>CM066032.1:144614782-145157115 GCA_033557465.1 Ichthyophis bannanicus
GGTTAGAGTCGGGTTCTGCCTTTCTAGCAGATAGCCAGTACAACCTTATTAGGAGTCTAGCAAAAAATATGGCCTCGGTGGTAGCAGCCAGGAGATATCTGTGGCTGCGCAATTGGGTGGCGGACCCCTCCTCGAAGGCTCATCTGAGTCGCCTTCCCTTCAAGGGTAAGCTGCTGTTTGGTGAAGACCTGGAAAAGTTGGTGAAAGATCTTGGCGAGTCTAAGGGAGGTAGATTCCCGGAAGATAGACCTAAGCAAAACCGTTCGACGGTCCCAGCTTGCAACCAGCCGAGGGACTTTCGTAGGTTCCGGTCAACCAGACATAATTTTTTTCCTAGGGGTCGCCCCTCACCTAGAGGACAAGGCTTCCGAGGGTTTTGAGGAGCTGGAAGAGGTTTTGGAGCTTCCTCCTCATGTCCTAGGAAACCACAATGAAACTGCGGGGGCCCAGGAGAAAGGCCTGCTGGTGGGGGGTCGGTTAAGGCAGTTCCTTCCCGCCTGGGCCCGAGTCACATCGGATTGTTGGGTACTGGAAGTAATCAGAGAGGGTTATGCTCTCGAATTCACAAAGCAAGTTCCCCCAGCCTTTATGCAGTCTCCCTGCGGCTCTCCAGAAAAGAGAGCAGCAATAGAAGACACTCTTTCAAGGCTGATCGAGTTGGGAGCGGTGACTCCCGTCCCGAGAGACCAATACGGTTCCGGTCGATACTCGATCTATTTTGTGGTACCAAAGAAAGAAGGGTCCTTCCATCCAATCCTGGACTTAAAGCAAGTCAATCTCTGCCTCTCTGTTCCTCATTTTCGGATGGAAACCCTGAGGTCGGTCATTGCAGCGGTAAGACAGGGGGAGTTTCTGACATCACTAGACTTGACGGAAGCATACTTACATATCCCGGTACGAAAATCTCATCAGCAGTTCCTGAGATTTGCAGTGCCAAGGGGCCATTTTCAGTTCCAGGCTCTTCCCTTTGGCCTAGCAACAGCCCCCAGGACATTCACCAAGGTAATGGCAGTGGTAGCCGCGGCCCTTCGCAAGGAGGGGATTCTAGTACATCCATACCTGGACGATTGGCTGATTCGGGCAAAATCCGAGACGGAGAGTCGTACAGCTACAGCCAGAGTGGTGGAATTCCTGGAGGAGTTGGGTTGGGTCATCAACCGGTCAAAGAGCAGATTAATTCCCTCGCAGGAGATTGATTACCTCGGAGCAAGGTTCGACAAAAGGAGAGGAAGGGTCTTCCTTTCGGAACAGAGGTTACGAGATCTGAGGAGCCTGGTCTCTTGCTTCATTTCAAGACGGATCCCTACCGCCTGGCATTACCTTCAGCTGTTGGGCACCATGGCGGCAGCGATAGAGGTAGTACCGTGGGCCAAGGCACATATGCGACCTCTTCAACGCGCGTTGTTTCGACGTTGGTCCCCTCAGCATCATCCCTTATCCATGCAGCTGCCCTGTCCTCTTCAGATCAGGAGGACTCTCCTCTGGTGGGAGTGCCCAAGGAACCTAGGATGCGGGATGCCTCTCGATTCACCCCAATGGATACAGCTGACGACAGATGCAAGCCTCGCAGGCTGGGGTGCTCATTGCGAGGGCCAGTTCGCACAGGGGAGCTGGACCCCGAGGGAAGCTCGGTGGTCCATCAACAGGCTAGAGCTGAGGGCAGTGGCGCTGGCACTCAGAGCTCTCGAGCCCTTGGTTCGGCAAAGGGCAGTCCGCGTCCTCTCGGACAATGTCACCATGGTGGCCTACATCAACCGCCAAGGGGGAACGAGCAGCCCCCTGCTGGAGAAGGAGGCAGACAGCCTCTTACAGTGGGCCGAAGCACACCTATTGGACCTGTCAGCTCAGCACGTGGCGGGAACAGAAAATGTGACGGCCGATTACCTCAGCAGACACAAGATAGACCACGGGGAATGGGAGCTAGCGCAGGAAGTGTTCGACCAAGTGGTAGCCCTTTGGGGAGCACCAATCATGGACCTCATGGCGCGCTACGAAACATCCAAAGCAAGCCGGTTCTTCAGTCGAAGAAAGGAAAGGATGTCAGAAGGCTTGGATGCCCTGGTCCAGAAGTGGCCTTCGGAAGGTCTCCTGTATGTGTTCCCGCCCTGGGCCCTCATAGGGAGAGTTCTAAGACGAATAGAGGCTCACCCAGGTCTGGTAATCCTCGTAGCCCCGGATTGGCCTCGTCGCCCATGGTATGCAGTCCTGGTGAGACTAACGGCTCATCGCCCCTGGAGGCTCCCCAACAGAAAGGATTTGCTACGGCAGGGTCCAATACTCATGCCCCACGTGCATCGGTTCTCGCTTACGGCTTGGCCCTTGAGAGGGCGCGGCTCGTGAAGCGAGGTTACTCTGCTTCGGTTATTTCGACCCTGCTGAACGCTCAGAAACGCTCGACCCGCCTTTCCTATATCAGGGTTTGGCGCATATTCGAGGCGTGGTGCGCGGATCTCCATAAGAAACCCTTAGAAGCCTCAGTTCCGGAGGTGTTAGAGTTCCTACAAGCAGGCTTCGAGAAAGGTTTGGCTCACAGCTCGTTACGAGTTCAGCTAGCGGCCATTTCTTGTTATAGGGGAAAGATTCAGGGCAAGTCTCTAGGAGACCACGCTGATGTGGGTATATTCCTGAGGGCGGTCAAGCGCTTACAGCCTCAACAAAGATCAGTGATTCCCCCTTGGGACTTAAACCTGGTTTTGGATTCCCTAACCAGGGAGCCCTTTGAGCCAGCAAGGAGTTCCTCCCTAAAGGACTTGACCCTGAAGACTGTATTTTTGGTAGCTATTTGTTCGGCTAGGAGGGTCTCGGAGCTCCAAGCTCTCTCTTCTTGACCTCCCTTCCTTTCCCTTTTCAAGGATAAGGTGGTCTTAAGGACGGTTCCTTCCTTCCTACCCAAGGTCTCCTCTCCCTTTCATATGAACCAAACAGTTTCGCTCCCGTCCTTCGCGGGAGACGCACAGGAAGGGGAGAGTGCCAAACTGCGTCTCCTAGATTTGCATAGAGTGCTGAGATGGTATCTCTCACGCACAACGTCTTTCTGCAAGTCCGAACGGCTTTTCATTCAATTTGGAGGGCCGCACAAGGGGGAAGCAGCGGCCAAAGCTTCCATTTCTAGGTGGATCAGGGAGACCATTGCCTCTGCCTACATTCTCAAGGGGAAGCAGGTTCCAACAGGTCTTCGTGCGCATTCAACTCGAGCGCAGTCGGCCTCCTGGGCAGAGCATAACTTGGTCCCACCACTAGACATCTGTAAAGCGGCCACCTGGTCCTCTCTGCATACCTTTTCCAAGCACTACAGACTGGATGTCCAGAGAAGAGCAGACACCAGGTTTGCGGGTGCGGTACTTCGGTCCGGGTTGGCGAACCCCACCCAGGTTTGAACTGCTCTGTTACATCCCGAGAGTAAAGGGACTGGACTGGAGTTCTGCTAAGGAAAAAGTAATTAGTCCTTACCTGTTAATTAGTGTTCCTGAAGGAACTCCAGTCCAGTCCCTGATGCCGCCCAGGTTTGGTTTCTAGTGTTCAGAATGGAATAAGGGACCGAAGTCGGTGAACGGAGCGGGGCGGAAGCAGAAAACTCCGGTCGGATGAGCCCAAGCTGCGGGGCTACGGGCTAGGGAGGCACGGGGAGGAGTGAGTAAAGGCTGGGTCGGCCTCGGGTAAGCCTTCTCCTTCCCTCCCCTCCCTTACTACTGTACTTTCAGCCTTAAAAAAAAAAAAAAAAAAAGTTTTGGTTTCCTGTTTCGTTGGTTTTGGTTTGTTTTACGCATTATAGTTAAGGGTGCCTGTCAGGACTGCTTTTTCATCAGATTACTGGTGCCTATGGGTGGTGCCAGTGGTATTTATACCACACCATCATCAAAATGATGATGGGCTCAGCCTCCAAGATGCTGGAAGGGTTGCGCAACCCGAGAGTAAAGGGACTGGACTGGAGTTCCTTCAGGAACACTAATTAGCAGGTAAGGACTAATTACTTTTTTCCATTGTAAGAGAGGGTTACAAGCTTCATTTCTTCAACATGCCCTCTCCTACAGTGGTAAGACAGTTCAATTCTCAGGCTTCTCTCAACATTCAGTTGAGTGAAGAGGTCAGTTTACTTCTTGCCCATGGGGCAATAGAAGACGTACCCATTTTCCAACAGGGTACAGGGTTTTACTCCCCTTATTTCCTTATTCCAAAGAAAACAGGGGGACAGACCCATTTTAGACCTCAGAGAACTGAACAAATTCCTGTTCAAAGAGAAATTCAAGATGATTTCTCTGTGAACTCTGCTGGCATACCTTCAGAGTCAGGATTGGCTTTGTTCTCTAGATCTCAAGGATGCATGCACCTGTGTTCTCATCCATCCAACTCACCGAAGGTTCCTTCGTTTTCTTTTTCAAGGAAAGCACTACCAATACAGGGTGCGTCCTTTTGGCCTGGCCTCAGCACCAAGGGTGTTTACGAAATGCATGGCTGTAGTAGCAGCATTTCGTAAACACCCTTGGTATGGAACACTTGAAGAGCATTCCTTGCTCTTCGAGTGTTCCATACCCAGCTCCGCTACAAGGCAGTCCTAATTCAGATGGACAATCAAGTAGCTATGTTCTATCTGAACAAGCAGGGAGGAACAGACTGTCTGTCGCTTTGCAATGAAGCTTCACAACTGTGGGCCCTCGCCAGAGAGCACCAGATTCATCTCCTTGCGGTGTTTCTGGCAGGCATTCAAAACTCTTGGGCAGAGAGACTCAGTCGAGTTCTGCTTCCACACGATTGGTCTCTCCATGCAGACCAGGTCGCAAAGATTTTTCGAATTTGGGTATCTCCGGACATAGACCTCTTTGCAAGTCCATTGAATGCCAAACTTCCCCGGTTCTGTTCCAGAATTTCGGCTCAGGGTTCTCAGGCTCTCACTCAGGTTCTCACTCAGGATGCTTTCCTCCTCCATTGGGGTCAGGACTTCCTATATGCCTTTCCACCCATTCCCCTAATTCCCAAGACCCTATTCAAGCTTCAGAGAGACAAAGGCCACATGATTCTCATAGCTCCACATTGGCCACGGCAGGTGTGGTACCCTCTTCTGCATCTCTCTCAAGCTCCACCTCTGGAGTTAGGATCTGCTCCAGATCTCTTGTCTCAGGAGGACGGGATGTTGTGGCATCCCAGTCCCCACTCTCTGCATCTCAGGGCTTGGTTGCTGAGAGCCTAGACCTTCATGGTCTTAACCTTTCTCAACAAGTAAGGGATGTCCTTTTTGCTTCCAGGAAACCTTCCACAAGATGTTCTTATGCTTTCAAGTGGAAAAGGTTTTCCATATGGTGTTCGCAGAAGGTTTTTCACCCCTCTGCGATACCTCTGGAATCATTACTGGAGTATCTCCTTCATTTATTTTAATGCAGGACTTAAGACTAACTCAGTAAGAGTCAATTTAAGTGCTATTTCAGCTTCTTTAAAGCCTTTCAATGGACAACCTATTTCCTCTCATCCTCATAGTGAGATTTATGAGGGGCCTTCTTCTAACTAAGCCTCCCATTAGGCCACCTCCAGTGGCATGGGACCTGAATCTGGTTCTTGGGCAGCTCATAAAACCGCCTTTTGAACCTTTAGCTACTACCTCCTTGAAATTCCTTTCCTGGAAAGTTATCTTCCTCATTGCAATCACATCAGCACGTTGCATCAGTGAATTGCAAGCATTAGTTGCTGATCCTCCTTACACGAGGTTCCATCATGATAATGTAGTCCTTAAGACTCATCCACATTTTATGCCAAAGGTGGTCTCACCTTTTCATTTAAACCAGGCGGTTTATCTGCCTGTATTTTTTCCAAGGTCTCATGCTTCAAATGCAGAAAGGAATCTTCATACTTTGGACTGTAAAAGAACACTTGCCTTTTACTTACAGAGGACACAGCAACATAGAAAGTCCTCCTAACTCTTTGTTGCTTTCAATCCTTCTCGTTTGGGGCTTCCAGTCTCCAAGAGAACATTGTCCAACTGGATTGCACAGTGTATTTCTTTTGCCTATCAGAGTAAGACCCTTCCTCTGGAAGGCCATGTCACAGCTCACAATGTGAGAGCCATGGCAGCCTCAATGGCTCATCTACACTCTGTGTCTATTGACGACATCTGTCGAGCAGCTACTTGGGCCTTGGTTCATACCTTCACAGCCCATTACTGCTTAGACAAGGACTCCCGCCGGGATGCCTTGTTTGGTCAGGCTGTTCTACAGCACCTGTTCCATACTTAATCAACTCCTACCCACCATTCCCGGTAGGATGCCAGAGATCCATGGGGGGAAGTGGAGCCGTTTCACAGGGGCACACAACTTCTGGGGTTTCTCCCTGGCATCTGTAGCTAGGGAGTCCCCATATGTGAAGACTACATTCCTGCTTGTTCTTGGAGATAGCATAGTTACTCACCTGTAACAGGTGATCTCCGGGAACAGCAGGAATTTAGTCTTCACAACCCACCCAGCTCTCCTAGGAGTTGTATCTCTCTTTTCTTTTCTTTCCCTCTCTCTCTCTTTGTCTCAGCTTTAAAACTCAACTGGAGAGACGTCCGGTGACCTCGGGGAGCATGGTGGCTGCTCTCTGAGGGAGCTCCGGGGCGCTGGTGCAAAGAGCTACAATTAGAATAACCCATACCCGATTGGCAGGGTCCCCAGGCAGAGTCCGGTATTCCCGACCTCAGAGACGATGTCGGTGAAGGGGCAGCTGTCCGCATTCCGCTCCTCCTACGATCCGCTGAGAGGAAAGGAGGAAAGCGGCCTCGCCGACCACGTGGCGAGCGCGGAGACGGAGGGGCCCGATTCTGAGGGCGATGCCGATGGCGGGCTGGAAACACTGGAGAGCTTGAAAGAATGGCTCACGGCCTTCAAAAGGGAGTTTAAGGAGGAGATGAAGGCGGCAATGGGCTCCCTTGCAAAAGAGATGCGGGAGACACTGTCGGTGCTCAAGCAGGAGGTACAGGAGATCGGTACCCGGGTGGAGATGGCTGAGGAGCGCATCGAGCAGCATGAGGAGGGGGTAACCGAATTGCGGAATGGATGGGTGGAGCTGCGGCAGGCGCAGGAGGCCCTGCGGATGAAAACCGAGGACTTAGAAGATAGATCTCGCCGGAGCAATGTGAGAGTGCGGGGCCTTCCTGAGGAGCAGCGCTTTCAGGACTGTGAAGGGACTCTGACGCGGCTGTTCTCCGCCATCCTGAAAGAGGCCGATCCCGAGGGCGAGGGGGCGAGCAGTCCGCCGCTCATGGACAGGGCCCACCGAAGCCTTGGTCCACCGCGGGATAATAAGCCCCGGGACGTGATCGCATGCCTGAGCTCTTATAAACAGAAAGAGAAAATCTTGATGGCGGCGCGGAAGTTGGGCCCCTATCAATGGGAGGGGGCCAGGGTCGAGCTTTACCAAGACCTCTCGGCTGGCACCCTGCAGCGGCGGTGGGAACTTCGCGAAGTCACATCAGTGCTCCGCCGCGAGGGATGGAGATACAGGTGGCTCTACCCGTTTGGCTTGTTGGTGACCGTTAAGGGTGCTATCAGACGCATCCAGAGCGTGGAGGGGGCTTGGCAGACCCTCCAGGAGATGGGGGTGGATAACCTTCCAGAGGGACGGCTGCAGAACAAGTTGCAGAGCCAACGCCAGCCAGCACGGGCAGCGCCGGCGAAATGGCAGAGGGTCGGGAGCAAGAGCAAGAGCCGGCGACTTACCAGGATGTCTGGAGGCAAAGAGAGCACTGTGGTGGAAGAGGATCCAGGGGCCTGAACAGCCTTCTAGTTGCTCTTATTGGTGCTGTCTGAGACTGAACCCAGAGCCCTGTTGAGAGGGCCGGGGGTAAGCCGGGCGGGGGGGGGGGGGGGATGTAGGCGACCTGACCCAGTGACTCTTGTTCCTCGGGACATGGGGATTATATTTGCAGAAGAGGGGGACTGTGTGATATGAGGTGCGGGAGGTGCAGGGCCTATGGACTCTGGACTCTGGACGTAACTTCCTCTCCCCGAAAGGGTGAGGTTTGGAGAGTGGATTGGGAGGGAGTTCTTGGGCAGCCCTAGGGTAGGGCCCGGTGCCCGGCTTTATGCTGGGGCCCTGGGGCATTTGCCTTTGCATTTGACTCCGGAATAAGACCCAACTTCACTGTTTTGGATGGGCGTCCATAGGGCGGTGGAGCCCCCGCATGTATACAGTGTGTATCCGCTCGGGGGACACTGGGGGCCACTGGGGGGGCGGAGGCGGGCACAGTAAGTTGTAATATGTTGGATAGGTTGTAAGATGTGTTTATATGTAGCTGCTGCTCAACTAGTACATATTGTTGAAGTTATGTGCGGGGAACCTTGGTGCAGGTGGGGATCAGGATTCTGCTGCTGTTGGGGGGGGAGGGGAAGGGAGGGGGAGCAGGTTGATAAGGGGTATGGGGTAAGTGGTTGCGCCCAGGGAGGGTTGCTGGGGGGTCGGGGAGACTCTGGAGGGAGTTGGAATGCAGGGGGGGGGGAGGGGGGGGACGGGAGAGGGGGGGAGAGAGGGGTTGGGGGAGGGGATATGGGGAGGGGAGTGGAGGGGGGGGCGGGGGCAGGGGGAAAGGCATAGACAAACGCAGGTTGCTGACACTGGGTGGGGAGGAGGGGGGGTGCAAGATCGGAGGGCATGGGGAAGATAGGATCCCTCAATGTCAAAGGGCTTAATCACCCCCAGAAGCGGCGGCTACTTTATAGAGAGGTTGCACGGCTTGACTGGGAAGTGGTGCTACTTCAGGAAACCCACCTGCGTAGGAAGCATGAGCACTTATTGAAGAACGCCCGCTATCCTCAGCAATATTTTGGGAGCGGAAGGGGAGCGGCGGCAGGTAAAAAGGGGGGTGTAGCGGTGCTGATTCGTGGGGACAGCACCTTCCGGGTGGAGAGGGGAGAGGCTGGCCGCGTGCTCTTATTGAGGGGGGAATGGCAGGGGGAACGGGTTACCCTGGTAAATATCTATGCCCCTAACGCACACCCTGCGGAATTTTGGGGAGAGGTGCAGGATTTCCTGTCTAAGCATGCTCAGGGGAAGTTAATTATGGGGGGCGATTTTAATTTGGCCCTACACCCACGGTGGGATAGACAGGCGGGAGGGGGCGATGGGAAAGGGGGGGCCCGGAAGATCCTCCAGCGCATTGTGGCTAAGCACTGTCTCCAGGATGTATGGCGTCAATTGCATGCAGGTTGCAGGGAGTACACTTTTTATTCTGCTCCTCATGATAGCTTCAGCAGAATTGATTATGTTCTGCTCCCGGAGGAGTGGGTACCCCGGGTATCTGATGCACAAATAGGGAATCTAACGTGGTCGGACCACGCCCCGACCTGGGTGAGCTTGGGGGGAGCTAGGTAAAGGGGGGGTCAAGATTTTGGCGTCTCAATGAGAGCCTGCTCCGGAATGCGGAGGTATTGCAGGATGTGAAGGGGTGCCTGCGGGAATATTGGGAGCTCAATGACACAGGGGAAGTGGGGGAGGTGGGGCTGTGGGAGGGGATGAAGGCGGTGGTGCGAGGGCGCCTAGTGATGTGGTCTTCCCACTTTAAAAAACAGCGGGTGGCGAAAGAGGAGGCACTTCAACTTGAGATCAAACGGGTAACGGAGCTTTACCAAGGGCGGGGTAATAAGCGGGACCTTCGGCGTCTTAATCAGCTGCGGATGGAGCTGAATAAATTACAGGTGGACGAGATTGGGTTCCAGCTAGCGCGGCTAAAGCAGCGTTATTATGAATGGGGAGATAGAGCCGGTCGCTTACTGGCTAATAAGCTGCGGAAGCGGGAGGCCCAGTCCTCGATCAAGGGGCTAGTGGGGGCAAAGGGAGAACAGCTGACGACGGAGCAGCAGATTGGGGAGCGCTTTTGCCAATTCTATAGGGCTCTTTATCGGAATGAGGCGGGAGACCGAGTGGGGGAAAGGGAGGCTTACCTCGCGGGGATAGAGCTGCGGAGCTTAGCTGGGGAGGCGACTCAAGCCTTAGAACAGGACATTACTAGGGAGGAGGTGGGACTGGCCCTCAAGGGGTTGCCGGCGGGGAAGGCCCCGGGGTTGGATGGATTGACGGGGGCCTTCTATAAAGTCTTCCGTGAGGAACTTATAGACCGGTTGGTTCGGGTGGCGAACGGGGTGCAGGGGGAAGGTGGGGGCCTATCAGCGGATATGCTTACTGCCGGGATAACGGTGCTGCCCAAAGCGGGCAGGGACCCGCTACATTGCGAATCTTATAGGCCTATCTCCTTACTCAATGTAGATGTTAAAATCATTGCTAAAGTCCTGGCCAACAGGCTGGCACCGAGGATGCCCGGGTTGATCGGGCTAGATCAAACTGGTTTTATCCAGGGGCGGCAAGCCTCGGATAATATTAAAAGAGCGCTGGAAGTGGTATGGGGGGTGCGGGACCAGGGGAAGGAGGCTATGCTGCTGTCTATTGATGCTGAGAAAGCGTTCGATAGAGTGGATTGGGGGTTTCTATTTTTAACGATGGAACGGATGGGGATAGGCCCAAAATTTCTGAGATGGGTGCAGGCCCTTTATCAGGGCCCTAAGGCTAGGGTTAAGGTTAATGGGAGATATACAGGGGCCTTTGAGTTGGAGAGGGGAACTCGACAGGGTTGCCCGCTTTCCCCTCTTTTATTTGCCATTGCCATTGAACCCTTGGCTTGTGCCATTAGAACTAATGACCGGGTGCAGGGGCTACAGATGGGGGAGGGTCATCATAAGATCTCACTGTTTGCTGATGATGTCCTTTTGGTGGTTACACAGCCGGAGGACTCCCTGCCTGCGGTTCTTGATGTGCTGCGGAGCTATGGGGCGGTGTCTGGGTTTAAAATGAACCCAGACAAGACAGAGGCTCTGAACCTATCCTTGCCGGCGGCCCGCCTAGTGGGGCTGCAGCGCGCGTATCCGTTTAGGTGGAAAGAGGGAGCTATTCGCTATTTGGGGGTTAATATTACTGCGAAACCTAGCGGAATGTATTGGGCCAACTATGGTAAATTATGGAAGGACATAGAGAGGGACTTACAGCAGTGGGGGAGTTTCGAGGTCTCCTGGTTGGGCCGGATAGCTGCTGTAAAAATGAATATCCTCCCCCGAGTTTTATATTACTTCCAGGCCCTCCCGGTGGCTATTCCGGAGCTTCACATGAGGCGAATGCAGCGACAGGTGAACCAGTACATATGGCGGCGGCGCCCCCCAAGGGTTGCGCGTGCCGTCATGTATCGACGGCGGGAAGAGGGGGGTTTAGGTGTCCCCAACTTGCAGGCCTATTATTGGGCTGCCCAGGCGCGTCATGTGATGGACTGGCGGGGGGGGGGGGAGAGGGAAAGACTTTTGTGGCGTTGGAACAGACTAGTCGTAGGGGCGGGTCCTTGGCGGGACTCCCCTGGATGAGCAAGGGCGAGCGGGAACTGGGGGAGGGGGACAGTCCGTATGTGCGCCATGTGATGGGGGAGTGGGACAAGGCTAGGAAGGGGGAGGGGGAGGGAGGGGGAAGGGGTTTCTCTGTGATGCGGGAATTGTGCCATACGGCGGACTTTCTTCCGGGGAAGGAGGGGGGAGGGTACAGGAGGTGGGCAAAGGGGGGCTTGCGCTGTTTCTACCAGTTTATTGATGGGGGGGAGTGGATACCGTTTGCAACCTTGCAGGAGCAATTTGGGCTGAAAGAGGGGGACCACTTCTATTATGGGCAAGTCATCTCCTATCTCCGGCAGAAACTGGGGAAAGAGGGACTGGCTCGAGATTATACCCCCCTGGAGGTGGTCTGGTATGGGAAGAGGACATCCCCGGGCCTTACCACGGCCCTTTACCGGGCGATCCAGGGGCCTTTGAGGGGGAAGCATCGATACCAGAGGGAATGGGAAGGGGACATGGGAGTGGAACTTGAGGAAGGGCAATGGAAGCAGGTGTTTGATCAGCAGAGGTTGCTGCCTTGGTCGGTATCCATTCGCGAGAATTGGTGTAAGGTAACTATGCGATGGTACTATACGCCTGAACGCTTGCATAGGATGTACCCCGGGGTATCTAATCTCTGCTGGAGGGAATGTGGGGGGGTAGGCACGTTCTACCACATTTGGTGGACTTGCCCGAAGATACAGCTTTATTGGAGGCGGATACGGGGGTGGATTATGGAGGTGGTGGGACGTGAGGTGCTGTTAGATCCAGGTGGGTTTCTATTGGGGTGGTGGAGGGAAGGGGGCCCGGTAGAGGACCAGCGGCAAATTCAGGCCTGTTTGAGCGCGGCCCGCTGCGAGCTGGCTTATCGCTGGAAACAGCGGGAGGAGCCGCAGGTAGGGCACTGTGAGGAGCGCCTGCGCCAGGTGTACCTGATGGAAAAGTTGACCGCAGCGCGGCGTCAACGGGTTGACACCTTTGACAGGCGGTGGGGGAAGGTCATGCAATACTTAAGCAAAGATCCCCAGTGTTAGTGAGTGCGGGGGGGGTGCGGGGGGGGGGAGGGGGGGAGGGGGGGAGGGGGAGGGGGGAGAGAGGGGGGGGATAGGGGGTGGAGGGGAGAGAGCGGCCGGGAGGGGGAGAGGGGGGGGAAGTGGGGGGGGGGGATACCTGTGGGGTGGAGGTGGGGAGGGTTAATCCAAAAAATTTCCCACAACAGTAGTGCTGGATATGCAGGGAAGGAGTGGATTAGCTGTTGTATGGGGGAGATAAGGGCTTAGATGGGGAGCGGTATTGACATGCTTCTTAATATTATGTTTTATATGTCACCCCACCTGCAAGAGCCGTTTGTATCTGTTTATTACCTGTTGTGAATAAAGATTTAAATATAAAAAAAAAACTCAACTGGAGAGAGGCAGTTGGGAAAGGCGGGAAGGCAGCATGCAGGCGCTGTGGGATGCTCCCAAAAGCTTTCTAATTGGATGCTGGGGAGCGTTCCCACGCAGTCTCCGTCGGTACCGACGATACCCATATGTGAAGACTAAATTCCTGCTGTTCCTGGAGATCACCTGTAACAGGCTTTCTCCGTGGGCAGTAGGAATCAGTCCTCACAACCCTCCCATTGAGTTGTTTTTTTCTTTTTATGTTTATTGAGCTGTGCCCTCATACTGAAGTAAGATGGCACCCTTGGGCGGGAAAGTGACCTCGCATGCACGGTGTACATCCCAAAAGCTTTCTTTGAAAGCAGGGGATTGGATCTACGCAGGCTCCATCAGTACCGACCTCAACCATATGTGAGGACTGATTCCTGCTGTCCCCAGAGAACACTTGTTACAGATGAGTAGCTACACTTTTCTGATGATCTTAAAGTGGCTAAACAGGTAAAAAAGACAATGGCGAAAGACAGAAGGATGTGTGGGTGAATAGGGAAAGGAATGACCAGCTGAAAACAGGAGGTGAATAGTGCCTTTGTATAAGTTTCTAGTGTGATCTCATTTGAAGTATTGTGTGCAGTTCTGGAGACTGCGCTTTGAAATGGATATAAACAGGATAAAATCGATGCAGAGGGTAGCTACTAAAATGGTTAGTGGTCCTCATTATAAAACATTTGGGGACAGACCTGAAGATCTTAATATGTATATGTTAGAGGAAAGGTGGGATAGAGGAAATATGATGTGCATTTATACCACAGAGGTATTTAAACGTCTAACAGGAGAGCCTCTTTTGATTAAAAGCAAGCTCTACAATGAGGGCACATAGGAGGAGGGTGAAAGGGGATAGACTCAGGAATAATATGCAGAAATATTTCTTTATAAAAAAGTGTAGTAGATGTGTGGAATAGTTTCCCAGTGGAGGAGGTAGAGACGAGGACAGTATTTGAATTCAAGAAAGCATAGGACAAATGCAGAAGGTCTCTAAAAGAAAAAAAGAGACAATAGTAGTTGCGTTGGAAGGACATACTAGATAGGCCATGTGGTTTTCTGCCATCATGTTTCTGTGTTTCCAGTTTTAGCTCCATCTCTTCTCATGCTCCCTCAAGCTCTCCCCTATCGTTTCAGTAAGGTTTTAGCTGCTTCTTTATCTTCCTCCATCTGGGCCTTGACATCCTCAATCCGACGGCCTACCTCCACCACTTGGAGCGAAGCTCATTCACCACCTCCTCTGCCCAGCCATTTCCGTCTTAAGCTCTGTGAACCAGGCACAAAGCTCTGATTTTATAATCTGCACTACCATGCCGCGGCCTGCCAGCAGCTCGCTCTTCTTCCCTATTCACCACGTGGTCCTCCACCATCTTTCCTCCATGTTTACTTTCTGCCCACTAGCTCTGAAACACAAATTCATACAAGTCTGCTGTTTTTTGGCGAGTTGCTGCCATCATCAGCACCTGGAGCTTACCAGGTGATTTCCCCTGTTGTTTTTTCCCTGCTTTTCTCACTGCTAATGTGCCATTTTAACTCCTTTTGCCTGTGATGCTAGCAGAGCTCGTGGCTCAGCCGTCCATCGGGCTGTATGATGCCACTTCCTCCCACAAGTGATCATTTATAAGATTCAGCTTTTGGAAAACTAATTCTTCAAGCTGCTGTTAATATCATTCTATAATCTACTAAATGCTAAGTCTATTGATTGTTTAGTAAGCATTAGAAAATAGGAATTTTATCAACCTCTGTGTTTCTCTTAACTATGGTAGCATTTGAGGCTGTCCCATTTAAATATGTTTAAAGCTACTGAGCTTTTCTTAATATAATCTAGAAGTAATAACATTAAGTAGATACTTTTTGAGAGAATCTTTGCTAGTCTGTGTTCTCACAGATGTTTCAGCAGTTTCTGAATGATTGAACAAGTGTGCAGGCTGGTGGAGAAGGACCAGTAGCAGAAAAGGGAGGAGAGAAACTTTGGTCTGTTGTGTCATAAGCTGGCAGAGTATCCATCTGTTCTAACTTGAAGTTAATAGAAAGTAATTTGTCAGTTTGAAAGTAAATCCATCTTGTAGGCCTGGTTGATCAGCCATGTGTTTTTTCTTTTTAGCCAGCTTTCTTCAGGATTTGTTGTTGGAGAGTATGGGTCCCTCCTTTACAAGTCTCTCACGGATGGGCTGCAGTTACTTAAATGAATTAGTAGACAGTACCCTGGTTCTTGAAGTTAAGGACACTTCGCTGGCAAGGTAATTCTCAGCTGTTTTCATTCTTTCTTCATGTTTAAGGTCAAAATGTGAAGGTATTCCATTTATACCTGGGGGAATTCTGCACAAAAATTTAGAAAATTCCATGCACATTATTTTAAAATTCTGCAAATTTTGCATGTTTTATTCATAAATTCCCCCATCATAAAGCCTAATTCCTCCTCTAGACCAGAAATTTCTACTGCTTTTTTCTCTTCTGCTTTTTTGTTCAAATTATAGCTCTCTCCCCAACATCCAAGCCTTCCTTGTACCCCCAGTTCTCTCTCCCTCTAATTTGTAGCAAGATCCCTACTGGTGTTTGTCCGTAAGGTCTATCCTCATGCACATACCCCCACTTCCCCTCCTTTCTCACCTTCCCATGCCTTTCCTTTCTTCCCAGGTAGATACCTCCCCCTTTTTCTCCCCTCTCCCAGGCGTACACTAATCTCCTGCTCCCAGCTACCCCACTAGACTCTCCATCAGTCCCCTTTCAGCCTCCAGTCAACCCCCTGTCTCACCAATCAGCCTATCTCCTGCCAATAGCCCCTTCTCTCTGACACAACATCAGCCAATTTCCAGCCCCCAGCTACTCTCCCTCCATTGCCCGATCAGTGCGGCATTATTTTAACACAGCCGCGGGAGTGTTTCCTTTCGCTCCTATGGTTGTGCTACACTTCTGACACCGGCACCCTCACATTTTAAGAAGGTAAATGGAAGCGCTTCTTGTCTCTAACAAGAAACAGGAAGCATTTCTGTTTAGCTTATTAAAAGCTTGTGGTGCCAGTGCCAGCCTCAGAAGCACAGCACAACCATGGGAGCGAAGGGAAATACTCCTGCTGTTGTGATGAAGCGCATAGTGAGGCAGGCTCGAGTGCCCTTAAACTCGTGTACTCCGAGCCTGCCTCAGTAGCTCGCTGATGCCGGTGCTTGTACAGAATTCTGCATAACAAGTGAAGAATTTTGTGCAGGTGGGGAATTCTATGCAAATTCTGTGTTGCACACTTGTGTGGAATTCCCCCAAGATTAGTTTGTATTTCATAGTGTCCAGTCCAGTCCAATCCAGTCCAGACGTGTGGGTTGTGCACACCTGCCAGCAGATGGAGACTGAGAACCGTTGATTCAGTTTTGACATCATGGTATAAAGAGGTCTGTGCAGTCTTGATCTCACCAGTATTTCTCAGACTCCAGCAGATGGAGATTGTTCAATCTGTGCTATCTGGACTGGAATAGAAAAGTTGATATGGATTTCGGGGTCAGGTCGGTTTTGCTGACAACATGCTCCAGGGTGTAAACCTGGTGATGCCAGGTCCCTCCCCCTTCCCACCTATTCATCCCTCTTCGGGCTTTTAGAGGTGGAGAAATCGCTGGAGAAGTAAGCTAAAAAAAAAAATCTTGAGAGACAATGGATAAGATGTTTGCCTCTGGTTGCCTGGCTGACGTTTCCTTAAGTGAAAAGGAAGCCATTTGGTAGGGGTCTATTGGCCATTTTCTTCAGTGAGGGGAACAGGCTGCTGAGTCAAGTGTTTCTGGTTGCTGCTTCCTTCAATGGGAGGACAGTTGGAGATGGCCCGGTTACGTTCAAGATTCTCTTCAGAGAGGTAATGGTTATGCTGCTGCTATGTGGCTTTGTCTTTTTATAAGTGCCTGGTTACGTTTCTTACCGCCCCGGAGGACCTTTTGGGCTATGCCATTTCGTGTTCCCTCTTTGTCTGAACTTTGGTTCGGTTCGCTCACAGTGCTTCAGTGGCTTTAATCATCTCTGGTTTTCACTGTTTCAAGTCTCCGATTGTCAGTTTTAGTTGTCTTTCAATGGTATTCTGTAGTCGAGGAGGAAGAATGGAGTTCTAGTGGCCTCTCCATGGAGTGGGTACCTCTGAAAGTTTCAAGCTTTTTTTCTTCTCGTCAGTAGTATTTTAGTGCGAATGGCGGCCATTTTTTAAATTTCTTTCCTAGCGTGGCTTTCTTCAGGGGAAGTGGCTGGGTGGTGTTAATGTGGTTTATTGTTTGGTAGAACAAACTTACTATAAGGATAAACATGAAAAAAAAACACAGTAAAGGTACAATGAGTAAAACAGTTTGTTCACTCCTGCAGCAAGCTGTGATAGGCAAGTTGTGTTTTCCCTGGTTAGTGCAGTGGTTCGCCACCAATTTCTATTGTGCCCTTAAAAAGCCTTTGTGCTGGCATGTTTCATGGCTCAAGAGAATGGGGGGTGGGGGGCTAATGGTAAATGGTAAAACTATCACCGGTATTCCTTGCTAGCCCTTCAGATTTTAAGTTCTGCCTTGTTTGTGGGAGCTGTTAGTTTTTGTTTTCAACTGTTTTTGTTTGTGTGGTGCTAGCTGTTGCTTTGCTGTCAGGTCCGGGTTGGGACCGAAGAGCAACAGAATTTGTTTCAGGGAGATTTTTCTTTCCTTTTTTATGCGAAGCCTTCCGGACATCTGTCCAATTTTACCGGAAAAAGTGTGATTTTTGATTAATTTTTGTGCGGTTTGTGTACTGGTTCCTTCCTGCCCCTGAGCCAGCTTGCCTCGGTGTTGCTCCTTGGGTTTGTTCCTTGTTTTTTCTCCTTTTTTTTTCTCAAAGTGTCCCTCGAACAGTGTTCGCACCCTTTTTCGACTGAAGGCTTCAGACCACTGCAGGCAGTGGGGGGGACCCCCTTTTCTCCAGGAACAAGCAGGAAGTCAGTCTTCATATATGGGTGACATTGGTGCCGAAAGAGCCCACACGGAGCATTTCCCCCAGCTTTCAAAGAGAGCCTTTGGGAATGCTACCACGCATGTGTGGTCCCCTTCATGCCCAAGGGTGCCAGCTTGCTCAGTCTCCTTTTTTCCGTGGAGCGTAACGTACGCATGTTCTGTGTCCCTGGAAAAATTCCTTAAAAATTAACCTCTTAGTGAGTTTTTCCCAGTTTGCATACCCACCTCGACTGTTCTCAGCTCCTTTCTCTTTTTTTCATCGAGGCTCGCCTCCTCCGGTGTTCGTGCCCTTATTCGCCTGAGGGTCATCAACCGTGTCCGGGTGTGATCCTGGTGGCTTTAAAAAATGTGATCGTTGCTGTCAATTTATGTTTGTCACAGACACCCACGACTGCTGCTTGCACTACCTTGGCCCAGACCATGACAGTATCTCCTGCGACCCGTGTCAGGTCGGAGTTGCAGGAGAAGATGTTCCCGCAGTCCGGCTCTGCTCCGTCTTCACCGATGCTGAGCCCAAAGCCAAGCACCTTCCATGAGGCCCGGGCATCTTCGGAGTCCTGTGGCAGCGGCTTCTCTGGAAAGACGCCAGACCCTGACAAGAAAAAGAAAAAATCCTCTAAGCCAGTTGAGGTTCCACCGGAGAAAGCCAGTCGCAGTTCCACCGGGGAAACCCGGTAAGGTCCTGCGGCAGGACTCGGGCGACTCCGAGCAGCACCCACTTAAGGCCTATAGGAAGGAGTCCTCAGCCGGCGGTGACCGTGCGAGGCTCCTCAAGACCACAGTCCTCGTAGAGGATGTGCTCGCCAGAGCACTGACGCCAGGCCTGAAACTCTGTGCCTGCGCCGAAAGGTACATAGCCTTCTGGCATTGAGGCAAGATGTGACAGTCCTGGAACAGAGTATTTCTGCTATCCTGACCATGCAGCAGGCAATGATGTCAGGTTCATCCTCATCATCTGTCCCGACAACTGGGCCCCTGACTGCAGTGGCATCCCCGGGCATCCAGCCGGACCTTGAGTGCTCATGGTCTCTGGCCAGCCCTCAGCACCGATCAAGGTCCCGGTCCCAATCCTTGGGTGTTCAGTCATCCCTGGTTAGTTTCTGGCAGTCTGACCCGAGACCGGTTGGGGGTCTTGGTTCCCTGAGAGAGGCCTCAAGGCGCGGGAGCTCTGAGCCTCTGATTCATTGATGTTCTCAGAGTCAGACTGGGAAATGGACGTCAAGGCCTCCCATGAGTCCTCTTGACACCAAGACATACTCTTGGAGCAGTCTTCCCCAGAACTCTGATGCCATTCCCCACCCGAGGATGTTGCATTCCACAACTTCATCTGGGACATTGCCCGAGCCCTCTCTGTCCCCACCAAGTCCAAGGAGGACCCACGCACTGAAGAACTGGAGATCCTCCAGTATGAATCTACCACCAAGGAGGCTCTATCGGTGCTGGTGCAACCCATCCTCGAACGGTTGCTCCTATGGATGTGGGAGAATCCCGGCCTCTGTACCAGTGGTCAGCAGATGCCTCGATGCCATCTACCATGTCAAGAGGAGTCCAGGCTTCCAGAAGGCCCAACTTCCCCACAATTACATGGTGGTGGAATCCTCGATTCAAAAGCCAGAAGACTTATTCTTCTGTTCCCCCAGGTAGAGAAGCCAGGGCCCTTGATGCCTTGAGGCATAAGTGTTTCCAATGGTCCATGCTGGGCTGCCAGATACATCCCTATGTACTTAAGAGCCTCATCCAGGAGCTTGCAGGCTTCTTAGCAGATCTCACTGGGGAACCCCTGCAACAATTCCAGACCTTGGTAGCCACCATCCGGGACTGTTCCAAGTTCCTGTCCCGGGCCGCCTAAGATGGATTCGAGGCTGCAGCCAGGACAGCAGCCGCAGGTATCAGTGTTAGGCGCCAGGCCTGGCTACAGACCTCGGACCTTGAGCAATGGGTCTAGGAAAAACTGCTGGATGTCCCCTGCACCAGGGAGAATTTATTTGTAAAACCTATGACTGACAAGGCGGCTGAAATTGAGGCCAAGGTGGTGACCAGGCAGAGGCTTTCAAAGAAGACCTCTACCCTTCCCTGTAAGAAAGCCTCTGGGGAAAAGGCCAACTTTCTCGAGGAAGAAGGGCCCTTTCCATCAGAGTTGCCACTACCAGGCTTTTCCAAGCCAGCAGCACCAGGGGACCCCAGCTCAAGGGCCAGGGACACGGACCCAGGAAGCCAAAGGCTCCCAGGTTGCAGACACCTGCTCCTGCTCAACCTGGCAGGAGCTTTTGACTCCCAGGGCGGGGCCTCCCTCCCCCTGGGAGACACTTAGTAGCCCACAGGGGGCTGCTTGGCACTCTTTGCCCACAGGTGGCCTGAGGTTACCTCGGACCAGTGGGCGCTCCAGGTGGTGAAGGAGGGTTACTACTTCCACTTCCAACTACCATCTCCAGGGCATTTTCCAGGAGAGCCAGTATGACCTCTCCTTCACCAGGCCCTCCTGCACGCAGAGCTAGAAGGTCTTCTAAGGGGCAGGGCGATAGAGCCTGTTCCCCAGCACCTCTAGGGCAAGGACTTCTACTCAAGGTACTTCCTTGTCCCTAAAAGAACCAGAGATCTCGGGTGCATCCTGGACCTCCGAGACCTGAACATGTTTCTGGTGAGGAAGATGCTGCCCTACCTCCACCAGGGAGACTGGTTTTGCTCCTTGGACTTAAAGGATGCCTACACACACATCCTGTTCCACGCACCTCACCGGCAATACCCAAGATTCATGGTAGGGGAAGTCATTATCAATACAGGGTACTTCCCTTCAGCCTGGCCTCCTCGCCAAGAGTGTTCACAAAGTGTCTAGCAGTGGTAGCCACCCATTTCCGCCTACAAGGGATGTTCGTTTTCCCCTATTTGGACAACTGGCTTATCAAGGGTGGCACAGCCGCAGAGGCCAGTCAGGGCAGAATGTACCATCCTCGTCCTCCAGCATCTGGGGTTCATCATCAACTACCCCAAATCACATCTCTCTCCGGTGCAGGACCTAGAGTTCATCGGTGCTTGGCTGGACATGGTGTGGGCCAGAGCCCTCCTTCCTCAGTACAGGGCAGAACGCCTCAAATAGCTGGCAGGGGAGGTCCAACACCACCCTACAGTGCCGGCTTGCTTTCTCCTTCACCTGCTGGGGCACATGGCCTCCACGGTCCATGTCACACCCCTAGCCCACCTACACATTCGGACAGCCCAGTGATGCCTGCGTTCTCAGTGGACCCAGGCTACGGGCCGACTCCAGGACAGGGTCAGAGTCTCCAGCCAGCTGGTGAGATCCCTCGACTGGTGGCAGAACCAGGGCCTCCTTTGGGCAGGGATGTCCTTCCAGGCGCCCCCCCCCCCCCACCACAGTTTACCCTGACCACGGGTGCTTCTCTCCAGTGCTGGGGAGCTCACTGCGGAGTTCACAGCATGCAGAGCTGCAGGTCCAGGGAAGAGTCTCTACTATAGATCAATCTCCTGGAACTCCGGGCGGTATTCCTTGCCCTGTGTGCATTCTGCACCCTCTTGCGGAACAGACCTGTGCTGGTCCAGACGGACAACTAGATCACAATGTTCTATATAAACAAGCAGGGCACATGGGTTTGTACTCCCTCTGCCAAGAGGCTGTAGCCCTCCTTGGCTTTGCAGTGTGCAATGGCATGCTCCTGCGAGCAGTCTATTTCCCGGGCCAGGACATCTACCTGACAGACAGACTCAGCAGAGTCCTCTGCCCTCATGAGTGGTGTCTTGACCCTTCAATGGCAAAGAAGTCCTTCCAACTTTGGGGCTGGCCCGAGATGGACCTCTTCCCCGCTCCAGGCAGCTGCACCCACAGAGGGTAGCAGCAGATGCATTCCTGATCCCATGGTCCGAGAGACTGCTGTATGCATTCCCACCAACTCCCCTGGTCACCAAGACTCTGTTCAAAATTCAGAATGAGAGGGCATTGGTAATACTGATCGCCCCCAGGTGGCCCTTGCAACCCTGGTTTCCACTACTGTTCTCGCTGGTGGCGACACTCCCGGTACCTCTGGGCTGAGCCCCGGACCTCCTGACGCAGGAGAAAGGGCTCCCTTCTACACCCCAACGTGGGGTCGTTGACTCTATCGGCCTGGCTGCTGAGAGGATAGCCTTGGCCCTGCTCAACCTACCACAAGAGTTTGGGGAAATCCTGCTAGCCTCCAGGAAGTCCTCCACGAGGAGGGCTTATGCCTTTTAAATTGCGCAGGTTCGCTCTGTGGTGTGTGGATGGGAAGGAGAACCTATTCTCCTGCCCACGTCCAACTGGTACTCCAGTACCTAATGTATCTGTTGTGCATGGGGCTGAAAACTAATTCATTCTGGGTGCATTTGAGCGCCATAGCCTCTCACCACCACCCATTTGGGAGAAAGCCCTTATCTAGCCAGTCCCTGGTTTCCCGTTTCCTATGGGGCCTTCTATTTTCCAAGCCCCCTGTCCGCCCTCTGGCAGCAGAATGGAACCTCAACTGGGTGCTCTCCCAGCTCACTAGGCCACTGTTCAAGCCTCTGGCCACCTGCCACCTCAGAAACCTATCCTGGAAGGTGGCCTTCCTGGTGGCCCTGACTTCAGCTTGCAGAGTCAGTGAGCTTCAAGCGCTGGTGATGGACCCCCCTGTACACCAGGTTCTTCAAGAACAGGGTAGTGCTCCGCATTCACCCTAAGTTCCTCCCGAACTCTGTTTCACCTCAATCAGGAGGTGGTGCTCCCCACCTTCTACCCGTGGCCTCATGCCGGCAGAGAGGACCTGATATTCCCCACAATGGATTGTAAACAGGCCCTGTCCTTGTATCTGCAGCGGACCCAGGGCCACCGCAAAGCACCTCTGCTTTTTATGTCCTAAGACCTCAGCAGACTGAGGCTCCCTGTGACCAAGCATACCCTATCCTCTTGGGTGGCGGACTGCATTGCTCTCGCCTATGAGCGGGCAGGCCTCTCCCTGGAGCACCAGATCACAGCGCATCGCGTGAGGGCGATGGCCATATTGATGGCCCACCTCCGTTCTGTGCCAGTGACAGAAATTTGCAGAGCTGCCACTTGGTCATCCATTCACACATTTGCAGCACACTACTGCCTGGAAAACGAATCCCGTAGGGACAGTGCCTTTGGTCAGGCAGTGCTGCGTAATATTCTTGGAGTGTAGGCAACTCCTGCCCTCCGACCCTCTGTGTTCAGGCTACCGGAGTGATAGTGTTGCTGGACGCTAGGGTCTTGCAGAGTCTCAGAACGGGGACTCACCTTCTGCAACTCATGGCCACCCGACCAGTCGCCTTTGATATTGTTGTGGTTCAGTCCTCGGCAGCCTGAGCTAGGGAGTCCCATAGGTGAGGAATGACTTCCTGCTTGATCTTGGGGGAAAGCGTAGTTACTCACCTGTAACAAGTGTTCTCTGGGAGCAGCAGGAGTCAGTCCTCACAACCCTCCCTCCTCCCCTGGGAGTTGCCTCTCTACATTGTTTTAGTTTTACTGCTATCTTAGCTATGTCATCTGACTGAGCAAGATGGCACCCTTGGGCGGGAAGGGGACCATGCATGTGTGGTAGCATTCCCAAAGGTTTTCTTTGAAAACTGGGGAAAAGTTCCGCACGGGCTTTGTCGGTGCCGTTGTCACCCATATGTGAGGACTGATTCCTGCTGTTCCTGGAGAACACCTGTTACAGGTGAGTAACTATGCTTTTTCCAATGGCCTCCAGTGGCTTCAAGAAGTTCGATCGGTGCAGCAAATTGATGTCCCTCAATGATTTGCATGACTGCTGCCTCCAGTGTCTTGGCCTGGAACATAATGACTCAGATTGCAAACTCTGCAGAACCATGACATTAAAGGCCCTAAAGTGCCATCATCGACAACAGGAAAAGTTTTTCCAGAAGCCAACTCCATGCCGGAATCTCCAGTGACACCATGCTCCAGGACTCCCTTTGGTATCTCAGTGCCCCGTGAAGCCCGAGCCTCCTCGGAGTCCCGCGGCTGCGGTTCCTCTGAGAGGAAATCTCCAGAGGTGGAACACAAGAAGGTGAAAACCTCGAAGACAGCCTCGGAGGACGGATCTGGAAAGAATGGAAAATCCCACTCCAGGCCCCACGAACCCCAGCATGAGTCTGAGGAATTGGAGTGACTCCCAAGCTGCCCTGCAAGGAATCGTCTGTACCCAATGACCGGCTTTGGACACCCGAGGCCATCTTCGTCGAGGACTCCCCCTCAACCTTACCAATGCCGGGCCCTAAATCCTCAGTGCCCGTGTCAAAGGCTGTAGAGCCAACTGATATGGAGACTAGGATGGTGGCCTTAGAGAGCAGTATCTGCCCTCATAGCCATGCAGCGGGCATTTATGTCCGGCTTGTCTGGTTCATCCACCCCGACAATGGGACCCTCGACATCGAGGGCTTTTCCGGACATTGAGCGCCGCCATCCTCGAGAGGCACAATGGCACCAGACGAGGTCCCGGTCCCATTCCTCGGGACACTGGTCCTCCCCGGCAAGTGCCTGCAGCTTAGATCCTCTGAGGCTGCAGACCACATTGCGTGGACCTCGGCTGAGGTGATCACAAGGCCTCGGATGCATACTCAGACTTTGAGTCTGAATGGGAGGACGAAGAGTCCCCAAACATCCGGCAACACTGAGATGTGCCTTTGGACCAGTCTCCTCTGGTGTCCTGATGTCATTCACCACCTGAGGATGTCACTTTCCTTGACTTTGTGCGGGACATAGCTAAGCCGTCACCATTGAGGCCGAGGCTGAGGAGGACCCGCACACGGAGGAACTGGAGATATTCCAGTGCAAGGTCCCCCTAAGGAAATGCTTACAGTACCAGTGCCTCTGATCCTCGAATCTAAAATGCAAAAAAATCCCAAACGGGCTAAAGGAAAGGGGCGCCCATAGAACAGCAATATTGAAAAACCCTATTCCCAAAAACGGTCACACGTGCAACATTGAAAATGATAACTGTAATAATTATTGTTGGACTGGAGTCTGGGTGAGGACTAGACCCTTATCTCAGACCGTGTGCATTTTAATCAATAATGCAGTAAAAACAGAAAAGCAAACACTTAACTTATAATTTGTTAAAGTTATTCATAATCAAATCCTGCGTCCAAGGCAATACCACATATCCAAGGAAAGAAAGACAAGGGGTGCAACACAGCGCTGCGTTTCGGGTCTGTATCCATTCAAAAGACCCTGTGTCAGCCAAAACTTCCCCACTGAATTCCAAGGAACGTGAAAGGACAGACAAACCCAGTGGAACCCATTAAACAATACCGGCGTCTGACGTTACGACTACCGATTTGGTCAGGGTCTGCATTGTTTTCCCCTTTCCGTTGGCTTGAGCAGTAACCAATCGGCTGAATTCACAAAAGACTTTGCCAATCAAGTTCTAGGTTCAGTCTCAATGGGGCAACAGTGTTCAACTTAAAGATCCAACACTGTTCTTGCAATTGCAAAGCAGCTTCCTGATCACCACCTCTAAATGAGGGAGGAATCCAATCCAGAACCCGCCACTGAAATTGAGAAAAACAGTGGTCTAATTGTAGGCTATGGTGAACTATAGGGGCGGATATCGTTTTAGTACACAAACGAGAAGCATGTTCTGACGGGTGTCTTCTGAAGGGATGGGTGGTACGACCCACATATTTAACATATCAGTATCACAGGTAATATAATGAGCATGCCATTGTTTTTGGGACACAGTGTCTAACCATGATTCACTCTGGATGGTACCTGAGCAGTAAGAACACTCCCTACATGGGAAATGGCCCACCTGCTCAAAAAATATCCGAGGGAAAAGGAACCGTGTGCACTAGATAGTCCCTAAGATTTCTTCCCCTGGTGTAAGCCGCACTCAGAGGGTTTTGAAAACAAGCATGCACACTAAGAACATGCCAAAACCTGCGAAGAATCTAAGTGACCTGGACAGACCGGTCACTAAAGGGTAAAGTGCCCATGATTTTATCTGATGCCCCCTTGGATTGGTATAAAGGGGACAAATACCACTCCCTATGATTGTTTAAAGCCCGTTTGTAAGCCACTCGAATGATAGAACAGGGATAACCCCGAGCTGGTATCGTTGGCTTAATTCAAAAGCATGGATTTTAAAATCTTGCACCGAAGAACAGATTCTCCTAATACACAAAAATTGTCCATAGGGTAATCCCTGTTTTAAAGATGTAGGATGGAAGCTCTGAAAATACAATAAAGTGTTGTGTTGAACAGGCTTTCTATATAATGTAGTACATAAAGTGGTCCCATGATGAAAAACTGTAACATCTAAAAACTCAATACTGCTGCGTCTGTTACTCCTCCTGTTGATGTCTCTCTCCGAGATGTCTGGGAGGTAGTTGCATGTATTGAGAGCTCATTGCAGTCCTCTTTTTTACAGATTACACAATTCTCTAAAGACGTAGTTCAGAAACTCGCAGACCATGAAGTTATTATTGATAAATCTTCTGTGTCTTTAAATAAATTAGAAGGGCAAGTCTCCGTGGTGCAGGCTGCTATATCATCCTCCATTAGGGATAGGCTTACGATGCATTATCAATTAGAGTATCTGGAGAATTCTGTTCGATCTAAAAAATCTGCGTTTCTTAAACTTTCCCTGTACGCATTATCTTTCTCCTAATATTTTATTGTCTAAGTATTTCAGGGAAGTTTTGCTATTGGATGATCCGGAGGCTATAAAATTTTCCTCTGTGTATTATGTGCCTAAATTGCCCACCACGGAGGCTGCTTCTTCACCTAAGGGGACTTCTCCTTTAACAGAATCCTTAAATGTTTCTGACTTTTTGGAGTCTTCATCGGATGCTATCCCACATAGGGCTACCTTGATTGTTTCTTTTTTGTCCTTAGCAGATAAAAATATGATTTTGCGGTTATATTTTCTTAAAAAAGATCAAAAGTTTTGTGGGAGTTATATTCAGATTTTTCCAGATGTTTGTAGATCTACTCAAAAGCGGAGGAAGGCTTTTCTTATGTTAAAACCTCGGGTTATTGCTTTGGGGGCTTCTTTTCTATTAAAATATCCGTGCAAATGTATTATTATATTTCAATCTGTTAAGTATGTTTTTCTTGAGCTTGAGCAACTTGAGGCTTTCTTGTTAAATAAGGAAAATGTATGAGAATTATTTATTTCTTGACCTAGTATTTAGGGTATGTGATTTTTTTTGGAATCCAATCAGGTTTCCTTTTTTTGTTCCTTTGTTTTATGTGTGATCTTATATTGATATTTGTTTTCCTATTTAGATTTGCTTAATTACCTTGGAAGTGTTTCAGGGCGATACTCCTCTTGATGTGGACTTGATTGTACTGCTTTAACCATGTGTTGTTGCATGTTCATGTATAAATGGATAAATAAAAAATTAAAAAAAAAAAATAAAAACTCAATACTCGAGGGATGATAATTAACGGTAAATTTAATAGTTTCTTCTCTGAGATTTAACCAGTCTATGAACACTAGCAATTCAGATGACGACCCACACCATATAAAGAAAATGTTATCCAAAAAACGATATCAAAATAACACCTTCTGAAACCAATGGGAGGTATATATGTTTTTCTTCCAAAAAAGTCATAAACAAAGTGGCAGCCAAAGGGGCCACTGTTGCTCCCGCGGCTATACCCCATACTTGTAAATAAAAAGCATCAATATATACAAAAAGGTTCTTGAAGAATACAGTCTCCAATAATGACAAAGTATAGTGTTGGGGTAATCAAGAAGGTAGTGTCAAAGGAAACGAGGATAACACCCTTTAAAGCCTCCTGTTGTGGAATATTTGTATATAGAGACGTGACATCTAAAGTGACTAGAACAGTGATGGCTAACCTTTTTGAGCCCGAGTGCCCAAACTGCCGCACAAAACCAAAGAATTTCCTCAAAGTGCCAGCACGTCAATTAAACCTTAACAACAAGATTTTAGTATCTAAAAACTCTTTATAAAGTTGCCTGAACTATGTAACATCATTTGTAAAGGTTGGAATCTTTGTATTGTCAGAGAATCAATTTGATTCACAATCCTTTGGTTTTCATTTCAATTTATTGGCAATTTATAATGTTTTAATGATTTCATTCAATTTAATGAATTTAGGAAGAATTTGATTCAGTTACACAATATATTTTAAATGTATTATTCACATAACATGTCAAATGTATCCTGAGTAAAAAAAAGATAAACTTCTTAAAACTGTTAACTGTGTCAGGACTCGGTGGGAATTAAACTGGGAATCCCAAAAGCCAAACTTGGAATGTACAACACTGTAGAAATAAAACTATACATTAATTTGCTCTTGTACTAAACAAAGCGCAGACGTTAATGATGCACATTTCCCAGAGCTGGCATATTCCAATTAATAAATTCAAAATAAAGAGATATTTTTCTACCTTTTTGTGCATTTTTTTTCAGCTGCAATTGCTCCAGCCACTTTCTTCTGGTTTCTTCGTGTCTTCCGCTAACTCTTCATCGTCTGCTGTCCATTTGTCTTTTCTTCTCTCTTCTCTCTTCTAGTTTTTTTCCATTCTCTCTCTACATCTGCTTTAACATACTAATCTTTCTCCTTTTGCTCTTTCCTCATTCCTATTTCATCCACTCAAATTTTATCCCTCCATCCTCAATCCCCACTTACTCTCCCAATATCCGGACAATTGTAGATTTGTCTTCCCTCCCACACAAAATAATTTTTCCCTCTCCATTTCACTCTCCCAGCTCCATCCCATTCTAATCCTCCCCCAACATCAGCTCCATTCTAGTTCCAGTCCCACCCAGCATCCGCTCCCTTCTAGTCCCCGCATCAGCCCATTTCTAGTCCTAGCTCCCCATAAGCCCATTTCCAGTCCTAGCTCCCCCATCTATTTGCAGTCCCATCCGAGTCCCTCCATCAGCTCATTTCCAATCCCAGCCCCCCATGAGCCCATTTCTAGTCCTTTCCTAGCCCCACCATCAGCCCATGTCAAATCCTAGCTCCCCTCCACTCAGCCCATTTCCAATCCAAGCCCCCCATGAGCCTACTTCCAGTTCTAGCCCCTTCATGAGTCCATTTCAATCCAAACCCCCACCACAGCCTATTTCCAGTCTTAGCCCCCCCCATAGCCAATTACCAGTCCTACCCCCCCATCAGCCCATTTCCAATCTTAGCCCCCCATAGCCCATTACCAGTCCTACCCCCCCCATCACCCTATTTCCAGTCCTACCCCCCCATCAGCCCATTTCCAGTCTTAGCCCCCCATAGCCCATTTCCAGTCTTAGCCCCCCATAGCCCATTTCCAGTCTTAGCCCCCCCATAGCCCATTTCCAGTCCTAACCCCCCCATCACCCTATTTCCAGTCCTAGCCCCCCCATCAGCCTATTTTCAGTCTTAGCCCCCCCCCATAGCCAATTACCAGTCCTACCCCCCCATCAGCCCATTTCCAGTCTTAGCCCCCCCATAGCCCATTACCAGTCCTAACCCCCCATCACCCAGTCCTAGCCTCCCCAATAGCCAATTACCAGTCCTACCCCCCCATCAGCCCATTTCCAGTCTTAGCCCCCCCATAGCCCATTACCAGTCCTAACCCCCCCCACCACCACCCCCCCCCCTTCCAGCCTTCGCCCCCTCCCCATAGCCCATTACCAGTCCTCACACACCCCATCTTCACTCTTAGCCCCCCCATAGCCCATTACCACTCCTAACCCCCCCCATCAGCCCACTTCCAGTCTTAGCCTCCCCCCCACCGCCCACTACCAGGACTAACCCCCCCCCCTGGCCCATTACCCGTCCTAACCGCCCCCCCCATCAGCCCACTTCCAGTCTTAGCCTCCCCCCCATGGCCCATTACCAGTCCTAACCCCCCCCCCATGGCCCATTACCAGTCCTAACCGCCCCCCCATCAGCCCACTTCCAGTCTTAGCCTCCCCGCCCATGGCCCATTACCAGTCCTAACCCCCCCATGGCCCATTACCAGTCCTAACCACCCCCCTACCCCATCAGCCCACTTCCAGTTTAGCCCCCTCCCCATAGCCCATTACCAGTCCTAACCCCCCCATCAGCCCACTTAGCCCCCCCATAGCCCATTACCAGTCCTAACCCCCCCATCAGCCCACTTCCAGTCTTAGACTCACCCCCCATGGCCCATTACCAGTCCTGAACCCCCCATGGCCCATTACCAGTCCTAACCGCCCCCCCCATCAGCCCACTTCCAGTCTTAGCCTCCCCCCATGGCCCATTACCAGTCCTAACCCCCCCCATAGCCCATTACCAGTCCTAACCGCCCCCCCCCATCAGCCCACTTGCAGTCTTAGCCTCCCCGCCCATGGCCCATTACCAGTTCTAATCCCCCCCCATGGCCCATTACCAGTCCTAACCGCCCCCCCCATCAGCCCACTTCCAGTCTTAGCCTCCCCCCCATGGCCCATTACCAGTCCTAACCCCCCCCCATGGCCCATTACCATTCCTAACCGCCCCCCCATCAGCCCACTTCCAGTCTTACTCCCCGCATTACCAGTCCTTTACCAGTCCTAACCCCCCCATCAGCCCACTTAGCACCCCCATAGACCATAACCACTCCGTACCCCCCCCCTCATCCCACTTCCAGTATTAGCATCCCCCCCATGGCCCATTACCAGTCCTAACCCCCCCCATGGCCCATTACCAGTCCTAACCGCCCCCCCCATCAGCCCACTTCCAGTCTTAGCCTCCCCCCCCCATGGCCCATTACCAGTCCTAACCCCCCCCATGGCCCATTACCAGTCCTAACCGCCCCCCCCCCATCAGCCCACTTCCAGTCTTAGCCTCCCCGCCCATGGCCCATTACCAGTCCTAACCACCCCCCCCATGGCCCATTACCAGTCCTAACCACCCCCCCACCCCATCAGCCCACTTCCAGTTTAGCCTCCCCCCTCCCATAGCCCATTACCAGTCCTAAACCCCCTTCCCCCCTATCATCCCAAATTAAAACAAAAAAAACAAACAAACCGGCTGCTTCTGCCGCGGCAGCATCAAGAGCTCTGCCGCGGCAGCATCAAGAGCTCTGCCGCGGCAGCATCAAGAGCTCTGCCGCGGGGCCCCTCCCCCTGCCCGGCAGAGCCTCCCTGCATCATCAGCTTTCTTCAAGTCCCAAAACGCGGGCTTCTTTCAGAGCCGCGAGAGTTTCCTTTCTCGCGGCTCTGTTAATCCCGCCGAGGGTGATGCGATTTCCCATCAGCCCCGGCGGGATTAACAGAGCCGCGAGAAAAGAAACTCTCGCGGCTCTGAAAGAAGCCCGCGTTTTGGGACTTGAAGAAAGCTGATGATGCAGGGAGGCTCTGCCGGGCGGGGGGGGGCCCCGCGGCAGAGCTCTTGATGCTGCCGCGGCAGAGCTCTTGATGCTGCCGCGGCAGAAGCAGCCGGCTTGTTGTTTTTTTTTAAAACTTGGGATGCTGAAGAATGTTTTTTGCGCGGGGCCCTGTGCAAAAAACATTCTTGCTCAATGGACGGGCCGGCCCTGCCAGCACACTCACCTCCCGCCGCGCCGCATATCTTAATTGCGGACCTTCCCGCGTGCCAGCTGCAAGGCCTTCGCATGCCACAGGTTCGCCATCGCTGGACTAGAAATACTTCTGATTCAGGCAAAACCAAATCTTGTAATAATATCAAAAAATGAGTGGTGTCCCTGACAGATGATGTAACTTTTGTCGCCGCAGGTTGTAAAACGCGGTCACAAAATTTGGATAACGGTTCCAAAATAGAACCACGGCAAGACACTATAGGACAACAAGGAGGATCTGTAAGAGATGTATGAATTTTCGGTACTGAATATATTACTGGGGTTTTAGGGTGATTAACAAAAAGGAATATTCTTTATGTGTGAGCCAGCCTTCTGCCAGTGCCTTTGGCACAAAGTTGTGTGATCTCAGACCTTATTTGAGGAATAGGATCACATCCAAGAGGTCCAAGAGTTCCTGGAGGAAAGGTACATAAACCATTATTAAGAAGTGACCGAAGATATCAATGCTTGACCCAGTACAAGCATTGTGGAACTTGTGTCTCTTGGGGAAACTGCTAGGTACATATGACCTAGATTGGCCACTGTTGGAAACAGAATACTGGGCTTGATGGACCTTGGTCTGACCCAGTATGGCATATCTTATGTTCTCATGTTCTTATGATAATATTTAGTATCATTCAAATGATTCAACATCCACTGGAAAACCAACCTTGATTGTAAAACCGTAGCTCCACCTTTATCTGCCCCACGTATCACTAAATCCATATCAGATGATAATTCCCATAATGTACACATCTGGGAATGGGTGAGATTGGAATAACCACGGCTCTGAGAGTGTTCCATCCTCTCTAATTCAGATAACACCAATCTTTGAAAAGTCTGAATAACAGGGTCTGCTTGGCCCGGCAGAATCCATTTTGCAGGCTTAAACATCACAGAATCATCCTTCATGCCTGGAGTAGTTGCAAACAACTGTTGGATCTGTAATTGACAAAAAAAATCTGTGTAAAGCCACCCACATGGAGAAAGAGTCATAATGAAAAGTAGGGACAAATGATAACCCCAGATTCAGACGTTGAACCTGTGCTGGTGTTAATATTCTGTTGCTGAGATTGATGACAGTCATTTGGACCCGAGTCTGGTTGTTGGTCCTTGCCATTGGCCGCTGTGATATCGGGTGCAAGATGAATGATCCCAATATCGGCCTTCCTGAAAATCCTGATGATGGTCTCGATCGTGATCACCCTCCAGATCACGGGGGACACCCGATTCCAAAGATGGATCCTTAGTAGAACCCCTGTGTACAGAATTGTTTCGTCGCAGTCTAGACTTCCTATCAGTAACTTCAGTATCAGTGGAATCATCGGACGTATCCTCAAAAGCCACATGTTTATGCACTAGTTCACTGCCATCTTCATCCAGGAATAAACCTGGACATATTGATAATCAAATCGATCCCGTTTAAATTTCTTTATTTTAAAAGCTCTTAAATTGTCCCGAAAACTGTTAATTTGTGTCATCTCCTCCATTTTTATCTGGAACAAATGAGTATCATATTGTGACTTAACTTTGTCCTGCATTTCATGTAGTTGTGTGGAAATAATCGCCTCCTCAGTGATTGTACACTCCACCAATAAAGTGATTAAATCCAACAAACACTTGTTTAATATACCATTCCATTTACCTAAAAAAATCAGCTTCATCCAAAAACAATTTAGGAGGTTTATGGACTCTTAGTCCTCTAGGTATAGTGTGGGTTTTCAAATACTGCGTAAGTTAAGCTCCATGCATCTGTGCCCTAACCAAACGTTTGTGAAGACGTTGGAGTTTATGAAAAGAGGAGACCATATCATCTTGTGCTAATATGTCATCATCAAACAAAGCCACATGTTGGATAATGCGCCCATGTTGTTCATCTGAATAGGTAAACATATCGGGTGTGTTACAAAAAAGACCTAGAGAAGAAGTGGCAGTTAATGGAACAGCCATGCAGTTCAAAAAGAGAAGCAATAACCATACAAAACTAAAATGCAAAAAAATCCCAAATGGGCTAAAGGAAAGGGACACCCATAGAACAGCAGTATTGAAAATGTCTCCTCCAGATGTGGGAGACACAGACGTCAGTACTCATTGTTAGCAGGCACCTCGACTACCCCTACTGTACATAGTTTGTTATGATAATTGTTATACCTGTACTTGTATAAATTATTTGTATGTACTTTCATTTGTTCTATGTAAATGAATATGCACTTTTATGCATTTTATATTTAGTTTTTTGTAAACCTCGCTTGATCTTTGGAAAGCACGGTATAAAAATGTATCTCCAGGAACAAGCAGGAATGTAGTCTTCACATATGGGTATCGTCGGTACCGACGGAGCCTGCGTGGGAACGCTCCCCAGCGTCCAATTAGAAAGCTTTTGGGAGCATCCCACAGCGCCTGCGTGCTGCCTTCCCACCTTTCCCAACTGCCTCTCTCCAGTTCTTCGTTTTCCGCAGAGCCAGCTGGTCGTTTTCCTGTCACCGCAGAAATTATCTGGTATTTTTTCGTTCTTTTTTGTGGTAGCGTCTGCCTTCCTCGACGCTATACCGGTACCGCCGGTTCTTTCTTTCTTTCTTTTTTTAAAAAAAAAAAAATTCTAATCTTTTCTCTGGATTTTCCAGCCTTTTTCCTCTCGGGCGCCACGTGCCATTTTGGGCACTAGGCCCAAATTTTTCCTCAACATGGAAAAACCCACTTCGGGTTTCAAAAAGTGTTCAAAGTGTGGCTGTACCATCTCCGTCACCGACACTCACGAGTGGTGCCTTAAATGTTTAGGTCCTGACCACTCCATCTCAGAGTGTGTTGCCTGTGGGATGATGTGGAAGAGGGGTCGGCAGAACCGAGCTGCTAAGCTTAGCACCCTTTTTCCCTCCGATGCAGCATCCGTGGCATCGACGTCTTCCAGGGCTTCGTCTTCCTCCCATGGATCTCAGGTAACCAAACATAAATCTGGCCGGTCCTCAAAGGGTAGATCTCCTTCCAAGTATCAAGATGCCTCTGGCATTGCCCTTGAGGAACTTGTACCGGCAAAATCGCCCCGGCGGGAGGCTTCGGCTTCCAAAGCACTATCGGGGTTCCAGGATGTTCTCGAGGCCTCAACCTCTGCAGAACTACTGGTGCCATGCTTTGGGGTACCGGCCACTTCGTCCGGTACCGACACCCAGGCATCGGCAGTGCCAATTGACCAGAGATTCCTGGCTATTGAGCGCAGTCTGGTGGCTCTCCTTGTGGCATCAGTGCCTTCAGGACCGCTTCAGACAGTTCAACTGGTATCGACACCGGTTCTGGCACCGACATCGGTACCGGTGCCGACAGCATCAACATCGGCAAGTGTGCTTCCAACACCGAGTCATGCTATTTCCTCTGGTATCGACAGGCCGGTATTGGATCCCTCCGGTACCGACTTCGATCGGTACCGGTATCGTGCTTTACAGGAGCACCCGGACAGAAGATATTTTGAATCCTCCGATGACTCTGAGGATTCTGACAGCTCTGTTGATGCCGGAGTACTTCTCTCTGAGGAGCCTTCTTCTCCTAAACGTAAGATGACTCCTCCAGAGAATATATCCTTTCAGGATTTCATCAGGGAGGTGGCTAGAGGTCTTTCCATTACAGTGACTCATGAAACAGAGCCCAGGGCAAAGGAGTTGGAGATTTTACAATATCCTAAAGCTCCCAAGGAAGCGGCTACTTTGCCTATTCATGAGATCTTGCATGATCTCATGTTAAGAATGTGGGAAACACCTCTTACCACCTCTCCTCAATCCCGTAGGCTGGATACCATGTATCGAGTGCCTCCTTGTCCTGGATTTCAAAAAACTCAGTTGCCACACCACTCCATAGTGGTGGAGTCAGCTATGAGAAGGATCAAGAGTGCAAAAAGACATGCATCTAATCCTCCAGGACGTGAATGTAGGACTTTTGATGCCTTTGGGCGTTGAAATTCCAGGCCTCTATTCTTTCTGCCAGGATTAGTTCCGACATCTTAAATATGGGAATGTTCCTTAAGGAGGTCACAGGAGATCTAGAGCTTATGAGCCCTCTCCTTCCTGATGATAAAAGGCAGGATTACCTTACACTTGTCAAACATGCCCAGGATGTTTCCAAGTTTGTTAATTGTGCAGCTTTTGACTGCTTTGAGTGCATAAGCAGAACCTCTGCCATTGCCATAGGGGCTCGCAGAATTGCCTGGCTTCAGGCATCTGACTTAGAACTCTGGGTACAGGACAAGCTGGGGAATATCCCTTGTACAGGCGAAAATCTCTTTGGCAAAAATTGGCAAGAGAAAGCTAATGAGCTGGATGCTGATAACATCACTTTGGATAGACTATCCAAAGCTACAGCTGATCCTGCAAGGAGGAAATCCTACAAGAAACCATTCTTCTCTAAAAAGAAGAGGTTTTAACCCTCCTATACCCAGCAGGTGCATTCTGCAGGTCAGTCTGCCCGAAAGGGACAGCAGCCCCCAAAGCAAAGGAAATACAAAGACTGCTAAGCCTGGCCTAGCAGACTCAGCCTCCACGGGGGCTTTGACTCCCATCTAGAGAACTTGGCCTTCCTGGCCCTGAAAGGGCCAGAGCCTTCCCACCATCCCAGGAAGGTTGTGTCATTTTGCCCCCAGATGGGGGCAGATAACAGCAGAAGAATGGACTCTTTCCATTGTAAGAGAAGGGTACAAACTGCATTTCTTCAACATGCCCCCTCCTACAGTGGTAAGACAATTCAATTCTCAGGCTTCACTCAACACTCAGTTGGGTCAAGAGGTCAGTTTACTTCTTGCCCATGGGGCAATAGAAGATGTACCCATTTCCCAACAGGGTACAGGGTTTTACTCCCCTTATTTCCTTATTCCAAAGAAAACAGGGGGACACAGACCCATTTTAGACCTCAGAGAACTGAACAAATTCCTGTTCAAAGAGAAATTCAAGATGATTTCTCTGGGAACTCTGCTGCCATACCTTCAGAGTCAGGATTGGCTTTGTTCTCTAGATCTCAAGGATGCGTACACCCGTGTTCTCATCCATCCAACTCACCGAAGGTTCCTTCGTTTTCTTTTTCAAGGAAAGCACTACCAATACAGGGTGCTTCTTTTGGGCCTGGCCTCAGCACTAAGGGTGTTTACGAAATGCATGGCTGTAGTAGCAGCATTTCTTCGCACTCTAGGAATATTCGTCTTCCCCTACTTAGACAACTGGCTCATTCGAGCCCCATCAGAGTCAGAGGCCAGAATTTCCCTATCTTGCACAATGCGTATCCTTTAGTATTTGGGCCTGGTCATAAACATCCCAAAATCCAGCCTAACTCCCACTCAGTCTCTAGAGTTTATAGGAGCTTTGCTAGATACCAGAAAAGCAAGGGCCTATCTTCCACAGGTCCGCTGCCTTCGCATTGTGCAGTTAGCATCCCAGGCAGTGTTAAAAACTCATCTCACTGCTCAGGAAATGTTACAACTACTAGGCCACATGGCATCTATCGTGCATGTGGTTCCCTATGCTTGCCTCCATATGAGAGCAGCCCAATGGACTCTATCCACTCAGTGGACTCGGGCATCAGGCTGCCTATCAGACAAAATAGCAAAACATGTCACCTTATTTTGTCTCTACAATGGTGGCAGTCAACCCAAAACCTGTTGGTGGGGTCCCCTTTCCAGCAACCCCTACCCCAGGTCACTCTAACAACAGACGCCTCACAGGTGGGTTGGGGAGCTCATCTGCAAGATCTCTCAACCCAAGGCACCTGGACTTCACAGGAGACCCACTTACATATCAATCTCCTAGAACTCACAGCAATCTTCCTTGCTCTTCGAGTGTTCCATACCCAGCTCAGCTACAAGACAGTCCTAATTCAGATGGACAATCAAGTGGCTATGTTCTATCTGAACAAGCAGGGAGGAACAGGCTCTCTGTCGCTTTGCAACAAAGCTTTGCGACTATGGGCCCTCACCAGAGAGCATCAGATTCATCTCCTTGCGCTGTATCTGCCAGGCATTCAAAACTCTTGGGCAGACAGACTCAGTCGAGTCCTGCTTTCACACGAATGGTCTCTCCATGCAGACCAGGTAGCAAAGATTTTTCAAATTTGGGGAACTCCGGACATAGACCTCTTTGCAAGTCCGTTGAATGCCAAACTTCCCCGGTTCTGTTCCAGAATTCCGGCTCAGGATTCTCAGGCCACGGATGCTTTCCTCCTCCATTGGGGTCAGGACTTCCTATATGCCTTTCCACCCATTCCCCTAATTCCCAAGACCCTATTCAAGCTTCAGAGAGACAAAGGCCACATGATTCTCATAGCTCCACATTGGCCACGGCAGGTGTGGTACCCTCTGCTCCTACATCTCTCTCAAGCTCCATCTCTGGAGTTAGAATCTGCTCCAGATCTCCTGTCTCAGGACGGGATTTATTTATTTATTTAAAAGGATTTCTATACCGCCTTTTCCTTGAATCAAGGCGGTTTTCACAGCAAACAATCACAATAGTGTTTTAGAGGTGGTCATGCAGTGGTCCAGAGTGTGTGGTCCAGAGTGTGTGAGTTAGGGTGTATTAGACTGATGTTGAGCTATTTACATTGTGCGCTATTATACATTCCGATGACTATGTAGGGGTGGAGAGGGTTTGTTTCCGATGATCTGGTTACAATGTGTACTATTATACTTTCCTGTATACAAGTGGTGGGGGAGGGGGTTTGGTCTTTGGTTTTGGTCTGATTGGTGGGTAGGTCATGTGATATCCCCATAGTATTCAATGAATAGTGTTGTCTTTAGAAGCTTCCGGAAGTCTTTGGTGTCTGTAGTTAGTCGAAGTTCATCTGGTAGTTTGTTCCAAATTGTTGGTGCAGCCAGGGAAAGGGCTCGTTCAGAGGTGTCCTTTCAGACCTTGGTGATCTCTTTTGGTGTGTTGACGCGGTTGGACGTGCCCCTTCTCCTTGGTCGTGTACTGTTGTCAGGTTGTATGAGTGTCTGTTGTGGCATCCCAATCCCCACTCTCTGCATCTCAGGGCCTGGTTGCTGAGAGCCTAGACCTTCATGGTCTTAACCTTTCTCAACAAGTAAAGGATGTTCTTTGTGCTTCCAGGAAACCTTCCACAAGACGCTCTTATGCTTTCAAGTGGAAAAGGTTTTCCATATGGTGTTCGCAAAAGGGTCTTCACCCCTCTGCGATACCTCTGGAATCATTACTGGAGTATCTCCTTCATTTATCTAATGCAGGACTTAAGACTAACGCAGTAAGAGTCCATTTAAGTGCTATTTCAGCTTCTTTAAAGCCTTTAAATGGACAGCCTATTTCCTCTCATCCTCTCATAGCAAGATTTATGAGAGGCCTTCTTCTAACTAAGCCTCCCATTAGGCCACCTCCAGTGGCATGGGACCTGAATCTAGTTCTTGGGCAGCTCATGAAGCTGCCTTTTGAACCTTTAGCTACTACCTCCTTGAAATTCCTTTCCTGGAACGTTATCTTTCTCATTGCAATCACATCAGCACGTCGCATCAGTGAATTGCAAGCATTAGTTGCTGATCCCTCCTTACACGAGGTTCCATCTTGATAAGGTAGTCCTTAGGACCCATCCACACTTTATGCCAAAGGTGGTCTCACCTTTTCATTTAGATCAGGCGGTTTACCTGCCTGTATTTTTTCCAAGACCTCATGCTTCAAATGCAGAAAGGAATCTTCATACCTTGGACTGTAAAAGAGCACTTGCCTTTTACTTACAGAGGACACAGCAACATAGAAAGTCCTCCCAACTCTTTGTTACTTTCGATCCTTCTCATTTGGGACTTCCAGTCTCCAAGAGAACATTGTCCAACTGGATTGCACAGTGTATTTCTTTTGCCTATCAGAGTAAGAACCTTTCTCTGGAAGGCTTTGTCACAGCTCACAATGTGAGAGCCATGGCAGCCTCAATGGCTCATCTACACTCTGTGTCTATTGACGACATCTGTTGAGCAGCCACTTGGGCCTAGGTTCATGCCTTCACAGCCCATTATTGCTTAGACAAGGACTCCCGCCGGGATGCCTTGTTTGGTCAGGCTGTTCTATGACACCTGTTCCATACTTAATCAACTCCTACCCACCATTCCCGGTAGGATGCCATAGATCCATGGGGGGAAGTGGAGCCCTTTCACAGGGGCACACAACTTCTGGGGTCTCTCCCTGGCATCTGTAGCTAGGGAGTCCCCATATGTGAAGACTACATTCCTGCTTGTTCCTGGAGATAGCATAGTTACTCACCTGTAACAGGTGATCTCTAGGAACAGCAGGAATTTCGTCTTCACAACCCACCCACCTCCCCTAGTAGTTGTATCTCTCTTTTCTTTTCTTTCCCTCTCTCTCTCTTTGTCTCAGCTTTAAGACTCAACTGCAGAGAGGCAGTTGGGAAAGGCGGGAAGGCAGCACGCAGGCGCTGTGGGATGCTCCCAAAAGCTTTCTAATTTGATGCTGGGGAGTGTTCCCGCGCAGGCTCCGTCGGTACCGACGATACCCATATGTGAAGACTAAATTCCTGCTGTTCCCGGAGGTCACCTGTTACAGGTGAGTAACTATGCTTTATTAAATAAATAAATAAATAAATAAATGTACCAAGTGCGCTGAAGCCCTGGTTTCCAGAAGACCCAACTTCCCCCACAACTCGATGATTGTTGAGTCAGCATGCGCAGGCTTTAGAGCCAAAAGACCCATTTGTTGGTGCCACCTGGCAGGGAGGCCAGAATCCTCGATGCCCTTGGCTGGAAAGCCTTCCTGGGCTCGATGTTGTCTTCCCAGATCCAGTTCTATCAGCTCTTTATCGGCATGTACCTTCAGGAATTGTTGAGGGAGCTCAGCAGCTTCTCCATAGGCTTCAGTGGGGAGCCCCTGCAGAGATTTAAGTCTCTGGCCTCGGTGGTCAAAGAGTGCTCAAAGTTTTTTTTTTTTTTGTCTCGAGCTGCCTACTATGGTTTTGAGTCTTTGGCCAGGGTGGCCACCACAGGCATTCAAGCATGACACCAAGCTTGGCTGCAGTCGTCTGACCTAGAACAATGTGTGCAGGACAAAATTATTGATGGTTCCCTGCATCGGAGAGAATCTGTTTGGGAAACCCATGGTAGAAAGGCTGCAGAGATAGAAACAGAGTTCCTAATGCGAACCAGGCTTTCAAAGAAGACCTCAGTACAACCGTGAAAGAAAGCCCTGGGGAAGAAGTCATTCTTCCCGAGGGAGAAGGGGGGACTTTGGCAGTTCCCTGCATTTTCAGGCCTTCTCGGCTCTTCAACAAGGACAGCAGCATAAAGGGAGGGGCATGGCCCCTGAAAACAAAAGACCCTGGAGTCCCAGGCACCGGCCCCTGCCCAGCCTGGGGGGAGCTTTTGACTACCTGGGCATGACCTCTTCTCCCCCAGGAGGTCCTCTGCAGCTCACAGGGGGTCGCCTAGCCCTGTTTTCTCACAGGTGGCTGGCCATCACCACCGATACCTGGATGCTACAAGTGGTCAGGGAGGGCTACCTCCTTCACCTACAGTGGGCGCCACCTTCGTACTTCCCAGGAGAGCCCATCAGACCTCTCCTCCACCAGACCCTGCTCCTCTCCGAGTTCCCAGGCCTTCTCCAGGACAAAGCAGTGGAGCCAGGTATTTTCTCGTCCCGAAGAGGGCAGGGGGCCGCAGGCTCATCCTGGACCTGTGGGAGCTGAACAAGTTTTCTCGTAAGGGAGAAGTTCAAGATATTCTCACTTGGAACACTACTGCCATTCTTCCGGTTGGGAGACTGGCTATGCTCCTTAGACCTAAAGGATGCCTATACACATATCCTGGTCCATCCCACCTACAGAAAATACCTCCTGCTCATGGTGGGAGGAGAGCACTACAAATACAGAATGCTGCACTTCTGCCTGGTCTCATCACCAAGGGTATTCACAAAGGTCCTTGCAGTGGTTGCAGCCCACCTCCGGCTCCAAGGGGTCTTTGTCTTCCCTTATCTGGACAACTGGCTCATAAGGGGAGGCACAGCCGAAGAGGCACAATGCGCCTCCAGGCACACCATAAATGCCCTGCAGCACCTGGGATTGAGGTGGAATGGGGACACCATCTTTGGCAGTCCTCACAACCCTCCCTCCTCCCATTGGAGTTGCTCCTTTACTGTATTTTATTTTTTCTTTCTGCTGTCTTTTATGTCATTAGACTGAGGCAAGATGGCATCCTTGGCGGAAAGGAGATCACGCATGCATGGTGCATCTACTAAAGGCTTTCTTTGAAAACTGGGGAGATGCTTTCGTGCGGGTTCCGTCTGTGCTGACGTTACCCATTTGTGAAGATTGATTCCTGCTGTCCCCAGAGAACACCTGTTACAGGTGAGTAACTACGCTTTGCCTTCCTGGGGAAGTAGTGGGGAGTTCATCTTGGCAAAATGTCTTGCGAACGCCTGTTCTTTCAGTGTTTGCTACGCCTTGGTCACGGCAGGACGATTTGGAAGGCATTCGCCAGTTTTAGCACAGATGTTGCATGTGGTTGTTCTATGTGTTCCAATTCTGGCCTGGACTTGCGATATAGGTCAGTTTGAAAAAAGAAAAAAAGGAAAAACCCTCTGGCAAATATGGCTCATGTGAGCTTGGGTATGGTTGCTGCCTTGCCTATTACTGTCTGGGTTTGCATTTTCCATTGCTTGCTGTTTTGGATCGTTGGCCACATAAAGGGGTTCATTCTCTGGCTCTGTGTCTTATTTCCTTGCACTAAAAGTATAATCGCAGGTTTTATTTCTTTGTCTTCAGTTGCATGTGTGGTAATCAATTGGCTTACTTGACGGGTCTTAATAGGTGTGCTATTTTCCCTTTTGGTTTTTCTTAGGGCATATCTCTTCTGCTCTATCTTTTGGATTTTAAGTTTCTTAATTGTTCAGTGTCCTGCTGTTGAGACAGGGAAGGTTTTGCTTCTTCATTCACTTTGTTTCTCTAGGTCTCCTCTGCTAGAAGGTACTCTAGAGATGTCACTGGTGGCCAGGCTTGCCTCACTTTATCATTCAGCGCAGCAGAGGTGATGGACATTTCAGATTAGTTTGGTTCTCGTTCTTCAGTCAATGCTGTTAGCTTGAGGCATATCTAGACATCACACATGTTTGATATAAGCTCTTCTCCAGGACCAAGCAGGAAGTCAGTCCTCACTTATGGGTGACGTCGCCGACGGAGCCCTCGCGGAGCAATTTTCCCAGCTTTCGCAGAAAGCCTTTGGGAATTGCAGCGCGCATGCGCGGTCCCCTTCCCGCCCAGGGATGCCATCTTGCTCAGTCTTCTTTTTTCTGCAGAGCCCTACAGACGTGTCTGTTAACGCCGCTGAAAAGTTGATCTCTTTGATTTGTTTCGTTAAAACATTTTTTTCTCGGTTCGTGTGTTCCTCTTCCCGCCGGGCCTCGATATCCCTATTGGGCCCGTTTACGTTTTGTTTTTTCCCAACTGGCGTTCCCGCCACTCTTCCCTTCATCCCTGGCAGCGCGGTCTTTCGACCTTGCAGGGGCCCTTTTCCCCCCGATGGCTGCCAGCGGTTTTAAAAAGTGTAATCGCTGTGTCAGGCTCATGTCTCTTACTGACACGCATGACTGCTGCCTCCGCTGCCTTGGGGCCGAGTATGACCCTATGAGCTGCGGCCCGTGCGGCAAGATGTCCTCAAAGGCTCTGCGGAGTCGGCAGTCGCAGAGGGAACGGATCTTCTCTGACTCCGCGCGGACCTCGTCAGAGGCCTCTACACCTCGTGGCTCCGGTTCGGAGCATCGTAGGAGTTCTTCTGAACGGGGCTCCCCCAGCCGGAAGCACCGGCGGGAGAAGCAGCCCGCGAGGGCGGAACCAGGCGGCGAGCCTGGTCCTTCTAGGGCCAGGTCGCTTAGCCCGGTCCGACAACCCGGGCCCTCGGAGGAGGAGAGGCCTTCGAAGATTCCTCGTCTCGGAGTGGAGTTGCCTGGACACGTGAGTGATATAGTCCTTCTGGACTCCCCCACGGATGAGCCGACGTCGGGCCCGACGCCGTTGGGGCCTGAGTCGACAGCTGCTGGGTCCTCTGAGCTTGATATCAGACTGACGACCTTGGAGCGCAGTATATCTGCCTTCATGGACCAGCAGCGGGCATGGATCACCGGCCTCGCCAGTGCATCTGCCCAGACCACCGGGACGTCGATGCTCGAGTCGACCCCGGAGGCCGAGCCGATCCTCGAGTCCATACGAGCTCGAGTCGATCCTCGACCTAGGTCTCCCTCGGCTTCCCGTTCGGGACCGAGGTCCTCGGCGTCGGGGCGGCGGTCCCCGGGCCTCGCCCGCGCGGAGCCGTGCGATTCCTCCTCGGAGGAGTCGGGCTGGGACACGGAGGAGGACGAGTCACCCGGTTCTTTTCAGACTCGGTGCGTCCCCTCCGACTCGCCTGAGTCGGAGCCTCGGAGGCGATCCCCCCCGGAGGATACCCGGTTCTCCGATTTCGTGAGGGATATGGCCAAGGCTTTGGCCTTCGCTGCGGATCCGGAGGAGGAGCCCCGAGCCGAAGAGCTCGAGGCCCTCCAATACGACTTCCCTCCGAGGGAGGCCTTCACTGTACCGGTTCCCCCGATGCTGGAGCGGCTTCTCTTCCGCATGTGGGAGAGCCCAGCCTCGACGCCAGTGTTGAGCAAGCGGATCGATTCCATGTATCGAGTCCGCAAGAGCCCCGGGTTCCAGAAGGCGCAACTTCCACACCACTCCATGGTGGTGGAGTCGGTCATGCATCGACTTAAGAGTCAAAAGATGCACTCCTCGATGCCCCCGGGGAAGGAGGCCCGGAGCCTGGATGCCCTCGGTAGGAAGTGCTTCCAGGGCTCTATGCTTGCTTGTCGGGTCCAGACATATCAGCTGTACATGGGTATGTACCTCCGAGACCTGGCGAAAGAACTTCAGGGTTTCTCTGCCGGTCTCTCCGAGGAACCCCTGCAGCGGTTCCAAGCCTTGTCCTCCGGGATTCGAGAGTGTTCGAAGTTCATTTCTCGAGCGGCCTATGATGGCTTCGAGGCCTCAGCTCGAGTAGCCGGAACCGGCATCGGGGCTCGCCACCAGGCTTGGCTTCAGTCCTCCGACCTCGAGCCCTGGGTGCAGGACAAGATGGTAGATGTCCCCTGCAGAGGTGAAAACCTCTTCGGCAAACCCATGGCCGAAAAGGTGGCGGAGCTCGAGTCGGAGACTCTCACCAGGACTCGCCTTTCTAGAAAGTCCTCTACCCCTTCACAGAAGAAGAAGGGCTTGGGGAAAAAGCCCTTTTACCCGAGGAAGGTGTTTGCTTATACGCATCACCAACCACAATACACGGCCACAACCCCCCTTCAGGGGCAGCGGCCTAGGGGACAGGGTAACGGATCCCGGAAGCATAAAGCCCCCAAATCCGCCACGCAGGCCCTGGTCCAACAGGGCGTGGGTTTTTGACTATGCCAGCATAGCCCCTCCCCCTCAGGGGCCTTCGTCCAGTACGGGGGGTCGGCTGACCCACTTTGCCCACAGGTGGTCAGCCATAACATCCGAGGCCTGGGTATTGCAGGTAGTTCGAGAGGGCTACCTCCTGCATTTTCACCAGGTGCCTCCCACCTACTTCCCAGGGGAGCCTCCGAGACCCCCTCTGCACAGGGACTTACTCCTTCTGGAGCTGCAAAGTCTGCTTCAGGAACGGGCGGTGGAGCCCGTGCCCCAACACTTGTGGGGCCACGGGTTTTACTCGAGGTACTTCCTGGTTCCAAAGAGAACAGGAGGCCTCAGGCCCATTCTAGACCTACGCAACCTCAACAAGTTCCTCCAGCGGGAAAAGTTAAAGATGATTACCCTTGGAACCCTGCTGCCCTACCTTCAGCGGGGAGATTGGCTATGCTCCTTGGATCTAAAGGATGCTTATACCCACATCCCTATTCATCCGGACCACCGACAATACCTAAGGTTTGTGGTGGCGGGGAATCATTATCAGTACCGGGTACTGCCCTTTGGCCTGTCCTCCGCGCCCAGGGTGTTCACGAAGTGCCTGGCGGTGGTAGCCGCCTTCCTAAGGCTTCAGGGCCTCTTCGTCTTCCCATACCTGGACGATTGGCTCATCCGGGCATTGTCTGCTCCAGGGGTCACCCAAGCCACCCAGTGTACGGTGGCCCTGCTTCAGCACTTGGGCTTCGTCATAAACTTTGAGAAGTTCGCTTTGCTCCCCTCCCAGGACCTCGAGTTCATAGGGGCACGGCTGGACACTCGGCAGGCTCGTGCTTTCTTGCCTCTGGAAAGGGCCAACAGGCTCACGGCTCTAGCCGGCAGGTTCAGCGGCAGGTCGCCGGCCTCGGCCAGACAGTTCCTGCAGCTACTCGGACACATGGCCTCCACGGTCCATGTCACTCCGAACGCCCGTCTACATATGCGGCCTGCTCAGTGGAGCCTTCGCACTCAGTGGCGTCAGGCCACAGGGAGGCTGTTGGACCTGATACAGATTTCCGACCGTCTGGTCTCCTCCCTGCACTGGTGGCTTCACCTGCCCAACCTAGTGCTCGGCATGCCTTTTCAGTCTCCCCCACCGTCCCGGGTGCTCACGACAGATGCCTCCCTCCTGGGATGGGGGGCGCACTGTCGAGGGACATGCATGCAGGGCCTTTGGACGCCTTGGGAGGCCGCCCAGCAGATAAACTTCCTGGAGCTCCGGGCGATCCGCCTAGCTCTGCGGGCCTTCTCTCACCTGATGTTCGGCTAGTCCGTACTGGTACAGACGGACAATCAGGTTGCAATGTTCTACGTGAACAAACAGGGGGGCACGGGCTCCCTCCTTCTATGTCGGGAAGCCCGGAGGCTGTGCTCTTGGGCTGTCGATCACGACATCCTCCTCAAAGCGGTTTACCTGCCAGGGCAGGACAACTGCCTGGCGGACAAGCTGAGTCGGATGCTGCTACCGCACGAGTGGAAATTGAACCCCGAGGTGGTCCAGCAGATCTTCCGCCGGTGGGGCTCTCCCACTGTGGATCTTTTTGCCAGTCCCCTGAACAGGCAGCTCCCCAGATTCTGCTCCCGGCACCCCCATCCTTCGCGGGAGGCGCCAGATGTTTTCCTCATCCCGTGGTCCACGGGTCTGTTGTATGCCTTCCCTCCTACGCCACTGGTGGCCCGGACATTGTTCAAAGTTGTCCAGGACAGGGCCTCCGTGATCCTGGTGGCGCCTCGGTGGCCGAGACAGCCGTGGTTTCCTCTACTACTACAGCTGGCGGTGGACACCCCTCTTCCTCTGGGGTTCCAGCCCGACCTCCTGACCCAGGATCGGGGCACTCTTCTGCACCCCAACCTCAGGGCCCTACACCTGACGGCCTGGCTGCTGAAAGGGTAGTCCTAGCTCCGCTACGGCTAGCCCCGGAGGTGGTAGCCGTCGTCCTAGCTTCTCGGCGTCCCTCCACCCGGAAGTCGTACGCCCTCAAATGGCGTCGCTTCTCGGTCTGGTGTTCTCAGCGATCTGAGGACCCCTTCGCCTGTTTAGTATCGGTGGTGCTGCAATATTTGCTTCACCTCTCCGATCTCGGTCTCAAATCCAACTCTGTCAGAGTCCACCTCAGTGCTCTCTGCACATCATTCTCCGGTCGAAGGCCGGCCTCTCTCCTCGCATCCCTTGGTGGCGCGTTTCCTCAGAGGCCTCCTTCTGCTTAAACTTCCGTTGCGCCCCCCAGCCCCTGACTGGGACCTCAACGTGGTTCTGCAAAGGCTTACCTGTCCGCCTTTTGAGCCCATGGCTACCTGCCCTCTCCGTTTTCTCTCCTGGAAAACTCTCTTCTTGGTGGCCCTCACTTCCGCGAGGCGCGTGAGTGAGCTACAAGCCCTAGTGTCGGAGCCTCCGTACACTAGGTTCTACAAGAATAGGGTGGTACTGCGGACCCACCCCAAGTTTCTTCCAAAGGTGGTCTCCCCCTTTCACATCAACCAGGAGGTGGTTGTTCCGACCTTCTTTCCCAGGCCGCACGCCAGCCGAGCAGAAACTGTGCTGCACACCCTGGACTGTAGAAGAGCCTTATCCTTCTACCTTGACCGTACGCGAGGGCATAGAAAGGCCGTCCAGCTTTTCGTATCTTTTGACCCCAATCGGTTTGTGGGTACCTGTCTCTAAGCGTACTCTGTCCTCCTGGGTAGCCGACTGTATCGCCTGGACTTACGGGGCAGCCGGCCTCTCCTTGGAAAGTCGTGTCACGGCTCATCGGGTCAGGGCGAAGGCCGCGTCTGTGGCTCATCTCCGCTCTGTTCCATTGGCAGACATTTGCCGCGCCACTACTTGGTCTTCAGGCCAGACCTTTGCGGCTCATTACTGCCTTGAAAGGGAGTCCTGCAGGGACAGTGCTTTCGGTCAGTCAGTTCTCCACAACCTCTTTGAAGTTTAGGCAACTCCTCCCTCCGGCCCTAGTGTTGGGCTACCGGCCGGATTCGTATTCAGAGAAGATTCCTTCCCTCTGTACTGTTGAGCTTGAGGGAGCTCTTTAGGCTTGAGGTCTCAGGTAGCCTTAAGCTTGGGAGTCCCATAAGTGAGGACTGACTTCCTGCTTGGTCCTGGAGAAAGAGTAGTTACTCACCTGTAACAGGTGTTCTCCAGGAGCAGCAGGAATCAGTCCTCACTACCCTCCCTCCTCCCCTTGGAGTTTCAGTCATTCTTATTGCATATTTTTGCTAACTTTTGCTGACTTTCCGCTGTGTCATCAGACTGAGCAAGATGGCATCCCTGGGCGGGAAGGGGACCGCGCATGCGCGCTGCAATTCCCAAAGGCTTTCTGCGAAAGCTGAGGAAATTGCTCCGCGAGGGCTCCGTCGGCGACGTCACCCATAAGTGAGGACTGATTCCTGCTGCTCCTGGAGAACACCTGTTACAGGTGAGTAACTACTCTTTCTCCAGGACCAAGCAGGAAGTCAGTCCTCACATATGGGTGACGTCGGCGCCGACAGAGCCCTCGCGAAGCAATTTTCCCCAGCTTTCAAAGAAAGCCTTTGGGAATTGCAGCGCGCATGCGCGGTCTCCTTCCCGCCCAAGGGTGCCATCTTAGCCAGTCTTCTTTTTTCCGCGGAGCCCTACAGACGTACCCGTCGTGTCCCCGCGAAAAAGTTGATTTTACTAATATTTTTCTCTTTTTTCCTTCGGTTCGACGCCGGTCTTTTTCCTGCCCGGACTTGCGACGCCGTCACGAGTCCTTCTCTTCTTTTTCGGTTTTTCTGATTTTAGTCCGTTTCGTTTTCGGTTTTTTCACTGGCAGCCCGGTCCTTTGACCTTGCAGGGGCCCTTTTTCCCCCGATGGCTGCCAGTGGTTTCAAGCGGTGTGGTCAGTGTGATAGAAATATGTCACTCACTGACACACACGATAATTGCCTCCGCTGCCTGGGCCCGGATCATGAAGAAATGATCTGTGGGGCCTGTGGCAAAATGTCCTCCAAAGCGTTGAGAAGTCGGCGGCACCAGCGGGATAGAATCTTCGCTGACCCCAGCCGTACCCGGACCTCGTCGGAGGCCTCGGCGTCCAGAGGTTCCAGCTCTGACCGTCGCCGAAGTTCCTCCGATAGGGGTTCTCCCTCCGGGGACCATCGACGGAAGGTGAAACCCGCGAGGGCGGCGTCGGTGGACGCTCCTGGCTCCGCGAGGGCCAGGTCGCATAGCCCCGATAGCCGTCCCAGGTCTTTGGAGAAGGAGCACTTCCCGAAGCGACCTCGCCTGGAGTCGGAGTTGCCTGCTCGGGTAAGTCCTGTAGTCCTCCTGGACTCGCCTCCGAGACTGCCGACGTCGGGCCCGACGCCGTCGGGGGCTGCTGGGTCACCTGAGGTCGGACTCAGGTTGACGGCCTTGGAGAGCAGACTGTCTGCCTTCATGGACCAGCAGCGGGCACTGATCGCTAGCCTCGCTGGCGCCGCTGCCCCGACCGCCGGGACGTCGACGTCTAAGTCGACCCCGGAGACCGAGCCGATCCTCGAGTCCATGCGAACTCGAGTCGATCCTCGGTCGAGGTCACCCTCGGCCTCCCGTTCGGGACCGAGGTCGTCGCCGCCGACTCCCTCGGCGTCGGGGCGGCCGACGCCTCCGCCTGCCCGGCCGACCCCACCGATTCCTCCTCGGAGTCGGTCTGGGAGTCTGAAGAGGAAGAGTCACCTGATTCCTTTCGGACTCGGTGTGTCCCCTCGGACTCGCCTGAGTCCGAACCTCGGAAGCAGTCCCCTCCGGAGGATGCCCGGTTCTCGGACTTCGTCAGGGACATGGCCAAGGCTTTGGCCTTCCCTGCGGATCCCGAGGAGGAGCCTCGAGCCGAAGAGCTCGACGCCCTCCAGTATGACTCTCCCGCCAGGGAACACTTTACTGTACCGGTTCCTCCCATGCTGGAACGACTACTCTTCCGCATGTGGGAGAGTCCGGCCTCCTCGCCGGTCTTGAGCAAGCGGGTCGATTCCATCTATCGAGTCCGCAAGAGTCCTGGCTTCCAAAAAGCACAGCTACCACACCATTCCATGGTAGTGGAATCGGCCATGCATAGGCTTAAGAGCCAGAAGATGCACTCCTCGGTGCCTCCTGGCAGGGAGGCCCGTAACCTGGATGGCCTTGGTAAGAAGTGTTTCCAGGGCTCTATGCTTGCCTGTCGTGTCCAGACCTACCAGCTATACATGGGCATGTATCTCCGAGACCTGGCTAAAGAGCTAGCCGGATTCTCCGCTGGATTGTCCGAGGAACCTTTGCGGAGGTTCCTAGCCTTGACAACTGGTATTCGGGAATGCTCCAAATTCATGTCCCGAGCAGCCTATGATGGCTTTGAAGCATCGGCTCGAGTGGCCGCAGCCGGCATCGGTGCCCGCCGACAGGCTTGGCTTCAGTCGTCTGACCTTGAACCCTGGGTGCAGGACAAGTTGGTCGATGTCCCCTGCCGAGGTGAAAACCTCTTTGGCAAACCCATGGCGGAAAAGGCTGCACAGATCGAGACGGAGACTCTCACCAGGACTAGGCTTTCTAGGAAGACCTCCGCCCCTTCCCAGAAAAAGAAGGGCTCGGGAAAGAAGTCCTTTTACCCGAGAAAGGCGGCTGCCTATAAACACTACCCCCAATATCAGGCCCCCGCAGCTCCCCAACAGGGCCAGCAGGCCAAGGGACGGGGTAACGGGTCCCGTAGGCAGCAAACACCCAAGCCTGCACCACCAGCCCCTGCTCAGCAGGGTGGGGGTTTTTGACTTCATCAGCATAGCCTCTCCCCCTCCGCTGGCTCCTCCCAGCACCGGAGGCCGGCTGGTTCACTTCGCCCACAGGTGGTCCAGCATCACTTCAGATGCCTGGGTGCTTCAAGTCGTACGAGAAGGCTATCTTCTCCACTTCCACCAGGTCCCTCCCTCTTATTTTCCGGGAGAACCTCCACGACTCCCTCTGCACAGGGACTTACTCCTTCAGGAGTTAGCAAGTCTTCTACAGGAACAGGCTGTGGAACCGGTGCCCCACCACCTGAGAGGTCAAGGCTTTTATTCCAGGTATTTTCTAGTACCAAAAAGGACAGGAGGCCTCAGACCCATCCTGGACTTGCGCAACCTCAACAAGTTCCTCGTGCGGGAAAAGTTCAAAATGCTTACCCTTGGAATCCTTCTGCCCTACCTCCAGCAGGGAGATTGGCTATGCTCCTTGGATCTAAAGGATGCCTACACGCACATCCTCATCCACCCAAGCCACCGCCAATACCTAAGGTTTGTGGTGGCAGGAAATCATTACCAGTACAGAGTACTGCCCTTTGGCCTGTCCTCCGCACCGCGAGTCTTCACAAAATGTCTCGCGGTGGTGGCGGCCCATCTCCGGCTTCACGGCCTCTATGTCTTTCCGTACCTCGACGACTGGCTCATCAGAGCAGCGTCCGCTCCGGAGGTCACCAACGCCACACACCGCACGGTGACTCTTCTGCAGTACTTGGGCTTTGTCATAAACTTCGCAAAGTCCACTTTGCTCCCCTCACAGGATCTCGAGTTCATCGGCGCAAGACTGCACACTCCTCAGGCGCGAGCTTTCCTGCCTCTCAACAGGGCTCAACGGCTCATGGACCTAGCCGGCCGTTTTCGCAGCCAGTCCCTGGTCTCCGCCAGGCGCTTCCTGAGACTGCTCGGCCATATGGCTTCCACCGTCCATGTGACCCCCAATGCCCGCCTGAATATGCGGCCTGCTCAATGGTGCCTTCGCAAGCAGTGGCAACAAGCCACAGGCGGCCTAGCCGACTTAGTGCGCATCTCCGAGCCGCTGGCCTCTTCTCTCCAGTGGTGGCTTCATCGGCCGAACCTGGTACTCGGCATGCCTTTTCAGTCACCTCAGCCGGCTCAAGTGCTGACGACAGATGCGTCCCTCCTGGGTTGGGGAGCACATTGCCAAGGGGCATGTACTCAGGGTCTCTGGACCGCGTGGGAGTCTGCTCAGCAGATCAACTTCCTGGAGCTCAGAGCGATTCGTCTGGCGCTCAAGGCTTTCTCCCACCTGACTTCTCACCAGTCCGTCCTTGTCCAGACGGACAATCAAGTGGCCATGTTCTACGTGAACAAACAGGGGGGCACGGGCTCCTTCCTTCTCTGCAGAGAAGATCAGAGGCTCTGCTCTTGGGCCGTCAGTCACGGCATTCTTCTCAAGGCAGTTTATCTCCCAGGCCAAGAAAATTGCCTGGCGGACAAACTCAGCAGGATCCTCCAGCCGCACGAGTGGCGCCTGGATCCCTTGGTAGTTCAGAAGCTCTTTCTAAAGTGGGGCCTCCCCACGATGGATCTCTTTGCCAGTCCTCTCAACCGGCAACTTCCTCGCTTCTGCTCTCGTCAGCCACATCCCCTTCGAGTTGCGGCAGATGCTTTTCTACTCTCATGGTCGGAGAGCCTTCTGTATGCTTTTCCTCCCATCCCGCTAGTCTCTCGAACTCTTTTCAAGGTTCTCCGAGACAAAGCTTCCATGATCCTGGTGGCCCCTCGCTGGCCCAGACAGCCGTGGTTTCCACTCCTGCTGCAATTAGCGGTAGAGGATCCATTCTCTCTGGGGTTTCAACCGGATCTCCTCACTCAGGATCAGGGGTCTCTGCTACACCCCAACCTCAGATCTCTCAATCTAATGGCCTGGCTGCTGAGAGGGTAGTCCTTGCTCCCCTTCTCCTGCCGGCGGAGGTGGAAGAGGTCGTCCTAGCTTCTCGGCGACCTTCTACCCGCAAATGCTACGCCCTTAAATGGCGTCGCTTTTCCGTTTGGTGTACCCAACAGTCTCAGGATCCCTTCTCCTGCTCGGTGTCGGTGATCTTGCAGTACTTGCTCTACCTCTCTAATCTGGGACTTAAGTCCAACTCCGTCAAAGTTCACCTCAGTGCTCTTTCAGCACATCATGTACCGGTGGACGGCAGACCTCTTTCCAGCGACCCTCTCGTAGCGAGGTTTCTCCGAGGTCTCCTTCTACTTAAACCACCTCTGCGCCCGCCAGCGCCTGACTGGGATCTGAATGTGGTTTTACAGCGGATCACCTGTCCGCCTTTTGAACCTATGGCTACCTGTTCTCTCCGTTTTCTTTCTTGGAAAACATTGTTCCTGATAGCCCTCACTTCCGCTAGACGCGTAAGTGAATTGCAGGCCCTCGTGTCTGATCCCCCTTACACTCGGTTCTACAAAAATAGGGTAGTCCTACGGACTCACCCAAAATTTCTTCCAAAAGTGGTCTCCCCTTTTCACATCAATCAGGAGGTGGTACTTCCGACCTTCTTTCCCAGACCACACTCCAGCCGAGCTGAAATGGTCCTACATACCCTGGACTGTAGAAGGGCATTGAACTTCTACCTTGACCATACGCGGGAGCACCGTAAAGCTGCTCAGCTTTTTGTGTCTTTTGACCCCAATAAATTGGGGCTCCCGGTCTCCAAGCGTACTCTGTCCATCTGGGTTGCGGACTGTATCGCTTGGGCTTATGGGGCAGCCGGACTCTCGTTAGAAGGTCGAGTCACGGCTCATTGTGTTCGGGCAAAGGCTACGTCAGTGGCTTACCTCCGCTCTGTTCCGCTGGCAGAGATCTGCCGGGCCGCTACTTGGTCTTCGAGCCAGACTTTTGCGGTCCATTACTGCCTCGAGAGGGAGTCCCGCAGGGACAGTGCTTTCGGACAGGCAGTTCTCCGAAATCTCTTCGAGGTTTGAGCAACTCCTACCCTCCATCCCGGATGGGGGCTACCCTTGGGTAATAATTCAGTGAAGATTCCTTCCTTCTGTGCCGCTGAGCTAGAGGGAGCTCATTTTTGTGCTTAGGGTCTCCGGTAGCCTTAAGCTTGGGAGTCCCATATGTGAGGACTGACTTCCTGCTTGGTTCTGGAGAAAGCGTAGTTACTTACCTGTAACAGGTGTTCTCCAGGAGCAGCAGGAATCAGTCCTCACAACCCTCCCTCCTCCCCTTGGAGTTGCAATCATCTGCTTAAGTTTTTTTGCAAATTTTTATGCTGTCTTTTAGCTATGTCATCGACTGGCTAAGATGGCACCCTTGGGCGGGAAGGAGACCGCGCATGCGCGCTGCAATTCCCAAAGGCTTTCTTTGAAAGCTGGGGAAAATTGCTCCGCGAGGGCTCCGTCGGCGCCGACGTCACCCATATGTGAGGACTGATTCCTGCTGCTCCTGGAGAACACCTGTTACAGGTGAGTAACTACGCTTTCTTGTTTCCCGTTGCTTTCTTTTTTTAGTTGCCTCTTAACTTCTTTTTCTTATCTTTTCTCTATATTTCCAGGAAGACAGGAACAAGCAGGAATGTAGTCGTCACATATGGGTGACGTAGGTACTGATGGAGCCTGTGCGGTAACGCTCCTCAGCATCCAATAGGAAAGCCTTTGGGAGCACTCCATGGCACCTGCATGGCTGCCTTCCCACATTCTCAACTCCCTCTCTTAAGTTCTTTGTTTTCCGCGGAGCCAGCAGGAAGCAAATCCTGTCACTAGAGAAAATTCTCTTTATTTGTTTTTTTGTGGTTAGCATCTGCCTTCCCGTCGACGCCTACACCGTCTTGACACCACCGGTTCATTTTATCTTTTCTTTTACTAGAAAAAAACCCAAAAACCTAAAGGTGCGTAGACGCCATCTTAGGCCTTAAGCCTACCATTCTGTCCACTAACAGTATGGAGAAACCGACCAGTGGTTTAAAAAAATGTTAAAAATGTGGCAGTACCATCTCGGCAACTGACACACATGACTGGTGCTTGAAATGCCTCTGGCCCAACCGCCAACCAACAGAATGTTCCCTTTGTAAAAAGATGACAATGAGAGGCCTGCAGAACCGAACCTCTAAGTTTGGAACTCTCTTCCCTTCGGACACTGTATCTTGGCCTCATCCTCCTCACATGGATCTCTGGTATCGAAAGTGTCCAAGCATAACTCTTCCTCGAAGACAGAAGATTCCTCTAGAGCAGGGGTGAGCAATTCCGGTCCTGGAGGGCCGCAGACCAGTCAGGTTTTCATGATGTCCCTAATAAATATTCATGGACCTATTTCCATACAATGAAAGGCAGTGGATGCAAATAGATCTCATGAATATTCATTAGGGACCTCATGAAAACCTGACTGGTCTACTGCCCTCCAGGACCGGAATTGCCCACCCCTGCTGTAGAGGTTGATCTTGTTCCTAGCATCAAGATGCCTCGGGCATTGCCCTGGAGGTGGATAGGCCTGCCAAACAGCCCTGGTGGGAGGACCTGCCCTCCAAAGCCATCGAGGGACTCCAGCATGCTCCCGAGGCCTCGATCTCAGGAGAGCTACTAGTGCCATGCTCTGGGACTGTGGAGCAAATATCTGTCACCAATACCCAGGCATTGGCAAGCTCGATAGATCAGTGTATACTGGCCATCGAATGGAGCATGGCAGCTCTATTGGCAGTCTCGGTTCACATCAAACCTTTGCCCTCAGGAACCAGGCTGTCAATACCAGTACAGGTACTGGCATTGACATCGGCACCAGAGCAAGGTGCGTCAGGATACATGGCACCGTCATCACTGCCACCCATGTCCTCTCTCAAGTCCATCACCCAAATGACCCAAACAGTTCCCTGAGCCCAGTACTGACATGCATCGGTATCAGCGTCTGGCGGAAGGCGAACACTGTTCCTGCCGATTCTTTGAGTCCTCCGATTCTTATGCCCCTCTTAAAGATGAGGAGTCACTTGATTTCCGGTGCCCCCGAGGTCTGCCTTCGGAGCTCTCCCATTCTCCAGAGCGATGCATGTTGCCTTCTGAGGACATGTTCTTCCAAGAATTCATTCGTGACCTAGTTAGGGGTCTCTCCATAATGGTGACATCTGAGAGAGAGCCCAGGGCAGAGGAATTGGAGATCGTCCAATACCCAACAGCTCCCAGGGAGGCGGCCGCCCTGCCAGTGCACCGCATCCTTCATGATCTGATGCTCCAGATGTGAACATAAGAACATAAGATATGCCATACTGGGTCAGACCAAGGTCCATCAAGCCCAGTATTCTGTTTCCAACAGTGGCCAATCTAGGTCATATGTACCTAGCAGTTTCCCCAAGAGACACAAGTTCCACAATGCTTGTACTGGGTCAAGCATTGATATCTTCGGTCACTTCTTAATAATGGTTTATGGACCTTTCCTCCTGAAACTTGTCCAAACCTTTTTTAAACCCAGCTACACTAACAGCCTTTACTACATCCTCCGGTAACAAATTCCAGAGTTTGATTACACGTTGAGTGAAAAAATATTTTCTTTTATTAGTCTTAAATAGTTTACCCTGTAGCTTCATTGCATGTCCCCTAGTCTTTCTATATTCTGATAAGGTAAACAATCGATCTACGTTTACCCGTTCCACTCCGTTCATTAATTTATAGACTTCTATCATATCTCCCCTCAGCCGTCTCTTTTCCAGGTTAAAGAGCCCTAACCTTTTTAGCCTTTCTTCATAGGAGTATCCTTCCATCCCCTTTACCATTTTGGTGGCTCTTCTCTGTACCTTTTCTAAAATCGCTATATCCTTTTTAAGATACGACGACCAGAATTGCACACAATATTCAAGGTGCGGTCTCACCATGGAACGATATAGAGGCATTATAATATCTTTTGTTTTATTTTCCATTCCTTTCCTTATCATACCTAGCATTCTATTTGCTCTCTTGGCCGCCACTGCACACTGGGCCGAGGGTTTTAACATGGTATCCACAATGACGCCTAAATCTTTTTCCTGGGTGGTGGTTCCTAATGTGGAACCTTGCATCGTGTAACCATAGTTTGGGTTGTTCTTCCCTAGGTGCATAACCTTGCACTTGTCCACATTAAATTTCATCTGCCATTTTGATGCCCACTATTCCAATTTATCAAGATCCTCTTGCAATTTTTCACAATCCTCTTGGGTTTTAACAACTTTAAATAGTTTTGTGTCATCTGCAAATTTGATAACCTCACTCGTTATTCCACTTTCCAGGTCATTTATGAATATGTCAAAAAGCAGCGGACCCAGCACAGATCCCTGGGGTACACCACTATTCACCTTTCTCCATTGGGAAAATTGGCCATTTAGCCCTACCCTCTGCTTTCTATCTTTTAACCAGTTTCTGATCCACAATAGTACACTGCCTCCTATCCCATGACTCTTTAGTTTTGCCAAAAGTCTCTGATGAGGGACCTTGTCAAAGGCTTTCTGAAAGTCCAGATACACAATATCAACCGACTCGCCTTTGTCCACCTGATTATTCACTTCTTCAAAAAAACATAGCAGATTAGTAAGACAAGATGTTCCTTGTCTAAAGCCATGTTGGCTGTCTCCCATGTGGGAGACTCCCCTCACAATCTCACCTCCTTCTAGACGTCTCTTTACATGTATTGCGTACCAGAGTGTCCCGGCTTCCAAAAACTACAACTTCCCCACCATTCAATGGTAGTGGAATTGGCGATGCACCGAATCAAGAGTTCAAAAACTCATTCCTCTAACTCACTGGGTAGGGAATCGAGAACCCTCGATGCCTTTGGGCGTCTGTTTTCAGGTTGCCATGCTTTCAGCTAGGATCAACTCCTATATACTCTACATGTGTATGTTCCTCAAGGAGTTTACCAGGGACCTCGAGATCATAGCCCCTCTTCTCCCGGATGATCAGAGAGATGACTGTCTTGCTCTAGTTAGACATACCCAAAATGTATTAAAGCTTGTCAATAGGGCAACCTTCAATGAATTTGAATGTGCAAGCAGAGCCAGAACAATTTGTATCGGTGCACACAGAATTTCATGGCTTCAGGCCTCAGATCTTGAGCAATGGGTTCAAAATAAGCTGGGCAACATACCTTGCACAGGGGAGAACCTCTTTGGCAAAGACTGGCAGGATAAGGCTTCTCAGTTGGAGTCAGAGAATACCACTCTAAACAGGCTGTCTAGGATAAAGCTAACTCTGCTAGAAAGAAGACAGCTACAAAGAAAGCTTTCTTCTTCAATAAGAAGAAGAAATTTGACTTCTCTTATCCTCCTGCTTCTCAGTACCAGGCTCAAGGCTCTCAGAAGAGACAGCAGCCTCCTAAACAACAAAAGAAGCCACAGGTGACTAAATCTCAACCAGCTTCGCAGCCACAGTCTGTGCCTGGTTTTTGACTTTTTTCTAGAGAACAGTGCCACCCTGCTACTGGATGACCCTCGCCCCCTCCACACTGCAGGCAGACTGTGTCACTAGGCCCATAGATGGCACCTTATCACCTCAGAACAATGGAACTAACCATAGTTCCTGAGGAGTACAGACTTCATTTGCAAACAATGCCCCCCTTGACTTTTGTTGGGGAATATCACATGCAACCTGCACTCACTGCTCTCCTACAGGATGAGGTGTCCTCTCTTCTGTCTCAGGATGCCATAGAAAATGTCCCAATATCCCGGGTTCTACTCTCTCTGTATTTTCTTGTACCAAAGAAGACCGTAGGGTACAGGCCCATCCTGGACCTCAGAAACCTCAACAAGTTTCTAGTCCGCGAGCATTTCAAAATGATCTCTCTAGGGACTGTTCTTCCCTACCTCCAAATTCCTTACCAGGGCATTTTTTGATGCTTTTGAATCAACCACCAGAGCTTCAGCAGTCTGTATTGGGGCTCGAAGGATGGTCTGTTTATTGGCCTCAGATCTTGAACAGTGGGTCCAAGACAAGTTGGCTATTATCCCATGTACTGGAGAGAACCTTTTTGGGAAAGGTTGGAGAGAGAAGGCAGATAAGATTGTACAGATGATCTCACCCTTAAATGCCTCTCCAGGAAGACAGTTGATCTCTCCAAAAGGAAGGTTCTTCCAAAGAAGCCTTTCTACTCTAAAAAGAAGAGAGATTATCCTTCCTACACACCTGTAGCTGCTTACCAACCTCAGCAGAAACAGCTGTGCCAGCAGAGCCCTCGCCAACCAAAGAAGCCCAAGGCTCCTAAGCCCCAGCCAGTGGTGCAGGCACAACCTGCACCTAGTTTTTGACTGCTTTCTAGAGAGCATTGCCACTCTGCCTCTGCAAGGTCCCCAGCCCCTGAACATAGCAGGCAGACTCTGTTCCTATGCTCACAGGTGGCACCTCATTACTTCAGAACAGTGGACTCTCAACAAACATCGTCCAAAGGGAGTATCTACTTCACTTCCAAGACTTACCCCCCACCAGCTTCACAAGGGACTATCCCACAAACCCCCTTCAAAGCACATTCTTGAAGGTTGTCTACCCTGCTATCTCAGGGCGCTATAGAAAGAGTTCCTCTGATCTTTTTCTTGTTGTTCTTTTTGTTCTTTTGATTTTATATTTATAATATTTCTCATTTTTATTATGTCTAATGATTTAATGAGTACAACACTTTTGATGTTTGATTTCTGTTTTCAGTTTGTTTTAGCTGTTGGATGTATTTATATTATTGATATTAATGTTTTATATATATGTATTTTAATTGTTTTTATCCTTATTTATATATTATTTAATGTTTTAGTTTGCCAAGAAAACCCCTGAAGAAGGCATTACCAAAATACGGTCTGTGTCGGGTTAGCTTGGCCTCTTTACCCCCCTGGGGTACTCTTTTACCCTTGTATAATTTATTAAAGTTATTCTTCCTGGTTTCCATCCTCAGCAGAGACAGTATCTGCGTTTCAGCTTTCAGCAAAGCCACTATTAGTACCGAGTACTGCCCTTCGGCTTAGCCTCCGCACCGCAGGTGTTCACAAAATGCATGGCAGTGGTTGCAGCCTATCTCCACACTTTGAGAATCTTTGTCTTCCCTCACTTAGACAACTGGCTAATCAGGGGAGACTCCCCTCAGGAAGTAAAACTCTTTCTGCATCGCACTATCACCGTACCCTAGCATCTAGGATTTGGCCTAAACTTCCTAAAGTCGCAACTCGTTATAACCTAAAAGCTCGAGTTCATCAGAGCACTTTTGGACACTCAGCAGGTCCGAACTTTCCTTCTGCAGGATCACTCTGCCTGCCTCATCGAGCTCATAAAACACATATACAGCAACAAAGGCTGGTAACAGTTCGAGAAATGCTTCACCTCTTAGGGCACATGGCCTCGCGGGTCCATGTAGTCCCCTATGCTCACCTACATATGCGACAAGCCCAATGGACTCTGTCTTCTCAATGGACCCAGGCAAAGGGGCATCTCAGAAACAAGATACTCATCACCCCTCAGTTAATCAGGTCTCTAAACTGATGGTATTCCCCCATAGAACCTACTTGGTGGATCACCTTTTCAGATGCCTCCACCTCCGTGCACCCTGATGACTGATGCCTCCAAACTGGGTTAGGGAGCACATCTGAACGACCTGACGGTGCAGGGTCTGTGGATGCCGCAGGAGTCTGCATTGCAGATAAACCTCCTGGAGCTCTGTGCTCTAACGAATGCTGTTCGGGTTTTTCAACCCCAACTTTCAGGCCAACAGGTGTTAGTCAGAACAGGCAACCAAATGGCCATGTTCTGTGTGAACAAAGAGGGGGGAACGGGTTCATTACATAGTAACATAGTATCTGATGGCAGATAAAGACCAGTATGGTCCATCTAGTCTGCCCAGCAACGCGGCAAGAGTAGGTGCACCTGCTGCTCCATGCAGGTTACCCCTCCTCTTGCTTTTGTTTAGGGGTGTACCCACTGCTCTGTGTAGGTCACCCTTATTTGTTGAGATGTAACAGATAGTTATGTTTATTTTGATTTTATCCTGTTGCTATAAAGGGATCCACGGTGTCTGTCCCTTGCAATTTTGAATTCTGTCACTGTATTTGCCCACACCACTTCCAGCAGGAGGGCATTCCAGTCATCCACCGCCCTTTCAGTGAAAAAGTATATCTCCAGGAACAAGCAGGAATGAGTCTTCACATATGGGTACGTCGGTACCGACGGAGCCTGCGCGGGAACGCTCCCCAGCATCCAATCAGAAAGCTTTTGGGAGCATCCCTCAGCGCCTGCGTGCTGCCTTCCCGCCTTTCCAACTGTCTCTCCTCAGTTTTCGTTTTTCCGCGGAGCCGGCAGGACGTCCTCCTGTCACCGCAGAAAATTTTTTCTTTAATTCTTTGTTTTCCTGTGGTCGCGGCTGTCTCCCCGACTCCACTGGTACCGCCGGTGTTTTTTCTTTTTCTTAAATTCAGGGAATTTTTTTCCCTCAGTTTTTGTCTTAAACGTTTTGGGCCTTCTAGGCCGCCGCCTTCTTTTCCTAAGAAATGTTTAAGCTGTGGCGGTACAGTTTTGTTTTTAGACTCCGAGAACTGGTGTCTAACCTGTTTGGGTCCTGACCATTTTCCTCCGGAGCCATTAGGCTACAATATTGTGAGAAGAGATTTTCCATGTCGAGTTTCCCTCGATACCGAGTTCCCTTCCAGTGTCAGGGCACCGACTATTTCTTCTTCTCCACAAGATCAGGTAACCCACAAACAGTCTGTTAAGACTAGCCAACCCTTGAGTGGTACATCTCATGCACAGCATGATGACGGCTCCGGCCTTGCCCTCAAGGGTCCATTGGCTTCAAAACCCCGGCGGGAGTCTTCGGCCTCCAAAGCCTATCAGGGGTTTCAAGTTGTTCCTGGGGCTCACCCCTCACAGAACATACCTGAGCCATGCTCGGTGGTGGCATCCGCTTTGAGCGGTACCGATACCCCGGCATCGGCACTGGTGTTGAGCGATTCACTACTCACCAGGGATCGTCATCTGGCTTTCTCGGTACCTTTGGGACCGCTCGATACGCCCCAGATTGACTTTCCAGTATCGGCATCAATGCCGATACTACCACCGACGTCGGTACCCTCTAGACATGCATCGATAGACTCGCTTCCTTCGATGCCGAGTCTGGAATCGATCTCTAGTCTGGAAGACTGGGTACCGACACGTCTCGGTACCGACGCTTACCGGTTCCGGATGCTCGGTACTGAGGGTGATTACCAAAACCTTTCGGTTACCTTGGTACCGATTGAGCAGCCACTGATGACTGCTTCGATGTCGGTATCGCCTTCGATTCAGACACAGCTACCTGTATCGGTGCCGGTACCCGCAGTAACATCGGGGCCAGCTCCTTCCATGCTTCTTTCACCGGGATCGCTCCTTTCTATACCAAGTTTGGAGTCGATACCTGGCATGGACGATGCAGTACTGACTGTATCAGGTCATGACCTCCAGTACCAGCATCCATCCCTTAAGGATCCTTTCTTGCACCGTGCAGGATCTTATATTCCTATATTCTCAAATAGATCCTCCGGTGCCCAGGCTAGTTCATCAGGTCTGGCCTGCCCAGGGACGGTTCCCTTTGGAGATTCTTCTTTTCAGAATTTTCTCCTGAATATGGCAACATCTCTTGCTATTCCTATCCCTGGCTATGATCCTACACAGGGCTCTCTTTCTACTGGAGAAAAGGAAAATATAATGCTTCCTTTACATCATTCCTTGCAGGATCTTCTTCTAAGAATGTGGGAAGCACCTTTAAGGGTTCCCTCACCTTCTAGAGCAACTGATCTTCTGTATCAGGTGCCCCCCTCTCCAGGGTTTCAAAAGACTCAACTTCCCCATCATTCCATTGTGGTGGAATCAGCAATGAGGAAGGTGAAAAGTAAGAAGAAGCACTCTTCTTACCCACCAGGTCGTGAGTCTAGGACACTAGATGCCTTTGGACGTCAAACCTTCCAGACATCCATGCTGTCAACAAGGATTCTCTCATATATTTTTTATATGAGTCTATCCCTTCAGGAGGTCACAAATAAATTATATCTTTTGACTCCTTTTCCTTCAGAGCCCAAGACTGCAGACTATTCCTTACTACTTAGTCATATTCAAAGTATCTCTTGGTTTCTTACTCGTGCTTCCCTAGACTCTTTTGAGTCTGTTAGCAGAACTTCTGCTATAGCCATAGGGGCACGACGTAGAGCCTGGCTCCAAGCTTCAGACTTAAGCAGATGGGCACAACAAAGACTGGGTAATACTCCTTGCACTGGGGAAAATCTCTTCAATAAGGAGTCTTTACATCAGGTTGCTCAGTGGTCCACTGACTTCCCTGTTTCTGGAGGCTATTCTAAGCCTTCTCCTTCCCCAGTAAGTAGGAAATGCCCTACCAAACCTTCTTTCCCTAGGAGAAGAAGGTTTCACTCTTCTCCTGCCCATCATACAAATGTTCCCAAGCAGGGGAAACCTCGCCCTGGTCTGAAGAATCCAAACTCTAGCCGGGCTGAACAAACCCAGCAACCATAGGGTCCTGAAGTTTACAACCTACAGTTGCTTTCTTCTCAGTAGAAGTTTTTTCATTCAAAACTCTACACATGGATTCCTTTTCTCAGGACATCCATTTGCTCCTAGGTATGCTGAGCTGTCAGGATATTCATGTCTATGGGTCACAGGTTTCTCCTCTTCTTCCTACCAAGAAGAGAGGTTTAACAACTATCCCATGATAGTTTTCTGTTCCAACATGAATTCTTTCCTTCCACAGACTTACCATATGGTAAGTCACCCTTCAGCTCCTGTTTCTCTACCCTCTTATCCAGGGTTTCCCCTGAAAGAGTGGTACCATACCACTGCAGGGCTTCTTTAGCCTTTCTAGTCATTTCTTCATTCCAATGTGGAGTTTTTTCTCTTGACTAAACTCCCTTCTTTTGTCTGGGCAGCTCATCAGACAGGGACAGGAATGTCTCCTCTTACTCTGTCTGTTCTCTCTGTTTTACACAGAAAGTTTCTCTCTGCTGTCTTATTCAGCAGCTGCCCATGCAGGAATTCTAGTGATTGGACTACTGGTACTTTTCCACAAGTTTCCAGTCTTGTCTTCCACTACTTTCTGTCTGGCCTTAGAAGTGATTCCAAGATAGTGCTTTCATCTATCTTGGATAATCCTAATCACTTCAGGTTTATCACACTATCTTCTTTTCTTGCCATCTCCAATTCCTTTGGATTGGGCAGCATAGTTGACGTGCAGCTGGTTTTTTCCAACAGCCAGTTTCTTTCCCAATTCTCCTGCATAATGCTCTCTGCAATCTTACAGAGAAGCTTTCTACTATGGGCCCTTGCTAGAGAGCATGGGGTTTTGTCTCTAATGACTATCCTATATGGTTGGAAAAGGCTTCCTCAGTCATTTTCCATGACTGTGAGGGTTCTCCACACCCTACTATCTCCTTTTATAATACAGGACATAAGCCTTTTCTACGTGAACGTCTAAAGAGTTCTCCAATTCCTACAAGGAATATGCTCTTTTTTCCTTGCAGCTTGTCCTCATGGTATCCTACTCCTTCATGGACAGCACATATTTAACTAATAACGCATGATACCCCTTTGTGTCCCTCCAGTGGGTCAACCTGGTATCTCATCCTATGCGTTTTCTGTCCATTTACCATGCGAGAGTTCTACAGGACTCAGGACTTGCTGTTTAGGTGGTGCAGAGAGGAGGTGGCGAGGCTGAGGAGCATTCAAGACAGTGAGAAGTACATTGATGAGATGCTGCTTGCAGCAACCAGGCTCTCCAGCACAGGAGAAGATGGGTGCCAACAGAATGTCGATGGTTGGACAACAGTCACCAGAGCCTGCAAAATCACCAATCCAACTTCTCCAGCCCTTGAATTGAAGAACCATTATGCAGCCCTGGAAGTGGAGGAGGTGAAAGCATCCCTGGAAAGGGAAGAACCAGAGTTCAAGTACCCCATAGTTGCGGAATCAGTGACCAGAAGGAAACGAAGGGTAGTGGTGGTTGGAGACTCTCTTCTGAGGGGTACTGAGGCGTCCATCTGCCGACCAGACTTGATGTCCAGAGAGGTATGCTGTCTGCCTGGTGCCAAGATCCAAAATGTTACGGAGAGTTTGCCGAGACTCATCAAGCCCACTGACTATTACCCAATGTTGCTAATCCATGTTGGAACAAATGATACTGCCAGGTATACCTCGGAACGTATCAAAAGTGACTTCATGGCTTTGGGACAGAGGGTGAAGCAGGTAGGTGCACAGGTGGTGTTCTCTTCAATTCTCCCTGTTGAGGGTAAAGGCCAAGGCAGAGAGGCTCGCATCCTGGAGATTAATCTATGGCTGCGTGGATGGTGTCTTCGAGAGCGTTTTGGTTTCCTAGACCATGGGATGCTGTTCCAAGGGTTGCAGAGCAGAGATGGCATCCATCTGTCCAAGAAAGGTCAACACATCTTTGGTAGTAGACTGGCTAATCTACTGAAGAGGGCTTTAAACTAGATTCGTTGGGGATGGGTGAAGAAAGCCCCCAGGTAAGTGAAAGCCCCCAGGTAAGTGATACATTAAATACCTTTATGGAAATGGGTAACAGGGGTAACATATGGAAAGCAGTGTGTATTAATGCCCGTAGCATGGGAAATAAGATCTCTGAAGTTGAAGCTTTCGTGGGAGTGGCTGACTTAGATTTAGTGGCAGTTACAGAAACATGGTTCACAGAAAACCATGACTGGGATGTAACTATACCTGGCTATACTTTATTCAGAAAGGACAGGGTAGGAAGAAGGGGAGGAGGAGTGGCACTATATGTAAAAACTACTATTAAAGCTTTGGAATTACAGAGCTTAAAAGGGAGAGAGGAGGCATTGTGGGTTAAACTAGAAAGAGGGAAAGAGAAATCTATTTGCATTGGTGTGATATACAGACCTCCCTCACAAGAGGAAGAGGTGGACAGAGAGTTAATTGAAGACATACGCAGCATTGCTAGGAAAGGGGAAGTGCTACTGCTAGGAGATTTCAATATGCCAGATGTTGATTGGCACATTCCTGCTGCAGTATCATCTAGGAGTAAGGAGATCCTGGATTCTCTACAGGGAGAACTATTCAGGCAATTGGTAACAGACCCCACACGTGAAGGGGCCATACTGGACTTTGTGCTTACCAATGGTGAAAGTGTTTCTGATGTTGTAGTGGGAGATCATTTTGCATCCAGTGATCACCAGATGGTGTGGTTCAGTATTAGGACTAGGGCTGTTAGAATCCATTCCAAGGTGAAGATCTTAGACTTTAGGAAGACTAACTTTGCGAAGATGGGCCAATACCTCAGGGAGTCATTAGTGGGATGGGAACAGCTGGGGGATGTAGAACAGCAGTGGACAAAACTGAAAGGGGGTATTTTAAAGGCAACCAACCTTTTTGTTAAAATGGTAAATAAAGGCAAAAGGAACAGGAGACCGCTATGGTTTTCGAAGGAAGTAGCTGAAAAAGTGAAGAAGAAGAGGGAGGCCTTCATGAAATACAAGAGATCACAGAGAGAGGAAGACAGGCATCTGTATTTGGAAAAACTTAGAGAAGCTAGCAAAGTAGTCAAGAAGGCAAATATTCAAAAGGAGGAGGAAATAGCCAATGCAATAAAATGGGGGGATAAGACATTTTTCAGATATATTAGTGAGAAGAGGAAGGGCAAAAGTGGTATTGTCAGACTCAAGGGTACAGGGGGGGAATATGTAGAAGCTGATAAGGATAAAGCGGAATTGCTTAACAAATATTTTTGTTCTGTGTTCACAGATGAAGAACCAGGAGCAGGACTTCAGAAAACACCCACAAATAAGAACAGAAGCGAGGGACATCTTGAACAATTTTCAGAAGACTGTGTTCGTGAGAAACTAGCTCAACTTAAAGTAGACAAAGCGATGGGACCGGATGGGATACACCCTAGAATACTGAGGGAACTTGGGGACGTTCTAGCAACTCCACTGACTGACCTTTTCAATGCCTCGTTGGAGTCGGGAGTGGTGCCAAAGGACTGGAGAGAGGCTCATGTGGTGCCTTTACACAAAAGCGGTAGTAAGGATGTGGCTGAAAACTACAGGCCGGTTAGTTTAACTTCAGTGGTGAGTAAATTAATGGAAACGCTGTTGAAAGAGAAAATAGTGAGGTTTCTGGAGTCCAGCGGATTACAGGATCCGAGGCAGCATGGATTCACCAGAGGCAGGTCTTGTCAGACAAATCTGATTGATTTCTTTGACTGGGTGACCAGGGAGTTGGACCGAGGGAGAGCTCTAGATGTGGTGTATTTAGATTTCAGTAAAGCCTTTGACACTGTTCCTCACAGGCGACTTATAAACAAACTGAGCACCCTAGGGATGGACCCTAAAGTTACTGCTTGGGTTAGAAATTGGTTGGGTGGGAGGCGACAAAGAGTACAAGTAAATGGAGCTCACTCTGAGGAGAAGGATGTTACCAGTGGTGTGCCCCAGGGATCTGTCCTTGGTCCGATTCTTTTTAACATCTTTGTTAGTGATATAGCGGAAGGGCTGTCGGGTAAGGCTTGCCTCTTTGCGGATGATACCAAAATCTGCAATAAAGTAGACACCCAGGAAGGTGTAGATAACATGAGGAGGGATCTGGCTAAGCTTGAAGAATGGTCTAGAATTTGGCAACTGGGATTTAATGTTAAAAAATGTAAGGTCATGCATTTGGGCTGCAGCAATCCAAGGGAGCAATACAGTATAGGAGGTGAAGTACTTTTGTCCACTAAAGAAGAGCGGGACCTAGGCGTAGTTGTGTCCGATGATCTTAAAGTAGCTAAACAGGTAGAAAAGGCGACGGCAAAAGCTAGAAGGATGCTTGGGTGCATACGGAGAGGAATGGTTAGCAGAAAAAAGGAGGTGATAATGCCTCTGTATAAGTCTTTGGTGCGACCTCATTTGGAGTATGGTGTGCAATTCTGGAGACCGCACCTTCAAAAGGATGTGAACAGGATGGAGTCGGTGCAGAGGGTTGCTACTAAGATGATTAGTGGTCTTCATCATAAAGCATATGAGGACAGACTTAAGGATCTTAATATGTACACCTTAGAGGAAAGGCGGGATAGAGGTGATATGATTGAGATGTTTAAATACCTCCGTGGCATAAATGTTCAGGGAGAGAGCCTCTTTCAATTGAAAGCAAGTTTTGCGACGAGGGGACATGGGATGAGGGTGAAGGGAGATAGATTCAGGAGTGATATGCGGAAGTATTTCTTTACGGAAAGAGTAGTGGATCCGTGGAATAGTCTCCCAGTGGAGGTGGTAGAGATGAGGACAGTAACTGAATTCAAAAAAGCATGGGACCAACACAGGGGATCTCTAAAGGTAAAAAGTGGACTGTTGTAGTTGTTATGGAAGGACAGACTAGATGGGCCTTGTGGTCTTTTTCTGTCGTCATGTTTCTATGTTTCTATGTTTACAGACTGATATTATCCTCTGTTTTTCACGCAACCATCCTGGTTATTTCACTGGATAGCATTCCTGCACCATCTTAGCCAGGGGGAATAGATTCTCTATATATCTTCTCAAGTAGGTTCCACCTTCTTGTTATTAGATGAATCTTTCCTCTTCACATCTCCCATGTGAATGTTCTTATGGGCATATCTCTATCTGCTTAATTGCAGACATTTATCTTTAGACATATATATTCATGTATGTATATATCTCTATATACTTCTCTATAGATACATATGTCTGTAAGCTGCGTGTGCATATGTTATGCCCCTCCAGATCTCACTATAGACATATATATATATATCTGTCGAGATGCTCCTTATAGGTAGATATGTATTTACATACTTATCTCTCTAACTGTCTATGCTTATAAAGGTTTTTACCTTCCCATAGGTTCCAGACAGTGAGCTTGCATATGTTCATACTGCCCCACAGTATGTCTGGGGTATTATGCACACAACCACTACTGTGGTACTGACAGCTCCTACCTTAACCCTAGGTTTAGGTATCCCTGAAGCTCCATGCTCCGATAGCTTTCCTATAGCTCACCAGTTAGGAAAGACAGGATGGATCTTCAGTAGATCTGAGGTTTCAACCCTTCAGACATCTGTCCTTCTTGGGAATACTGGCTTTTTTCCCATACCCCTTCTTCCCTCCAGGACTGGGCTAGTTTGTCCAAATCGGTCAGTCTTCCTCTTTTGCTCCTAACTGTGAGTAACTCTGTAGTCAAAAGAGTTCCCAGCTTTTTCCATAAAGCTTCCACTAGAGACCTACCGTTTTTGTACTACCCCAGTTGACACCTGGATCACCTGTCACTTCCAGATTTGGACCTTCACCTTCACTTCAGTGAGGTCACCTTGAAGATGCCTCTACTGGATCCCCAGTAGACTCCATCAGCCTCTCTACTTCCTGCAATCCAGTAGGTGAGGTTCATATTGTGATTGTTCATTTCAATATTTTTCATGATAATTATCATACATACAAGGACTCCTTACCTGTAGTCCTATTTTAAGTTAGCTGTTTTTCTACAGCTCCTCTCTCTTCAACTCCTACCCTCCATCCTCAGGATGCCTGGCCATATGAAGTGTAGCATGTTCCAATCCCCACCATGCTAGGGCTCCAGGCATCTTAGCTTGGGAATCCCCATATGTGAAGACTCATTCCTGCTTGTTCCTGGAGATAGCACAGTTACTTACCTGTAACAGGTGATCTCTGGGAACAGCAGGAATAAGTCTTCACAACCCACCCACCTCCCCTAGGCGTTGTATCTCTCTCTCTATCTTCCTTTCCTCTTTCTCTCTCTTTGTCTCAGCTATAAAACTCAACTGAGGAGAGACAGTTGGAAAGGCGGGAAGGCAGCACGCAGGCGCTGAGGGATGCTCCCAAAAGCTTTCTGATTGGACGCTGGGGAGCATTCCCGCGCAGGCTCCGTCGGTACCGACGTACCCATATGTGAAGACTTATTCCTGCTGTTCCCAGAGATCACCTGTTACAGGTAAGTAACTGTGCTTTCTCTGGGAACAAGCAGGAAGTCAGTTAGTCAGATATGGGTGACATCTGCGCCGACGGAGCCCTCGTGCGGAGCAAATCCCCAGCTTTTAGAGAGAGCCTTTGGGAGTTGCCACCACGCATGCACGGTCCCCTTCCCGCCCAAGGGTGCCGTCTTGCTCAGTCTCCTTTTTTCTGCGGAACCCTTCGGGCGTTGTCCACAGTGTCCCTGAAAAACGTTTTTTGTTTTTCCTGTTTCCTTTGACCGGTCAACACTGGTACCTCTTCCCGCCTTCGGCTCGGTACCCCGGTATCGAGTCAATCTCTCTTTTTGGTTTTTGTCAGTTTTGACTTGCGGCGTTCACGCCTTTTTTTTCTTTTCACTGGCAGCCCGGGTCTTCGACCTTGCAGGGGCTCTTTTTCCCCCCGATGGCTACCAGCGGGTTTAAGAAATGTGATCGGTGCGTAAAACTGATGTTCCTCACCGATACGCAAGACTGCTGCCTCAGGTGCCTCGGGCCGACCACAACCCGACGGTCTGTGGCCCGTGTAGGAAAATGTACTCCAAGGCCCTGAAGAGTCGACAGCAGCCGCATGATAGGATTTTTTCTAAGTCCCCCATGTTTCCGAGAGCCCGGACCTCGTCCGAGCCCAAGCAGCATCGAGGTTCCCTGGAAAGGGGGTCCCTCTTGAGGGAACACAAGAGGAAGAAGAAATCCTCGAAGGCGGCGTCTCCTGGATTTCTCCAAACGACCTGGCTCCTCGCGACCTGGCTCCTCCTGGGGCCTAACGCGGAGCCCTGAGCGCTGTCCCGGATCTTCGGAGAAGGAGCACCTGGCAAAGGTTCCTCGTCAAGATACTGATCAACTAAGGAAAGTACCGACAGTCCTCATCAAGGACTCCCCTCCGGGGGAACCGGCATCGGGCCTGACCGTGTCGGGGCCCCAGCCAGCAGCTACGGAGCCTTCCGGACGAGTCCAGAATGGTGGCTTTGGAGCGCAGTTTCACTGCATTCATGGAGCAGCAGCGGGCGCTGATGGCTGGCCTGTCCGGTTCCTCTGCCCCGACCACCGGGCCCTCGACGTCGAAGTCGACCCCGGAGGCTTAGCCGATCCTCAAGGCCTTTCGGGCTTGAGTCGATCCTCGGCTGAGGTCTCACTTGGCCTCCCGTTTTGGATTGAGGTCGTCGCCGAGCCTACTGGCGTCGGGGCAGTCAGCGCCGGGGCCCTCGATGCCTCACGAGCCCCTCGATTCCTCCTCGGAGGCGTCGGCATGGGAAACGGAAGACCAGGAGTCTCTGGATACCTGCCGACATAGGGATGTCCCTTCCAATTCCCCGGTATCCGAGCCCCAGAGAAGGTCCCCTCCGGAGGACATGGGGTTCTTGGACTTCGTGCGGAACATGTCCAAGGCTTTGGCGTTCCCCACGGAGTCCAAGGAGGATCCTCGATCCTTCAGTATGAGGCCCTCCCTCGGGAGGCCCTTACTGTACCCGTGCCTCCGATCCTGGAACGAATAATGCTCTGTATATGGGAGGCACCGGCGTCGATGCCGGTGATCAGCAAACAGCTTGACTTGATGTATCGAGTCCACTGGAGCCCTGGGTTTCAGAAATCACATCTGCCGCACAACTCCATGGTTGCGGAATCGGCCATGCGCAGGCTGAAGAGCCAGAAGACGCACTTCTCGGTGCCTCTCGGCAGGGAGGCCCACAACTTGGATGCCCTCGGCAAGGAAGTGCTTCCAGGGGGCAATGCTGTTCTCCAGGACCAAGCAGGAAGTCAGTCCTCACATATGGGTGACGTCAGTGCCGACGGAGCCCTCGTGCAGAGCATTTCGCCAGCTTTCAAAGAAAGTCTTTGGGAATGCAGCGCGCATGCACGGTCCCCTTCCCGGCCAAGGGTGCCATCTTGCTCAGTCTTTCTTTTTCCGCAGAGCCCAACGGACATAGTTCGTGTCACCCGGTAAAAAGTTGATTTTTCTGCGATTTTTTTTTTTTTTTCCACGTCCCTTATCCGGTTCGACGCCGGTTCCTCATCCCGCCTCGGCTCGCTACACTGGTATCGAGTCCGGATCTTCTTTTTCGGGTTTTTGTCCTTTGTGACTAGCGTTCGCACTTTTTCTGTTGTTTTCACTGGCATCCCTGTCTTTTGACCTTGCAGGGGCTCGTTTTCCCCCGATGGCTGCCAGCGGGTTTAAGAAGTGTGAGCGGTGTAAGAAACGTATGTTTCTCAAGACACACATGACTGCTGCCTCTGATGCCCGCCATGACCCGCTGGTCTCTGGCCCATGCGGCAAGATGTCATCGAAGGCACTTCGGAGCCGTCAGCATCAACGAGTGAGAATTTTTTCGGAGTCCGCGTCCAGTCGTCAGAGGCCTCAACATCTCGGGAGTCTGATGCTGAGCGCCGTCGTGGGTCCTCTGAAAGGGGGTCTCCCGCCCGGGAGCACAGAAGGAAGAAGAAGCTCATGAGGGCGGCGTCGGTGGAGGCACCCGGATCCTCGAGGGCCAGGTCGCGCAGCCCTGACCGCCGTCCTGGGCTCTCGGAGTCGGAGCAGCCGACCAAACTGCCTTGCCTGGAGCCGGAGTCCCCGAGTCAGGTAACATCTGTTGTCCTCGTGGACTCTCCTCCAGGGGAACCAATGTCGGGCCCGACGCCATCGGGGCCCGAGTCGGGGGCTGCAGAGTCTCCTGAGCTTGGTCTCAGGTTGACGGCCCTGGAGAGCAGCCTGGCTGCCTTCATGGAGCAGCAGTGGGTACTGATCGCCGGTCTGACTGGTGCATCTGCCCCGACCACCAGGATCTCGACGTCTGTCGACCCCGGAGGCTGAGCCGATCCTCGAGTCAATCAAGTTTCACGTCGATCCTCGTCCTTGGTCTCCCTCGACCTCCCTGCGGGGCCGAGGTCGTTGACGCCGATGCCATCAAGGCCCACACGGCCGGAGCCGCTTGACGACTCCTCGGAGGAGTTGGCGTAGGAGACGCAGGACGAGGAGTCCCCTGACACCTTCCGGACCGGATGCGTCCCATTGGACTCCCTGGAGTCCGAGCCTTGGAGAAGGTCCCCCCTGGAGGATACCTGGTTCTCGGAGTTCATCAGGGACATGGCCAAGGCTTTGGCATTCCCGGCGGAGGCTGAGGAGGAGCCTTGAGCCGAAGAGCTCGATGCCCTCCAGTATGACTTTCCTCCGAAGGAAGCCTTTACTGTTCCGGTTCCTCCGATGCTAGAACGGCTGCTCTTCCATATGTGGGAAGCACCGGCCTAGGCGCTGGTTCTTAGCAAACCGGTCGATTCCATTTATTGTGTTCGTAACAGCCCTGGGTTCCAAAAGGCACAGCTGCCGCACAACTCCATGGTTGTGGAATCAGCCATGCACAGGCTGAAAAGTCAAAAGATGCACTCCTCGGTGCCTCCCGGCAGGGAGGCCCGGATTATGGGTGCCCTCGGTAGAAAGTGCTTCCAGGGCTCTATGCTACCTTGTTGTGTCCAGACTTACCAGCTGTACATGGGCATGTACCTATGGGACCTGGCAAAGGAGATTTGCCGGGTTCTCGGCTGGTCTCTCCGAGGAACCCTTGCAGAGATTCAAAGCCTTGTCTACAAGGATCCGAGAGTGCTCGAAGTTCATCTCTCGAGCAGCCTATGATGGCTTCGAGGCTTTAGCCCGGGTAGCCGATGCCGGCATCGATGCACGCCGTCAGGCCTGGCTACAGTCATCGGACCTGGAGTCATGGGTGCAGGACAAGTTGATCAATGTCCCCTGCCGAGGTGAAAACCTGTTCGGCAAGCCCATGACTGAAAAGGCTGCAGAAATCGAGACTGAGACTCTCACCAGGACAAGGCTGTCCAGAAAGACTTCTGCCCCTTCTCAGAAAAAGAAGGGCTCGGGATAGAAGCCCTTTTTCCCGAGGAAGGGTGCTGCCTACAAAACCTACCCTCAGTATCGGGCCTCTCCAGCTCCCCAACAGGGCCAGCAGGCCATAGGGCAGGGGCATGGGCCCTGTAGGCAGAAAAACCCCAAGCCGCCAGCCCCGGCTCCTGCACAGCAGGGAGGGTTTTTTTGACTCCCACAGCATAGCCTCTTCTCCGCCGGTGGCTCCACTCAGCACAGGAGGTTGGCTGACCCTGTACGCCTACAGGTGGCCAGCCATCACAGGTGATACCTTGGTACTGAGCATAGTCCAGAAGGGCCATATGCGCCATTTCCATCAGCTGCCCCCCTCCTACTATCCAGGGGAGCCTCCAAAACTCCCTCTACACAGGGACCTCCTCCTTCAGGAGTTGGCAAGTCCTCTAAAGGAACAGGCGGTGGAACCGATGCCACACCACCTGTAAGGGCAAGGCTTCTATTCCAGGTACTTCCTGGTACCATAGGGAACAGGAGGCTTCAGGCCTATTCTAGACTTGCGAAATCTGAGCAAGTTTCTGAAGAGGGAAAAGTTCAAGTTGCTTACCCTTGGAATACTCTCAGAAATCAGGGGATTTTTGTCTTCCCCTACCTGGACGACTGGCTAATCAGGGGCCAGTCACTCCAGGAGGCCCGACAGGCCACTCTCTGTCTCTCTTCTTCAGCATCTGGGCTTTGTCATAAACTACGCAAAATCCACTTTGCTCCCCTCTCAGAACCTAGAGTTTATAGGGGCCAGGTTGGACACCCTTCAGGCAAGAGCTTACTTGCCCGAGGACAGGACCTACAGACTTATGGACTTGGCCAACCAGTTCCAAAGCAATTCTCGTGTTTCTGCCAGGCACTACCTGCGGCACCTGGGCCACATGGCTTCTACGGTACATGTGACCCCGAATGCCCGTCTTGTCAGACGGCTGCCTGGGTGAGAATCTTCACAGTCTTGGCAAGTGCATATATCTATATGATTTGCAAGGGATTGTGGGCAATGCAATTCATTCACACCAGACACAGCTGCTCACAATAATTAGTTGTGCTTTTGGGTAAAGCCAATAAGATATTTATTTATGGGGTTATTTCTCCCAACACAGATATGCTTGGTAGCACATAAATCAGGTTACTTGCTTTCAGTGTTAAACTTGGAAAACAAAATCAGGAAAACAACATTTTAACTTATCAGGCAATCAAAGCAAAAGAAATAAGACCTGGTTGATAACAAACTGGTCTTTTCTGTAGGCTTAGCTAATATTTTCTTAGCATGTATCAAACAACAAACCAAAAGCTACAAAGAAAGAAAAAAACTGTTCTTCTCAGGTAAACTTCTTATATCTTCCCACCTAGATTCAGAAGTGATTCTCTCCTAGCTCATAAGCAATTAGGTAAGGCTCAATTGCTAGCAGTTATCCAGCTGGAACTCCTTAGCTGGCTTGCTTTCTACTGCGTGGCTAAAAAAACCCTACTCAGGAGCTTTTCTGAGTAGATTAAAGAACAAGTTTGTATTTCTTTGTGATGGTTGCTGTATTTTATAACAGAAAATCACCAAAGGAGTTTAGACAGAGAGCAGTCCATGTAAACAGATTCTTCATCTGCTATCACCCCCTCTTCTTCAACAAGCATGGGTTCAATATCATGGATTGGCACAGATGAATGTCCCAATGGAGCACTTTCAGGAGAATACTTGTTTCCCTGCTGTCTTTCAAGGTTATAGCTAGGGCATAGCTCAGTGTTCATACCTGAGCTTCCATTGCTGTTAGAGTTCCTCTCTATATAGCCTGGCCAGTATGTAGTCCAGTTCTTATGTCCAGCCTTCCAATCCAGATCCCTGGACACTGGATCTCTCTTCACATACCTTCTGGCACGGGTCTTAGGTTCCCTTCCACGTGCAGCCGTCTCTCTCACAGGTACCATCTGGAGATTCCTAGCTCTGCAGCACCATTCCTCTGGCTTTCCCCAGTCCAATGGTGTATGCTGGCCCTTGGAATGCCTCCCAGTATACGTACTGCTCTGGACTCTTCTAGACCTCTCAAAGGCTTTTCTCCTCTTTCTTCCAAAGGGTTTCTTTCCCTCTCTGTCCGTCCGGTTTGGCTTCTGCTTCTGATGATCCTCCTGATGATGAAGATGATCAAGCTCAAGCTCAGGCTGATTCTCAGGATGATTCTCTGTAGAATAAACTCTACCTTTATTCTGCTTAGATGAGTGCTCCACCCTAGCACAGCACAGCTGTGTTGAATCAGGCCCTGCCCTTTGAGATGAGTGCTTGGGGATTACCTCATAGCCCTCCTGATTGAACACACGTTTCCCCACTTCAGCTCCTCTAATGGCTGTTGGAAACCTGGTGCATTCTGGGACTGGTAGTCTTTTATGGAAAAATTCTGTTTTCTTATTTCTACCAGAACTGACAGGTTGCTTGTTCAGAGTCACTTCACCTTTACTATAGCTCCTTCCTGAGCTATGATAAGCTTCCTTATCACAGTCTGCACATGCGGACTGCTCAATGGTGCCTCAGAGATCAGTGGACACAAGCAACTGGCGACCTCCAAGACAGAGTAAAGGTGTCCAGACGACTTCTGAACTCCTTACAGTGGTGGCTACATATGCCAAACCTTCTCAGGGGTGTACCTTTTCAGGCTCCAGCACACACAAGGGTGCTGACGACAGATGCCTCCTTAAAGGGCTGGGGTGCACATTGCCTGGGCACGTGCACTCAAGGCCTGTGGTCCCCTCGGGAGGCCACACAGCAGATCAACCTTTTAGAGCTGTGAGCAATCCGCTTAGCTCTGCAAACCTTCTGCCATGCGCTCTCTCAACAGTCTGTCCTAGTTCAGACGGACAATCAGGTAGCAATGTTCTACGTGAACAAACAAGGAGGCACAGGCTCCAGGCTCCTATGTCAGGAGGCTCTGGACCTTTGCTCCTTTGCGGTCAAACAAGGCATGTTTCTCAAAGCAGTTTATCTACCCGGTCATGAAAATTTCCTAGCAGACAAGCTAAGCAGGATTCTCCAGTCCCACGAATGGCAGTTGACTCCATTGGTGGTCCAGCAGATCTTCCTCCACTGGGGACTTCCATCCATCGATCTCTTTGCAAGTTCACTAAACTGTCAGCTGTCCAGGTTTTGCTCCAGACAGCCGCATCCTCTGAGGATGGCAGCAGATGCTTTTCTGATCACTTGGTATACGGGCCTCCTGTATGCGTTTCCTCCCACGCCCCTGGTGGCCCGAAATCTGTTTAAGATCCTCCGGGACAAGGCCTCGGTGATTCTGGTAGACCCCAGATGGCCGAGGCAACCGTGGTTTCCACTTCTCCTACAGTTGGCGGTGGAAGCCCCGTTTCCTCTGGGGCTGCAACACGATCTCCTGTCTTAAGAGCAGGGTTCCCTTCTGCACCCCGATCTCAGGTCCCTCAATCTGATGGCCTGACTGCTGAAAGGATAGTGCTAGCTCCCTTACTTCTACCTAAGGAGGTTGAGGAGGTGATCTTGGCCTCTAGAAGGCAGTCCACCAGAAAGTTCTATGCCCTCAAGTGGCGTAGGTTTATGGTATGGTGTGCTCAGCGCAGTGGAGATCCTTTCTCTTGCCTTGTGCCAGTAGTACTGCAGTATCTACTTCACCTGTCTGACCTAGGCCTTAAGCCTAACTCTGTTCAGGTCCACCTCAGTGCTCTGTCAGCGCACCACTCACCGGGGGAAGGGCAGTCTCTGTCGGTTCACCCCTTGGTGTCCAGATTCCTCAGAGGTCTATGTCTGCTCAAGCCTCCAGTTCGTCCACCGGCAACTGAGTGGGATTTGAACGTGGTCTTGCAGCAACTGACTCGCCCACCGTTTGAGCTGATGGCTACTTGCCATTTGCGCTTCCTCTCGTGGAAAGCGCTCTTCCTGGTGGCTCTTACCTCGGCAGGATGTGTGAGTGAACTGCAAGCTCTGGTTTCATCCCAAAAGTGGTTTCCTCTTTCCACCTCAATCAGGAGGTGGTTCTTCCGACCTTTTTTCCTAGGCCACATGCCAGCCGGGCTGAAACAGTCTTGCATACCCTGGACTTTAAGAGGGCGTTGTCTTTTTACATAGAACGTACGCAGGAGCATCGAAGGGCTACTCAGCTCTTTGTCTCATTTAACCTAATAGGATGGGGTTACCTGTCTCCAAGCGTACGTTGTCCACTTGGATGGCAGATTGCATCACCTGGGCATACAGGGCAGCCGACCTCCCCTTGCAGGGTCGGGTCACGGCCCACCGTGTCAGGGCGAAGGCCGCATCAGTAGTTCATCTTTGCTCTGTTCCGTCGGCAGACATCTGCCGGGCCGCAACTTGGTCTTCAAGCCAGACCTTTGCAGCCCATTACTGCCTGGAGAGAGAGTCCCGGCGGGACAGTGTTTTCGGCCAGGCGGTACTCCGTAATCTCTTTGAGGTTTAGGAAACTCCTACCCTCCGGCCCTTGTGTTGGGCTACCGTACGGGGTGCGTTCTCAGAGAAAATTCTTATCACGGATGCTGAGGCTCTTGAGAGGGAGCCATTTTTTTAGCTCTGGGTTCACGGTAGCCTAGAGCTGGGGAATCCCATATGTGAGGACTGACTTCCTGCTTGGTCCTGGAGAAAGCGTAGTTACTCACCTGTAACAGGTGTTCTCCAGGAGAAGTAGTCCTCACGACCCTCCCGCCTCCCCTGGAGTTGCAGTCCTATCTTTTATTTTGATTTTTTGCTGTCTTTAGCTTTGTCATCAGACTGAGGAAGGTTGCACCCTTGGGCGGGAAGGGGACCGCGCATGCGCGCTGCATTCCCAAAGGCTTTCTTTGAAAGCTGGGATAATGCTCCGCACAAGGGCTCCGTTGGTGCCGACGTCACCCATATGTGAGGACTGATTCCTGCTGCTCCTGGAGAACACCTGTTACAGGTGAGTAACTACGCTAATTGTCGGATCCAGGCATACCAGCTGTACATGGGCATGTATCTAAGAGACCTGGCGAAGGAACTCGCTGGGTTCTCGGCTGGTCTCTCCAAAGAGCCTTTGCAGCGCTTCAGGGGCCTCTCCAAAGCCATATGTGAGTACCCGAAGTTTGTCTCGGGCGGCCTATGACAGGTTTGAATCGGCAGCCCGGCTAGCTGCGGCTGGCATCGGTGCACGCCGCCAGGCTTGGCTGCAGTTGTCGGACCTGAAACAATGGGTTCAGGACAAGTTGGTCAATGTCCCATGCCAAGGGGAGAATGTCTTTGGCAAACCCATGACCGACAAGGCCGCAGAGCTGGAGACTGAGTACATGATGAGGACACGGCTTTCCAAGAAGATCTCTGCCCCTTCTTGCAAGAAGGGCTCGGGTAAAAAGCCCTTTTACCCGAGGAAGGGTACTTCTTACCGAAGTTACCCCCCTTATCAGGTCTCCCTGGCTCCCCAACAGGGGCAGCAGGCCAAGGGACAGGGGCATGGCCCGCATAAGCAGAAAGCCCCCAAACCCCAGGCACCGGCTCCAGCCCAGCCTGGGAATGTCTTTTGAATCCTGCAGCATGGTCCCTCTTCCAGCAGGAGCCAGGCAGACCACAGGAGACCGGCTTGCTTTGAATGCCCACAGGTGGACAGCCATTACCACCGATGCCTGGGCCTTACAGGTGGTCTGGGAGGGCTGTCATCTTCACCTAGCCCAGGTGCCTCCTCATTTCCCAGGAGAGCCCCTCATGTCTCCTCTTCACCAGGACCTTCTTCTGAAACAGTTAGCAGGCCTTCTGGAGGATGAGGTGGTAGAACCGGTGCCCCACCACCTGCAGGGCATGGGCTTCTACTCCAGGTACTTTCTGGTGCCAAAGAGGACAGGAGGCCTCAGACCCATCCTCGACCAGCGCAACCTCAACAAATTCCTGGTGAGGGAGAAGTTCAAGATGCTCGCCCTTTGGGTTATTGCTGCCTTATCTCCGCCAGGTAGACTGGCTATGCTCCTTGGACCTAAAAGATGCGTATAAACACATCCTAATACACCCAAGCCACAGGCAATATCTGCACTTTGTGGTGGGGGACAATCACTACCAGTACAGGGTACTTCCCTTTGGCCTTGCCTCGGCCCCCAGGGTGTTCACAAAGTGCCTGGCAGTGGTTGCCTCCTTTCTCAGGCTCCAAGGGGTCTTTGTCTTCCCCTATCTTGACAACTGGCTCATCAGAGGCACTTCAGCCATCGAGGTCCACCAGGCCACAACTTGCACCATCAACTCGCATAATCAACTAACCCAAGTCTAGCCTCATTCCGACTCAACAGCTGGAGTTCATTTGGGCCAGAATCAACACCCTTCAGGTGAAGGCCTATCTGCCTGCAGACAGGGCAAGCAGGCTTATGGCTCTGGCAGAACAAGTGGGTTGCAGGTCTGTAGTGTCAGCAAGACAGTTCCTGCGTCTCCTCGGGCACATGGCTTCCACAGTCCATGTGACCCCAGATGCCTGCCTCCACATTCAGACCGCTCAATGGTGTCTCAGAGGCCTGTGGTCTCAGGCCACAGGGCGCCTCCAGGACATTGCCAAAGTGTCCAGGCGTCTGGTATGGTCCCTGGCCTGGTTTCTCAAACCGCATCACTTGGAGGTGGGGATGCCTTTCCAGGCTTCTCTACACACGACGATCCTTACCACAGATGCACATCCCTGCTGGGCTGGGGGCCCATTGCCACGGTTTCCGTATTCAGGGAGTTTGGTCCCCAAGCGAGAGGACCCAACAAATCAATTTCTTGGAACTCCGTGCCATCCGCCTAGCCCTAGAAATTTTCAGGAAGCTCCTGGCCCACCAATCTGTCTTGGTGCAGACAGACAACCAGGTGGCCATGTTCTATGTGAACAATCAGGGTGGTACCGGATCCCTTCCCCTATGTCAGGAAACCCTGGACCTGTGCTCGTTTGCAGCCGGCATGGTATTCGTCTTCGAGCAGTCTATCTGCCAGGCCAGGACAACTGGCTAGCCGACAGGCTCAGCAGGATTCTCCAGCCCCACGAATAGCAGCTGGACCGCAGGGTAGCCAATTGGCTTTTCCAGACCTGGGGGCGGCCGGTGATGGACCTATTTGCGAGTTCAGACAATCACCAGTTGCCCCGTTTCTGCTCCAAGCAGCCGCACCGGCACAGGGTGGCTGCTGATGCTTTTCTGGTATCATGGTCCATGGGCCTTCTGTATGCGTTTCTCCCGACGCCTCTGGTGGCCAAGACTCTGTTCAAGATTCTCTAGGACAGAGCCTTGGTCATCCTTATCGCCCCATGGTGGCCCAGGCAACCCTGGTTCCCACTTCTATTGCAGCTAGCGGTGGAGGCTCCCATTCCCTTTGGGTCCTCCCCGCGCCTCCTGTCTCAGCAGGGGGGCTCTCTCCTGCACCCCAACCTCAACTCTCTCACCTTGAAGGTGTGGCTGCTGAAAGGGTAATTCTTGCTCCGTTCCTCCTTCCAAGGAATATTGAGGAGGTCTTGCTGGCCTACGCCTTGAAGTGACACAGATTTGTGTCGTGCTGCGAGGAGCAGGAGGTGGATCCTTTCTCTTGCCTGGTGGGGGTGGTTTTGCAATACCTTCTCCACCTCTCTGATTTGGGCCTCAAGTCCAAATCTGTCAGAGTGCGGCGAACCACTTTCTGGTGGATGAGAAGCCTCTTTCCACCTACCCCTTGGTCTTGGTCTCTCGGTTTCTGAGAGGCTTGCTTCTCTTGAAACCCCCGGTCCGCCCCCCTGCAACCGAATGGGATCTGAATGTGGTGTTAGGGCAGCTTACTAGGCCGCCCTTTGAACCGATGGCAATCTGCCATCTACGCTATCTCTCTTGGAAAGTGGTTTTCTTGGTGGCACTCACGTCCGCCCGGAGGGTGAGTGAGCTCCAGGCCCTAGTGTCAGAAAGGCCTTACACTAGATTCTATAGGAACCGGGTGGTGCTTCGCACACATCCCAAGTTCCTTCCGAAAGTGGTCTCGTTCCACCTCAATCAGGATGTGGTTCTGCCAACATTTTTTCCCAGGCCGCATGCCAGTCGGGCAGAGACAGTCCTGCATACCCTGGACTGTAAGAGGGCGTTGGCCTTCTATATCCAGCGAACGCAAGCACATTGGAAGTCTTCTCAGCATTTCGTATCCTATGACCCCAGTAAGCTGGCGGTGGCGGTATCAAAGCGTACGCTGTCCACCTGGGTAGTTAGCAGACTGTATTGCCTGGGCATACAAGGCAGCCAAGCTTCCGATGGAGGGCCGTGTTACAGCCCATAGGGTCAGGGCCATGGCCATGGCCATGGCGGCATGAGTGGCTCATTTGCGCTCTGTTCCTCTGGCAGACATCTGCCGTGCTGCCACCTGGTCTTCGGGTCAGACCTTCGCAACTCATTATTGCCTGGACAGGGAGTCCCGACAGGACAGTGCCTTCGGCCAGGCTGTACTCCATAACCTTTTCGAGGTCTAGGCAACTCCTGCCCTCCGACCCTTCTGTGTTCAGGCTACTGGAGTGCTATTCCCTTAGTTTGGATTTCTATTGCGGCTGCTTGCGGCCCTCATAGAGGGAGCCTTTTTAGCTATAGCTAGGGAGTCCCATATGTGAGGACTGACTTCCTGCTTGTTCCCGGAGAAAGCGTAGTTACTCACTTTTAACAGGTGTTCTCCAGGGACAGCAGGAATCGGTCCTCACGACCCTCCCTCCTCCCCTTGGAGTTGCAGTCCTATTATTATATTTTATTCTTTTTGCCCTCTTTTTAGCTATGTCATTTTACTGAGCAAGATGGCACTCTTGGGCAGGAAGTGGACCGTGCATGTGTGGTGGCAACTCCCAAAGGCTTTCTCTGAAAGCTGGGGATTTGCTCCACACAAGGGCTCCATCGGCGCTGACGTCACCCATATGTGAGGACTGATTTCCTGCTGTCCCGGGAGAACACCTGTTACAGGTGAGTAACTACGCTTTCCTGACATTGCCTTATCCCTTATGTCACGAGGCGTGCTTTGCCTCTGTGTTTTTGTCATTGCACAACGTATTCACTTCAGAGCGGTGTACCCCCTGGGTGAATTCATTGTCCTTGCGGACAGACTCAGCAATATCCTTCATCCACTTAAGTGGAACCTACATCAGTTAACGGCTGCTTGGATCATCTGAATGTGGGGAGCCCCACTCTCTTTGCCACTCAACAGGACACACACAGCTTCCACTTTTCTGCTCACAGCTTCCATCCCTGCACCGACAGGCCCCGGAAACCTTTCTTCTCCATTGGGGACAGGATCTTCTTTATGCATTTCCACCCAACCCCTTGATATTGAAAACTCTCTTCAAGCTACAAGCCGACAAGGGCTCCATGATCCTCATAGCCCCTTTTTGACCCCGTCAACCATGGTTCCCTCTGCTCCTTCGCCAGGTGCTTTTGCAACACCTCAGCCTCGGATGTGCACCCCACCTCCTCTCCCAAGACCAAGGGACACTTCTCCATCCCAGTCTTCACGCCCTTTGCCTTACAGCCTAGGTGCTGAAGGGATAGTTCTTGCTCACCTCGACCTGCCACAGGAGGTCAAGTATATCCTGCTTACATCACACAAGCAGTCCACCAGGCGATCTTATGCCTTTAAATGGTGAAGGTTTGCCCTCTGGTGCTTCCCAAAAGATGTTGACCCCTTTGCCTACCTGGTGGAATCCCTTCTTCAATATCTCCTCCACTTGTCCTTGGCAGGTCTTAAGACCATCTCAGTCAGAGTGCATTTTAGTGCCATTGCGGCCTATTTCCTCAGACCCCTTAGTAATATGCTTCATGCAGGGTCTCCTGCTGACCAAGCCACCCATTAAGCCTCTGGTGGCCTGGGATCTCAGTGTGGTTTTAGTTTAGCTTAGCTTCTAAAGCCTCCCTTTGAGCCTTTAGTGACTGCTTCTCTGAAGTTCCTCTCTTGGGAGGTAATCTTCCTCATAGCTGTCACGTCAGCTCGCCGCATCAGTGAACTGCGGGCTCTCGTGGCGGATCCACCTTATACAAAGTTCCATCATGACAAGGTGATCTCCTCCTTCCATCTGAACCAGTTTGTAATCCTACCTATCTTCTTCCTGAGACCACAAACGTCTTGAGTGGAAGCAGCACCACACACCTTAGACTGCAAATGAGCACTGGCTTACTACTTAGATAGAACTAAAATTCTCAAGAAATCCTATCGGTTATTTATTTTCTTTGATCCAAGTCACCTTGGTCTACCAGTGACAAAGCACACTCTATCTAGATGAATAGTAGACTGTATCTTTTTTGTTTATGCACAAACGGGACTCTCCTTGGAGGGGCACGTCACTGCTCATAATGTGCATGCCATGGCAACCTCAGTTTCCAACCTCCATTCAGTATCCATTGATGGGATCTGTCAGGCAGGTACCTGGTCCTCCATTCATATGTTCGCTGCACATTATTGTCTGGACAAGGACTCCTGTCAGGATGCTGTCTTTGACCAAGCTGTACTCCAGCACCTTTTTGGAACTTAATTTCAACTCCTATCCTCCATCCTGGACATCTGCAAGAGACCAGACTTACATTAGAGGTGGTATAGCAGACTGGAATAGAGTCCACTGGGCCACATTGTGCCCACATTCTTTGGCTCTCTCCTTTAGCCTCAGGGATCACACTGCTGTCCCCCATGCTAGTCTGGTACCTAGGATCTAGTGAGTCCCATATGTGAAGACTGCATTCCTGCTTGTTCCTGGAGATAGTGGTGTTACTCACCTGTAACAGGTGATCTTCAGGAACAGCAGGAATCAGTCTTCACAACCCGCCCTCCTCCCCTAGGAGTTGTCATGTATTTTTAGTTTTTCCTCTATCACAGCTACAGACTCAACTGAGGAGAGGAGAGGAGTTGGGAAGGCAGATGTACAGGCGCAGTGGACTGCTCCCAAAGGCTTTCCTATTGGATGCTAGGGAGCATTCCTACGCGTGCTCCGTTGATACCGATGTTACCCATATGTGAAGACTGATTCCTGCTGTTCCCAGAAATCATCTGTTACAGGTGAGTAACAACGCTTTATTGCCTTAATAGTCTGGGCTGATGGCTGAGAAATTTGCAGATTCTGACATTTATTGGATCAGCAAAAGATTTTAATCCACAAATGATTTATCTTGGCTCCTCAGAGGTTCTTTTCTTAAGTGTCTCTCTATAAAAATTGCAGAAAATTGGGGAGATGACTCGTAAGACAAGACTAGGAAAAGTGCTACAAGGTAATTTGTGGTACTTCATGTGAAAAGAAACCAGAATAGGTCAGCTTTAACCCTTTGTCCTGGATATGTGACCTCATTATAGAGGAGGACACATCCAGCAATCAAGCTGATGTTTTTTGTGGAATCTTTCTCCTTTGTGTGCAAGACTAGGTGCCACATACTGGATGTCTGAGACCCACTCCAGATGCAGCAAGCTTAGCCAACACAATATGGTTAAGCCTGAATGAGTTGGTCTACTCAGGATTTGCATGTGCATAGTTTACTGATGCAGACTATACAGCTTACAGAATAGCTTGCAGATTGGTATTTTCTTTGTAAAGAGGAAATACATGTTTTAGTTTCATTTTTTAAAGTTGGGATAGAGAAGTAGGTTGAATTTAGATTGTACTAGAGTGCTGAAAACTATGAAAATCCTGTCTTTCTTTTCAGCTATATACCAGCTGTGATTGATTTGACCTCTGAACTTCTTGTGCTTGAATCCAAGAATCAGGAAATGGAATTGGAGCTGACTAACCTAAGGAAGAAATTAACAGCAGCATTAGTGCTAGAGAAAACTCTACAAGAGTATGTACTCATTTTCAGTAGCAAAAGAGCAAAACAAATATATGGAAAGTTCTTTTTGTGTCTTTCAGTGAGCAGAAAACCAAGTGATTTGCAGCAGGTTACCCAACCTATTTCAAAAGAACTATTTCTTTTTTTTTTTTTTTTGGGGGGGGGGGGTGGCGGAGGAGGGGAGGGGGCAGGGGGGGAATAGAGAATAGAACTAATCATAATGCTTCTGTATGGATCCATGATGAGGCAAACCTTGAGTACTATGTACAATTCTGGTCACACCACCTCTTAAAAAACAACAAAAAAAGTGTTGCAAAGCTAGAGAAGGTAACGTGATTGGTAACAAAAATGATGAAGGGTATAGAATTTCTCCCTTAAGAAATGCTCAACAGATTAAGGCTCTTCAGATTGAAGAAGTGATGACAGACAGGAACTAAGAGGAGTTTATAAAATGATGAGTTGTGCAGAGTAAATAAACTGGGAAATGGTTCTTTATATCTCCAACAGCATCATGCAATATTTATTTATTTTTTATTTTTGTAATTAGTTTTGATATAACGTTTTTCTACCAGTCAAAACAGTTTACATAGAACATGCGGTGTTACAACAAACTTATTAACGTGGAACAGCAAGTAACAAGGGGATGGTGTACGCCAGGGATCTGTGCTGGGTCCACTGCTTTTTGACATATTCATAAATGACCTGGAAAAGGGAATAACGAGTGAGGTTATCAAATTTGCAGATGACATAAAACTATTTAAAGTTGTTAAAACCCATGAGGATTGTGGAAAATTCAAGAAGATCTTGATAAATTGGAAGACTGGGCATCAAAATGGCAGATAAAATTTAATGCGGACAAGTGCAAAGTTATGCACCTAGGGAAGAACAACCCAAACTATGGTTAAACGATGCAAGGTTCCACATTAGGAACCACCACCCAGGAAAAGTATTTAGGCGTCATTGTGGATAACATGTTAAAACCCTCCGCCCAGTGTGCAGTGGCAGCCAAGAGAGCAAATAGAATGCTAGGTATGATAAGGAAAGGAATGGAAAATAAAACAAAGGATATTATAATGCCTCTATATCGTTCCATGGTGCGACCGCACCTTGAATATTGTGTGCAATTCTGGTTGCTGTATCTTAAAAAGGATATAGCATTATTAGAAAAGGTTCAGAGAAGAGCCACCAAAATGGTAAAGGGGATGGAAGGATACCCCTATGAAGAAAGGCTAAAAAGGTTAGGGCTCTTTAACCTGGAAAAGACATGGCTGAAGGGAGATAGGATAGAAGTCTATAAATTAATGAACGGAGTGGAACGGGTAAATGTAGATCGATTGTTTACGCTATCAGAATATAGAACGACTAGGGGACATGCAATGAAGCTACAGGATAAACTATTTAAGACAAATAAGAGAAAATATTTTTTTCACTCATTGTGTAATCAAACTCTGGAATTTGTTACCGGAGGATGTAGTAAAGGCTGTTAGTGTAGCTGGGTTTAAAAAAGGTTTGGATAAGTTCCTGGAGGAAAGGTCCATAAACCATTATTAAAAAGGGACCCAGGATATCAATGCTTGACCCAGTACAAGCTTTGTGGAACATTTGTCTTTTGGGGAAACTGCTAGGTATGTATGACCTAGATTGGCCACAGTTGGAAACAGGATACTGGACTTGATGGACCTTGGTCTGACCTAGTATGGCATACCTTATGTTCTTATGTTCTTATGTTCTTAACATTAGAATTTATATTACAATGTACTTATGAAATAGTAGGAGGGCTTGTGGTACAGTGAGCTTATGTTATACTGTTTTTATAACAATGAGTTTGTGAAAGAGAGGTTGTTCTATTAGTAATGGGCTAGATGGCAGTTAGGTGATTAAGGTGGAGGGGGGAAGCAGGAAAGATTTGTGGGGGAGTGGAAGGAGTTCTTGCTGGGAGTCAGTTTGCAAGGGATAATCCATAGTGTTCTTCGAAAATGTGTGTCTTGAGATGCTTTTTGAAGACATTGTGAGATTGAATGCTCCGTAGTGTAGGAGGTAGGTAGGTGTAGAATTCAAAGGCTCTTGTACATGCATGTTGTGAACTCTTGTGTACCTGAGGTGGAGGAAGAAGGTTAAGTGTGTTCTGTTTGCGTAGTCTGTTGGGGTTTGAGCGTCTGATGAGTGTTTGGAGATGCTCAGAGGAGGTGTTGATGAGTGCTTTATAGATGATAGCGAGGACCTTGTACTTGATTCTTGATGTAACAGGGGAGCCAGTGGAGGGATTTCATTATGGGAGTGATATGGGTGTGTCTAGAGACTCTGGCAATGGTGCATGCTGCTGTATTTTGGACAAGCTGTAGAGGGGCAGTGGTGGCTTTGGGAAGTCCTTGAAGAATGGAGTTGCAATAGTCGAGCAAGGGTGTAATGGAGGCTTGGCAGACTGCACGGAAGCTCTCAGGGGGAAGAGGTGGATGGAGAGTTAATTGAAGACATATGCAGCATTGCTAGGAAAGGGGAAGTGCTACTGATAGGGATTTCAATATGCCAGATGTTGATTGGCACATTCCTGCTGCAGTATCATCTAGAAGTAAGGAGATCCTGGATTCTGTACAGGGAGAACTATTCAGGCAATTGGTAACAGACCCCACACGTGAAGGAGTGGTAGGACTTGGTGCTACCAATGGTGAAAGTGTTTCTGATGTTGTAGTGGGAGATCATTTTGCATCCAGTGATCACCAGATGGTGTGGTTCAGTATTAGGACTAGGATTGTTAGAATCCATTCAAAGGTGAGGATCTTAGACTTTAGGAAGACTAACTTTGCCAAGATGGGCCAATACCTCAGGGAGTCGTTAGTGGGATGGGAACAGCTGGGGGATGTAGAAAAACAGTGGGCAAAACTGAAAGGGGATATTTTAAGGGCAACCCATCTTTTTGTTAAAATGGTAAATAAAGGTAAAAGGAAAAGGAGACCACTATGGCTTTCGAAAGAAGTAGCTGAAAAAGAGGGAGGCCTTCATGAAATACAAGAGATCACAGAGAGAGGAAGACAGGCATCTATATTTGGAAAAAGTTAGAGAAGCTAGCAAAGTAGTCAGGAAGGCAAAGATTCAAAAAGAGGAGGAAATAGCCAATGCAATAAAATGGGGGGATAAGACATTTTTCAGATATGTTAGTGAGAAGAGGAAGGACAAAAGTGGTATTGTCAGACTCAAGGGTGATGGGGAGGAATATGTAGAAGCTGAAATTGTTTAACAAATATTTCTGTTCTGTGTTCACAGATGAAGAACCAGGAGCAGGACCTCAGAAAACACCCACAAACAGGAACAGAAGCGAGGGACATCTTGAACAATTTTCAGAAGACTGTGTTCGTGAGAAACTAGCTCAACTTAAAGTAGACAAAGCGATGGGACCAGATGGGATACACCCTAGAATACTGAGGGAACTTGGGGACGTTCTAGCAGCTCCACTGACTGACCTTTTCAGTGCCTCGTTGGAGTCGGGAGTGGTGCTAAAAAAACTGGAGAGAGGCTCATGTGGTGCCTTTACACAAAAGGGGAAGTAAGGATGTGGTTGAAAACTACAGGCCGGTTAGTTTAACTTCGGTGGTGAGTAAATTATTGGAAATGCTGTTGAAAGAGAAAATAATGAGTTCTCCAGGACCAAGCAGGAAGTCAGTCCTCATATATGGGTGACATCGACGTCGATGAAGCCCTTGCGGAGCATTTCCCCAGCTTTCCATGAAAGCCTTTGGGAATGCAGGCACTCATGCGCGGTTCCCTTCCCGCCTAAAGGTGCTATCTTACCTCAGTCTCTCATTTTCTGTGAAGCCCGCCGGACGTGAGTCCTCGTCATCCCGGAAAATTGTTTGACATTTTTGGCAATTCGCTGTTTTTTCGTCTCTGGCTCGACGCCGGTTCCCCTCCCGCCGGGTTCGGTACACCGGTATCGAGCCCGATCTCTTTTTTCGGTTTTTGCCCTTCGTGGCTGGCTTTCGTGCCCTTTTTTTCTTTTCCCTGGAAGGCCGGTCCTTCGACCTCGCGGGGACTCTTTTTTCCCCGATGGCTTCCAGTGGTTTTAAGAAGTGTGATCGGTGTAAGAAGCTGATGTCTCTCACCGACACACACGACTGCTGCCTCCGGTGCCTTGGTCCTGATCACGACCCTAAGACGTGTGGACCATGTGGGAAGATGTCTTCCAAGACACTGCGTATTCGTCAGCACCAGAAAGAAAGGCTCTTTTCTGACTCAGCCTCTGGCCGGGCCCGGACCTCGTGTGAGGCCTCGACATCTCGGGAGTCGGATCCCGAGCACCGTCGGGGCTCCTCGGAATGGGGGTCCCCCGACCAGGAACGCAAGAGAAAGAAACGGCTCACAAGGGCGTCGGAGGAGGAGGTCCCGCGATCCTCGAGAACTCGGTCTCAGACCCCTGACCGTCACCCTGGGCCGTGGAACAGGAAAAGCTGTCCAAAGTTCCTCGACTGGAGCCGGAGTCTGCTGGACACGTAAGTCCTGTAGTTCTCGTGGACTCTCCTCCCAGGGAGCCGACGTCGGGCCCGGCGCCGCCGGGGCTCGAGTCGGGAGCTGCTGAGTCTCAGGTTGACAGCCTTGGAGAGCAGACTGTCTGCCTTCATGGACCAGCAGCGGGCACTGATGGCCAGCCTGTCTGGCGCATCTGCCCCGACCACCGGGACACCAACCTCGAAGTCGACCCCGGAGACCGAGCCGATACTCGAGGCCATGAAGGCTCGAGGTCGACCTCGGTCGCGGTCTCCCTCGACCTCCCGTTCGGGACCGAGGGCGTCGACGCCAGTGCTCGCAGGCCCCGCGAGGTCGGACCCCGATTCCTCATCGGACGAGTCCGCATGGGAGACGGAGGACGAGGAGTCTCCCGACACCTTTAAGACTCGGTGCGTCCCATTGGACTCACCGCAGTCTGAGTCCCAGAGTAGATCCCCTCCGGAGGATACCCGGTTCTCGGAGTTCGTTCGGGATATGGCCACTGCCTTGGCTATCCCTGCGGACCCCAAGGAGGAGCCTCGAGCCGAGGAGCTCGAGGCCCTGCAGTACGACTCTCCTCCGAAGGAGGCCTTTACTGTCCTGGTTCCTCCGATGCTGGAACGGCTCCTCTTCCGCATGTGGGAGGCACCGGCCTCGGCGCCGGTTTTAAGCAAGCGGGTCGATTCCATCTATTGACTCCGGAAGAGTCCTGGTTTTCAGAAGGCGCAGCTACCACACCATTCCATGGTGGTGGAATCGGCCATGTATCGCCTGAAAAGTCAGAAGATGCACTCCGCGGTGCCCCCTGGCAGGGAGGCCCGAAACCTCGATGGTTTTGGTAGAAAGTGCTACCAGGGCTCGATGCTTGCTTGCCGTGTCCAGTCTTACCAGCTGTACATGGGCATGTACTTACGGGACCTGGCCAAGGAACTGGCCGGGTTCTCTGCTAGTCTCTCCGGGGAACCCTTGCAGAGGTTCAAGTCCTTGTCCTCTGGGATCCGGGACTGCTCTAAGTTTATGTCCTGCGCTGCCTACGATGGCTTCGAGGCTTCGGCCCGTGTTGAGGTAGCCGGCATCGCGGCTTGACGCCAGGCATGGCTGCAGTCATCGAACCTCGAGCCATGGGTTCAGGACAAGTTGGTTGATGTCCCTTGCCCAGGTGAAAACCTTTTTGGCAAACCCATGACCGAGAAGGCCGCACAGCTCGAGACGGAGCACCTCACACGGACAAGGCTGTCTAGGAAAACTTCTGCCCCTTCTCACAAGAAGAAGGGCTCGGGGAAAAAGTCCTTTTACCTGAGGAAGGGCACTGCCTACAAACAGTACCCGCAATATCAGGCTGCCCAAACTGCCCCTCAGGGTCAGCAGGCCAAGGGGCAGGGTAATGGGCCCCGTAGGCAGAGGACCCCCAAGCCTCCGGCCCCTACTCCCACACAGCAGGGTGGGGGATTTTGACTCCTTAGGCATAGCCTCTCTGTCCCAGCTCTCCCAACCCTGCACAGGAGGTCACCTAGCCCTGTTTGCCCACCAGTGGCCACTCATCACTGGAGACAGTTGGGTGCTAAGCATAGTCCAAAAGGGCTATGCCCTGCATTTCCTACAGCTGCCTCCGCCATACTTCCCAGGGGAGCCTCCAAGGCCTCCCCTGCACACAGATCTTCTCCTTATAAGGCTTTTGAGTGCAGCATGGTGAAAATTGAAGTGTTATAGTTAGAGTGGAAGTATTTTCATCGCCCTACAACGAGCCCAGAGAGATTCAATGTCAACCTTATAGCATTAGTTGATTTGAGAGATTTTCGATCGCTTGAGGTTGATTTACAACAACATTTAAAGTTGTTCCAAACAATGAAGAAATACAAGGCTTCAACTGCAGTTCAATTTTATTGAAAATAATTTTATTGAAAATAAAAAGGAAAAATTAATTTAAAGAAGAAAAATAAATCAAAAGTTAATAGCGAAATTAACAGATCATTGATGTATTGAAAGCACCTGGCTGCATTACGAAAGTGAAAGCAGTCTATAGCCGATTCGATTCTGAGATCTGTTCGCTATATAAGAAATAATACACTCTTGTTATATGGTACTAGAGTTGGTTAATGGTAAAAAAGTAGAGCTAGTTACATTATTTTGAAGCTATATACCAAGAGGCCAGACAAGCCACCCTCAGAACTATTGCTCTTCTTCAAAGCCTGGGTTTTGTCATAAACTTCGCAAAGTCCACTTTGCTCCCCTTCCAGAACTTGGAGTTCATAGGAGCAAGGTTGGACTCGCTGCTGGCAAAGGCGTTCTTGCCAGAAGACCGAGCCCAAAGACTGATAAACTTAGCAGACCGGTTTCTCAGCTGGTCGTTGGTCTCCGCCAGACTCTGCCTGAGACTTCTTGGCCACATGGCTTCGACAGTACATGTGACCCCCAATGCCAGACTCCATATGAGGCCTGCACAGTGGTGCCTGCGGACTCAGTGGTCACAGGCCACAGGCAACCTCAGAGACAGGATAAAGGTGTCCAGACACTTGCTGCGCTCCCTCAGAGGGTGGCTACACCCACCCAATCTGTTAAGAGGAGTGCCTTTTCAGAGTCCTGCGTTCACAGTGGTCTTGACCACAGATGCCTCCCTGCAAGGCTGGGGGGCTCACTGTCTAGGCAAGTGCACCCAGGGTCTGTGGTCTCCCTTGGAAGCTGCACAGCAAATCAATCTCCTGGAACTCAGAGCTATTCGGTTAGCCCTCAAGACTTTTTCTCAAACCCTGGCTCATCCGTCTGTCCTAGTTCAAACAGACAACCAGGTAGCCATGTTCTATGTGAACAAGCAGGGCGGCACAGGGTCCAAGCTCCTCTGTCAGGAGGCACAGGACCCTTTGCTTGTTTGCTCTCAGACACAACATGCTCCTCAAAGCAGTCTATCTACCTGGCCAGGAGAACTGCCTCGCGGACAGGTTGAGCAGGATTCTGCAGCCCCAAGAGTGGCAGCTCCATCCCATGGTAGTTCAACAGATTTTCATGAAATGGGGACTTCCATCCATAGACCTGTTTGCCAGTCCTCTGAACAAACAGCTGCCCAAGTTCTGCTCCAGGCAACCGCTTCCTCTGCAGATAGCAGCAGATGCTTTTCTGATTCCCTGGTCTCAGGGCCTCCTGTATGCCTTTCCTCCCACGCCTCTGGCGGCCCGAACTCTGTTCAAAATTCTCCAGGACAAGGCCTCGGTTCTGCTGGTGGCTCCCAGGTGGCCGAGACAGCCTTGGTTCCCACTTTTGCTACAGCTAGCAGTGGATCCCCCACTGCCTCTGGGGTTCCAACCCGACCTTCTCTCTCAGGATCAGGGTTCTCTTCTGCACCCCAACCTCAAAGCTCTCAATTTGATGGCATGGAGGCTGCAAGGGTAGTTTTGGCTCCCTGGGGCCTGCCTCAGGAAGTTGAGGAGGTTCTCCTAGCCTCTAGGAAACAGTCCACTAGGAAAACCTATGCTCTCAAATGGAAAAGATTTTCTGTGTGGTGTCAGCTGCGTACAGAGGATCCCTTCTCCTGTACTGTACCTGCAGTGCTTCAGTATCTATTGCACTTATCCAACCAGGGACTTAAGTCCAAATTCTGTTCGGGTCCACCTCTCAGCTCTAGCAGCTCACCACTCACTAGTGGAAGGACACTCTGTCGGTTCACCCTTTGGTGTCCCGCTTTCTCAGAGGCTTGCTTTTGCTCAAGCCTCCAATCCGTCCTCCTGCTCCTGAGTGGGAGTTGAATGTGGTCTTGCAACAATTGACTCGCCCACCTTTTGAGCCGATGGCTACTTGTCCTCTCCGCTTCCTCTCCTGGAAGACTCTCTTCCTGATAGCCCTAACCTCGGCCAGGCGAGTGAGTGAGCTTCAGACTCTGGTCTGTGACCGGCCTTACACCAGAATCTATAGGAACAGGGTAGTCCTCAGGACTCATCTTAAGTTCCTCCCAAAAGTTGTCTCCTCTTTCCACCTCAACCAGGAGGTGGTACTTCCAACATTCTTCCCTAGGCCTCATGCAAGCCAGGCTGAAGCAGTTCTGCATACCCTGGACTGTAGGAGGGCCTTATCCTTCTACCTTGACCGTACGCAAGGACACAGAAGAGCTACTCAGCTCTTCGTATCTTTTGACCCTAATAATTTGGGGTTAGCTGTGTCCAAGCGTACCTTGTCCATCTGGGTGGCTGACTGTATCACCTGGGCTTACAAGGCGGCTGACCTTCCTTTGCAGGGTCGGGTCACGGCCCATCGTATCAGGGCAATGGCTGCCTCAGTGGCTCATCTCCGCACCGTTGGTAGACATCTGCAGGGCTGCAACTTGGTCTTCAAGCCAGACCTTTGCAGCCCACTACTGCCTGGAGAGGGAGTCCCGTAGGGACAGTGCTTTTGGCCAGGCAGTACTCTGGAATCTCTTTGAGGTTTAGGCAACTCCTGCCCTCCTGCCCTCTGTTGGGCTACCGGTGGAGGTTCTGTCAGTAGAAAGCCTTTCTTTGATGCTGGGAATAGAGGGAGTTCTCTTGTTCAGCCTGGGTTCCTGGTAGCCCAGAGCTAGGAAGTCACCCATATGTGAGGACTGACTTCCTTCTTGGTCCTGGAGAAAGAGTAGTTACTCACCTGTAACAGGTGTTCTCCAGGAGCAGCAGGAATCAGTCCTCACAACCCTCCCTCCTCCCCTTGGAGTTGCAGTTGTACATTGTTTGTTTTACATTTTTTGTGTGCTGTTCTTAGCTATGTCATTTGACTGAGGTAAGATGGCACCTTTAGGCGGGAAGGGAACCGTGCATGTGTGCCTGCATTCCCAAAGGCTTTCATGGAAAGCTGGGGAAATGCTCCGCAAGGGCTTCATCGATGTCGATGTCACCCATATGTGAGGACTGATTCCTGCTGCTCCTGGAGAACACCTGTTACAGGTGAGTAACTACTCTGTTTCTGGAGTTCAGCGGATTACAGGATCCGAGGCAGCATGGATTCACCAGAGGCAGGTCTTGTCAGACAAATCTGATTGATTTCTTTGACTGGGTGACCAGGGAGATGGACCAAGGGAGAGCCCTAGATGTGGTGTATTTGGATTTCAGTAAAGCCTTTGACACTGTTCCTCACAGGCGACTTATAAACAAACTGAGCACCCTAGGGATGGACCCTAAAGTTACTGCTTGGGTTAGAAATTGGTTGGGTGGTAGGTGACAAAGAGTACAGGTAAATGGAGCTCACTCTGAGGAGAAGGATGTTACCAGTGGTGTGCCCCAGGGATCGGTCCTTGGTCCGATGCTTTTTAACATCTTTGTTAGTGATATAGTGGAAGGGCTGTCAGGTAAGGTTTGCCTCTTTGCGGATGATACCAAAATCTGCAATAGAGTAGACACCCAGGAAGTTGTAGATAACATGAGGAGGGATCTAGCTAAGCTTGAAGAATGGTCTAGAACTTGGCAGCTGGGATTTAATGTTAAAAAATGTAAGGTCATGCATTTGGGCTGCAGCAATCTAAGGGAGCAATATTGTATAGGGGGTGAAGTAATTTTGTCCACTAAAGAAGAGCGGGACCTAGGCTTGGTTGTGTCTGATGATCTTAAAGTAGCTAAACAGGTAGAAAAGGCAACGGCAAAAGCTAGAAGGATGCTTGGGTGCATACGGAGAGGAATGGCTAGCAGAAAAAAGGAGTTGATAGTACCTCTGTATAAGTCTTTGGTGCGACCTCATTTGGAGTATAGTGTGCAGCTCTGGAGACCGCACCTTCAAAAGGATGTAAACAGGATGGAGTCAGTACAGAGGGTGGCTACTAAAATGGTTAGTGGTCTTCATTATAAAGCATATGAGGACAGACTTAAGGATCTTAATATGTACACCTTAGAGGAAAGGCGGGATAGAGGTGATATGATTGAGATGTTTAAATACCTCCGTGGCATAAATGTTCAGGGAGAGAGCCTCTTTCAGTTGAAAGCAAGTTCTGCTACAAGGGGACATGGGATTAGGGTGAAGGGGGATAGATTCAGGAGTGATATGCAGAAATATTTCTTTACGGAAAGAGTAGTGGATCCATGGAATTGTCTCCCAGTGGAGGTGGTAGAGGTGAGGATAGTAACTGAATTCAAAAAAGCATGGGACAAACACAGAGGATCTCTAAAGGTAAAAAGGGGACTGTTGTAGTTGTTGATATGGAAGGAAAGACTAGATAGGCCATGTGGTCTTTTTCTTTCGTCATATTTCTATGTTTCTGTGATGCCCAGGAGTTCATCTGGAGGGATGTTTCTGAATGTGGTCCATGATAGGATGGTAGAGGTTGCACTGGAAGGTCATTTGGGGGTTGAGGTTATGGTTCTGATAGGGTTGGGATGGATCTTGCGTGAGGGTTCTGACAAGATTAAACAGCTACCTTGGTTTGTTAAGGGTACGGAAGGGGATATTGTCATGGTGTTCAGTTTGGCGTTGAGGGTATTGTTGCAATAAGCAGTGCATAGTTCAAGATAGATGGACTGTAACTGTGGGTCTTTGGACTTTCTCCATCTGCGTTCAAGTCTTCTGAGTGCATGCTTCTGTTCTCTAAGGTGGGTGGAGTGTACCAGGGTGCGTGAGGTCGACATGTTTTGGGAGGGGCGTGTAGTGGAGCCTTGGAGGCATTGGTGATGATAGAGTTCCAGGCATCTATCATTGAGTCGAAGTCTGTATGTAGTTGTTGCTTTCTGAGGCAGGGATGGTCTTTTGGATGAAGGACAGTTCATTGAAGGCAAGGAATGTTCTTGCTGTAGGAAGTTTAGCATGAAGCGGGTAGTTGAGATGTGAAGGCAGTAATGTGAAGTGGTGATCTGACCAGGGGACTGGGATGGAGGTGGGAGAGTTGAGGTGAGATGAGAAGAGTAGGTCAACAGGGAGGAAGAGCAGAACAAGGGCCCCTCCTTTAGAGTGCATTGAGGTGTTGATGAGTTGCATATAATGTAGATCGCTCATAGCTTTGGGGAAGGCGCTGCTTTGGCAGGTTTTGGCTGAAGGGAGATTGAGGTCGTTGAGGAGAATGAGGTGGTGTTGGTGGGAGGCCTGGGAATATATTGTCTCAAGAAGCATGTCCAGCTGATCTGCGTTTGGTGAGTTGCTCTGTATAAAAGGCAGATGATGAATTGCTTGTTGGTTATAATGAGGGTATCTAAGCCTTGAGAGGATGTTGCACTAACGGTTGTGAAGCGCAGGCGCTTGTTTAAGAGGATGCAGACTCCGCCTCCTCTACTGATACTTTGTGGACAGTTTATGGATATTGTGGGTGTCAGTGTTTAGCTGGATGAGCAGGGCATTATCAGCATCTGGGAACCATGTCTCAGTGATGCATAAGAGATTAATTTCATTGTCAGTAATGTGGTCAGCTGGAGTCTGTATTTTATTGCGGGCGGAGCATGCGTTGATCAGACTGCATTTGATTGTGTAGTCTGGGTGAGTATTATGAGGGGTTGGTGCATCATTGGGGGAGGATATGTGGGGATGTGGAGGAGACAGGAAAGTCTTTTGTTATGGTGTGTGCTTTGTGGGAGCCATAGAGAAAATGTGAAGGGCCTTGATGAATAGATATCGGAATGGTGGAAGGTAGGGTTGAGTGGGCCATTAGAATACTTATGAATAGGGAGGTGTGGCAGATGAGCACGAGCCATTTGTGAGTATAAGACATAGTCATCTGCTATTTCTGGTAGTAGTGGGGAAGGAGGGTTATGGTTTCTTGTTCAGTTAGTTAGGAGAAGTGGCAGTTTGATTGGTACACACTGAAGCAAAATATCAATACAGAGCAGCAGTGAGTTGTTACATAGATACACAGGTTCAATATGTTGGTGCAGCATTTGTTACATTGGAGCAAAGCGGTTACAGCGTGTCAGGGTATTGCTGATGCAGGCAATATGTAGTTAGCAATTAGCTGCAACATTAGCATAAATGACTTATTTATTTATTTTAACATTTCTTTTATACCACACTCTTTATCGTCAGTGCGGTTTACAGTTAACAGAACGACTCGAGGACCGCAGGGCACTCCCGAGTTTACATCGAATAGGGAAAACAACTTGGAAAGAACAGGGGAAACTATGTACAATTTACATGTTGCTGGTGACTGTAGTGCTGCGGTAGTTTCCAAAAGCGCATAGTGGGAAGTATTCAGCCTGCCTCAGGTCCCCGCCTAAGGGCCATGCCAAAGGACCCTCAGGGCAGGCTCACCTTTGTGCCCTGGCATTTAAAGCTGGAATGCAGCTCCTGATAGGTCCTGGCGGTGGAGAGCGGAGAGGAGCTCACCTGCCTGCTCCCTTCTGCTGCAGCCGATCAGGGGCTGGAGGCAGATGAATGGTGCCTTCGCGCCCTGGCGTTTTAAAGCGTTTAAAACAGAATTTAGACACCCAATGAAACAGAATTTAGACACCCAATGTAAATAAGATGTAGATAGACCCTGCCTGAAAGTAGGCACCAGTGTAAATACAATGTAGATAGTTTCCCCAGTTATTTCCAAGTTGATCTCCCCGTTCATTGTAATTACAACTCAGAGTGCCTGCGTTGTATAGTTGATGTTAAATGTAAACCGCACTGATCTAAAATAGCGCGGTATAGAAGAAATGTTAAATAAATAAATAAATAAATAAATATTCCTGCGTCCTAGTATTAACATGTGGGATTTAATTACAAGCGCAAGTTAACCCACACAAAAAAAAAGTGTAAAGGGAGATTTATATACATATGCTAAAGCTTCAAAATATTATGGAAATACGATATTGTTTATATGTATGACCGTACAACCTGTTTTAGAATAGATAGGATTACACATGTATTTAAGCCACACAGTTAAGAACATGAGAGATGCCATACTGGGTTAGATCAAAAGTCCTTCAAGCCCAGTATCCTGTTTCCAAAAGCAGCCAATCCAGGTCACAAGTACCTGTCAGGTTCCCAAAAAGGTACTACAGTTTCCATGCTTCTTTTCCCAGGGGTAAGCAGTGGATTTCCCTGGTATTCTTTAATAATGGTTTATGGACCTTTCCTCAAGAAACTTGTCCAAACTTCTAAACCTAGCTACACTAATAGCTTTTACTACATCCTACGGTAACAAATTCCAGAGTTTGATTACATTTAAGACTAGTTAGAGAAAAATATTTTCTCATATTAGTCTTAAATAGACTGTGTTTCATGTGCCCTAGTCCTTCTACTTTTTGAAGGAGTATACAATGGATCTACATTTACCTGTTCCACTCCATTCATTATTTATAGACCCCTATCATATCTCTCCTCGATCGTCTTTGTGCCAAGTTGAAGAGCCTTAACCTTTTAAGCCTTTCCTCATAGGGATATCCCTCCATCTCTTTTACCATTTTGGTGGCTTTTCTCTGTACCTTTTTTTTTTGTAAATTTAAGTTTTTATTAACTTTTATGCCATAACAATCCCACATTCTTACAATTCAACAGTTCAACACGTCCCCTATAACCCTCCCTCATGTACATCTTAAGTAACATAATTTAACATCATGATTAGTTCACACTTAAGCGCCGCCACTAACCAGGTCACTTCTAAGTACTGGCTTTATGTCCCTCCCACATCCCCCCCGCCTCCCTTGTCCTCTTGCCTCTTATCCCCTCCCCTTAAATGGCCCCCACATTTTCTCAAACCCCTCCAGCTTGTCTCTTTGTATTGCGGTCAGCGTTTCCAACGGATAAATCTCTTGTGAACGTACTTCCCACATATAAATTGTGGGCTGGTCACAAGATCTCCAGTGGGTCGCAATCACATATCTTGCAGTGACCATGCACATTTTGTACCAGCTTGCTCTACGTCTTTTGCCAACCATCTGCCACCCTCCCCAATAGTACATTCCCATCCTCCATTTCAGTGGTCTTCCCACCATATCCTCCACTCATTTGTATACTCGCTTTCAAAAGCTCTTTAGGGGTGCACATAATCTCCAGGAACAAGCAGGAATAAGTCCTCACATATGGGTACGTCGGTACCGACGGAGCCCGTGCGGGAAAGCTCCCCAGCTTCTTAGAATAGAAGCTTTTGGGACCTCCCACTGCACATGCGCACTGCCTTCCCGCCTTCCTGAACAGCTCTCCTCAGTTTTTCTTATTTTTAGCTTTTTGGTCACTTCAGAGAGGCCTCTCGGCCTACTCAATTTCTCCTCATGGAGAAGCCAGCCCCTGGATTTAAGAAGTGTACCAAATGTAATGCTGTTATTTCAGTCACAGACACCCATGAATGGTGTCTGAAATGTTTGGGGCCTGACCATTCCATGCCGGACTGCCCATCTTGCTCCCACATGTCTAAACGTGGGCTGCAGAACCGGGCCAACAAATTCCATGTGCTGTTTGCTTCAGAGAATACAGCATCACAGTCATCCAGGTCTTCTTCTCCGGATGGATCTCAGGTAACCAAACCTTCTGTGGGCAAGTCCTCAAAGAGCAAATCTCCTTCAAAGCATCGAGAGGCTCTTAGCTTAGAACTTGAGGACCCTGCCCCAGCCAAACAACCCCGGCGGGAAGTCCAACTTCCAAAAACGCCAATTCAGGGGTCTCAGGTTGATATCGATGCTACGGCCTCGACAGATCACCTGTTAGCCTGCTCTGGGGTACCGGGTCACTCCGGTACCGACATCCAGGCAGCTATGGCGTCCATGGGCGATACTGTACAGTCCATGCAGCAGGCCGTCATGGCTTTCATTAAAGCTGCAACGCCATCGGTTCCGCTTTCAGCGGTTCCGGGCCCGATACCGGTATCGTCCGCCATGCCGGTATCGAGGCCGTCCACCTCTAAACGCAAGTCGGTACCGTATGGGCTTTCGCTCCATACCGGTTCCATACCCGATACGCCCGATATCGATACCGATCGGTACGCGTATCGTGCGTTAGAGGAAAGCACCGATTCCTCTGAGGATTTTCACTCCTCTGATGATTCTGCTGAGTTTTCACTCAACTTACCTGAGGAGCCCTCTTCTCCTAAAAGGAGAATGTCCCCTCCAGAGGATTTGTCCTTCCAGGACTTTGTTTTAGATATGGCTACAGCCCTTTCTATTACCACATCCTCTGAAAAGGAACCCAGATCCAAAAAACTGGATATTTTGGGATACTCAAAGGCCCCTAAGGAGGCAGTTACCCTGCCTATCCATGAAATCCTTCAAGAACAACTGATGGATTTCTGGGAAAATCCTTTGACTTTGTCTCCTTATTCCCGTAGGTTGGACACCATGTATAGGGTCCCTCCTTCTCCTGGTTTCCAAAAGACTCAATTGCCCCACCACTCTATTGTGGTGAAGTCTGCAATGAAGAAGATTAGGAGTACCAAAAGGCACTCTTCCACCCCTCCAGGACGGGAATGTAAGACTTTGGACTCTTTTGGTAGGAAAATTTTCCAGGCTAGTATGCTTATAGCCAGGATTAATTCCTACAGTCTCTATATGGGCATGTTCCTGGAGGAACTTGCCAAAAAGGTGCGGCATTTTGCCCCCTTTATCCCTGAGGATAAAAAGCAGGGATTCCTTTCCCTAGTGAAACAACTCTTAGAGGTTTCTAAGTTCTCTAATAGGGCAGCATATGATTCCTTGAGGGAGCCAGTAGGGCTTCGGGCATTGCTATTGCAGCCCGACGTCTTGCTTGGCTCCAGGCCTCTGATCTGGAACCTTGGGTTCTAGATGGCTTACGGAATCTGCCCTGTACAGGTGAGAACTTATTTGGGGAAGAGTGGCAAATCAAAGCCACCCAGATGGATGCTGAAAATGCCACCTTGGAAAGACTTTCAAAGTCCACTTCAATTCCTACTAAGAAAAAGTCTTTTAAAAGGCCTTACTATAAGAAGGCCAGAGTTGCTTCAAATACTGGCCAGCAGTCTTCTCAACCTCGCTATACTGCTAAGCGTCAGCAATCCAAACAAGCACGAGCTAAGCCTGCAGCAGCTACTGTAGCTCAGCAGGCTCCAACCCCTCAGGGGTTTGACTTGCTCCTAGGGAACTTGCCACTTCTGGTTCTAACACAACCAGAACCTCTCACCATACCCGGAAGGTTGGTTCACTTTGCTCCCAGATGGGAACAAATCACAACAGAACAATGGACCCTCTCTATCATTCGAGAGGGTTACAAACTTCATTTCTCCAGCCTTCCTCCCCATCATATGGTGAGACCATTCAATTCTCCCCCATCTCTCCTAACCCTGTTGGGTCAAGAGGTTTCCTCTCTTCTTGCCCAAGGGGCCATAGAAGAGGTTCCTCTTCCTCAACAAGGGTCCGGTTTCTACTCCCCTTATTTTCTCATTCCAAAGAAGACAGGGGGATTCAGACCAATCCTAGATCTGAGAGAATTGAACAAATTTCTCTTCAAGGAGAAATTCAAAATGCTGTCTCTCGGCATTCTCCTTCCTTACCTCCAGGGTCAGGACTGGCTTTGTTCTCTAGACCTACAGGATGCGTATACACATATACTCATCCATCCATCCCACAGAAAGTATCTTCGCTTTCTGTTTCAGGGAAAACATTTCCAATACAGAGTACTCCCCTTCGGTCTAGCCTCTGCTCCAAGAGTATTCACAAAATGCATGGCAGTCGTAGCCGCATTTCTAAGAGGCATGGGAATCTTTGTCTTCCCATATCTGGACGACTGGCTCATCCGAGCTCCAACTCAGTCACAGGCCCAGATTTCCCTGGACCACACAAGGAGCCTTTTGCAGTATCTGGGACTGGTAGTAAACCTTCCCAAGTCCCAACTCATCCCTACTCAATCTCTAGAATTCATAGGGGCCCAGTTGGACACCATCACTGCAAGGGCCTACCTTCCACATGTTCGAGGCCAGCGCCTCCTGAGTTTGGCCTCCCAAGCTCAGTCCAGCACTCACTTGACAGCCAGGGAAATGCTACGCCTACTGGGTCATATGGCCTCCACAGTGCATGTGGTGCCCTATGCTCGTCTTCATATGAGAGCAGCTCAATGGACCCTGGCCACTCAGTGGACTCAGGCGTCAGGAGCGCTCTCAGACCAAATACAAACCTCCGATCGTCTGTTTTGGTCCCTCCACTGGTGGACTTCCACCAAGAATCTGTTGTTGGGGGCTCCATTTCAACCATTGCTACCCCAAGCAACCCTCACAACAGATGCCTCCCAAACAGGGTGGGGAGCCCATCTGCAAACTCTCTCCACTCAGGGCACTTGGTCTCTACAGGAGACCACCCTTCATATCAATCTTCTGGAACTGCGAGCAATTTACCTTGCCCTCAAGGTCTTCCACTCCCTCCTAGCCAACCTCACTGTCCTAGTTCAGACGGACAATCAGGTGGCCATGTTTTACATAAACAAACAAGGAGGGACGGGCTCTCTGTCGCTTTGCAACGAAGCTCTAAGACTATGGGCCTTCGCCAGAGAGCATCAGATTCACCTGCTAGCAGTGTATCTCCCAGGAGTTCAAAACTCTCGGGCAGACAGGCTCAGTCGAGTTCTGCTGCCACACGAATGGTCCCTACATTTGGACCAAATACACCGAATCTTTCAGGAATGGGGGACCCCGGACATAGACCTCTTTGCAAGTCCGTGGAATGCCAAACTTCCCCGGTTCTGTTCCAGAACTCCGTGTCAGGGAGCTCAGGCTACGGACGCCTTTCTCCTGAATTGGAATCAGGCATTCCTATATGCCTTTCCACCCATTCCTTTGATTCCCAAGACTCTGTTCAAACTCCAGAGGGATCATGGAACTATGATCCTCATAGCTCCACGCTGGCCACGCCAAGTGTGGTTCCCTCTACTTCTACAGCTCTCCCAGGGATCCTACCTGGATCTGGGAGCTGCGCCAGACCTCCTGTCTCAGGAGGAGGGGACTTTGTGGCACCCAAACCCCAAATCCCTTCACCTCAGTGCTTGGTTACTGAAGGCTTAAGCCTTCAAGACTTTCATCTTTCCCAACCAGTGAAAGATATCCTTTCTGCCTCTAGGAAACCCTCTACCAGGCGTTCCTATGCTTTCAAATGGAAACGTTTTTCCATTTGGTGTGCTCAGCAGGGTCTTGACCCTCTGGCACTTCCTTTGAATTCTCTTCTTGATTATCTCCTGCATCTATCCAATGCAGGCCTCAAGACGAATTCGGTAAGAGTCCATTTAAGTGCTATTGCAGCATCCTTGAAACATATAAATGGACAACCTATCTCCTCTCATCCTCTTGTTGCAAGATTCATGAGAGGCCTGACTCTCACTAAACCTCCCATCAGACCACCCCCGGTCGCATGGGATTTGAATCTAGTGCTCGGTCAACTTATGAAGCCACCTTTTGAGCCAATGTTTTCCACCTCCTTGAAATTTCTTTCCTGGAAGGTCATCTTCCTCATTGCAGTCACTTCGGCTCGCCGCATCAGTGAGCTGCAGGCTTTAGTGGCTAATCCACCTTACACAAGATTTCATCATGATAAGGTGGTCCTTAGGACGAATCCCACTTTATGCCTAAAGTGGTCTCGCCTTTTCATCTTAATCAAGAGGTATATCTACCTGTCTTTTTTCCAGCTCCTCATGCATCCAATGCAGAGAGGAACCTTCATACTCTGGATTGTAAAAGAGCTCTCGCTTTTTACCTTAATAGGACTCAGCCACATCGAAAGTCTTCTCAACTTTTTGTGGCCTTTGATCCTTCCCATTTGGGACTTCCAGTCTCCAAGCGTACACTTTCCAATTGGATTGCTCAGTGTATTTCTTTTGCTTACCAGAGCAAAAACATTTCTCTGGAAGGCCATGTCACTGCTCACAATGTGAGGGCCATGGCAACTTCTATGGCTCATCTGCACTCTGTTTCCATAGATCAGATCTGTCGAGCCGCTACCTGGGCCTCGGTTCATACCTTCACAGCCCATTACTGTTTGGACAAGGACTCCCGCCGGGATGCCTTGTTTGGCCAGGCTGTCCTCAAGCACCTGTTCCATTCCTAAACAACTCCTGCCCACCTTCCCAGAATGGATGCCTGAGATCCATATGAAGATGGCGAACCTTTACAGGGGATCCCATGCATCTAAGCTAGGGAGTCCCCATATGTGAGGACTTATTCCTGCTTGTTCCTGGAGATAGCACAGTTACTTACCTGTAACAGGTGATCTCTGGGAACAGCAGGAATTAGTCCTCACAACCCACCCACCTCCCCTAGGAGTTGTATCTTTTATCTATCTATCTTCCTGTCCTCTCTCTGTTGACTCAGCTATAAACTCGAAACTGAGGAGAGCTGTTCAGGAAGGCGGGAAGGCAGTGCGCATGTGCAGTGGGAGGTCCCAAAGCTTCTATTCTAAGAAGCTGGGGAGCTTTCCCGCACGGGCTCCGTCGGTACCGACGTACCCATATGTGAGGACTAATTCCTGCTGTTCCCAGAGATCACCTGTTACAGGTAAGTAACTGTGCTTTCACTACATGTGCTGGTATGTGCCCTTCTCATCACACCCTCTCCAACAAGTCTCCAGGACACTGCTTATTTGCTTATACATGCGGACCGGGGTCATATACCAGCGATAGAATATTTTATAGCTATTCTCTTTGTGGATTGCTGATACATGGCACCTGGCCAGTTCCCTCATTACTTTTCCTCACTCTTCTTCGCTCAGCTCATGCCCCATTTCTTCCTCCCATCTCCATTAGCAGGACAGTTTCTCAACACTCGCTGCATCCTGTGCCAATGCAATGTGTGCCTTTGAGTCAGTCCTGACTCCTGGCGACCCAGAAGCTCCTGGGTTTTCTTGGCAGTGTCACTGGAAGTAGATTGCCAGGCCTTTCTTTATCATATGATATATTTTCAAGAAACATCTGCGTCGTGCCAGGGGCTGCAAGCACATTCTTTCAAAATCAGACACCCCTTGGCATACCGCTTCACCCAACTCCCCCCCTCCCCCTATTCCCAGTGCCTTACTTGCAGATACCCATAAAAATCCCTGTGTGACAAGCCAAGTACCTGACCTTCGGGACAGATCTGGTACATCAAGTGCAAACCCTGCCTTTCCTATTTTTGAAACAATGGGTCCTGCAGTCCCGGTATAAAGTTCTCATTATAGTGTAAGGGCTGTAGTATGGATTTGTTTCTGCCTATCCAAGTACACAATCTCTTCCCCTGCCATATGTTCTCCACGTCCCGTACCAGCAGACTCCCTAGTGGTCCCGAAAATTTCTCTAACCATGGTAAAAAATGCAGCTGCACTCCTGGAGTGACCGCCTGGATTACGACCCATTTCCACTCTTTGCTCTCCTGCGAGTGCACTATATTAGTAAGCTGCGCGGCCTGGTAATACCAGAGCAGATTTGGAACAGCCAGTCCCCCAGCACTCCTAGCCCTGTATAATACTCCCCACCCCGGGCTAATCTCCAGGAACAAGCAGGAATGTAGTCTTCACATATGGATATTGTCGGTACCGACGGAGCCTGCGCGGGAACGCTGCCCAGCGTCCAATTAGAAAGCTTTTGGGAGCATCCCACAGCGCCTGCGTCCTGCCTTTCCCAACTGCCTCTCTCCAGTTTTTCGTTTTCCGTGGAGCCAGCAGGTCGTGTTCCTGTCACCGCAGAAAATTTTCCATCTTTTTTGTGGTCGCGTCTGCCTTCCTCGGCGCTTTACCGGTACCGCCGGTTCTTCTTTCTTTCGTTTCTTTAAAAAAAAAAAAAATTTTCTTAGTACTTTTTTCCCATTTTTTCCAGGTGCACGCGCCATTTTGGGCCTTAGGCCCAAGATTTTTTCCACAATGGAAAAACCCTCTTCGGGTTTTAAAAAGTGCACCAAGTGTGGCGGTACCATCTCCGTCACCCATGAGTGGTGTCTAAAATGTTTAGGTCCTGACCATTCCATCTCGGAATGTATGGCCTGTGCCATGATGTCCAAGAGAGGTCGACAGAACCGAGCTGCCAAGCTCAGTACCCTGTTTCCCTCTGATGCAGCTTCGGTGGAATCGACGTCTTCCAGGGCTTCGTCTTCTTCCTGTGGATCGCGGGTAACTAAACATAAGTCTAGCCGGTCCTCAAAGGGTAGCTCTTCCTCTAAGCATCGAGATGCCTCTGGCATTGCCCTTGAGGATTCTGCACCGGCAAAATTGCCCCGGCGGGAGGCTTCGGCTTCCAAAGCATTATCGGGGCTCCAGGACGTTCTTGAGGCCTCGACCTCGGCAGAACTACTGGTGCCATGCTCTGGGGTACCAGCGGTCTTCTCCGGTACCGACATCCAGGCATCGGCAGCGTCGATAGACCAGAGGGTCCTGGCTATTGAACGCAGTCTGGTGGCTCTCCTTGCGGCATCGACACCCTCGGAACCGCGTCAGACAGTTCAACCGGCACCGACTCCGGCACCGGTATCGACAGCATCGGCATCGATATCGGCGTCCACATTGCCGGCACCCAGTCATGCGATGCCTTCCGGTACCGGTATCGGGCTCTTCAAGAGCATCCCGACAGAAGGTACTTCGAGTCCTCAGAGGAATCTGAGGATTCTGACAGTTCTGTCGATGTGGGAATACTTCTCCCGGAGGAGCCTTCCTCCCCTAAATGCAGGATGTCTCTTCCAGAGGATAATTCCTTTCAGGATTTCATCAGGGAGGTAGCTCGGGGTCTGTCCATTACTGTGGCCCCTGAAACAGAGCCCAGAGCAAAGGAGTTGGAAATTTTACAATATCCTAAAACTCCTAAGGAGGCAGCTACCTTGCCCATCCATGAGATCTTGCATGATCTTATGCTAAGAATGTGGGAGACACCCCTTACCACCTCTCCTCACTCTCATAGACTGGATACTCTGTCCTAGGAAGCTTTTGGGAGCATCCCACAGCGCCTGCGTGCTCCTTCTCGCCTTTCCCAACTGCTTCTCTCCAGTTCTTAGTTTTCCGCGGAGCCAGCAGATCGTGTTCCTGTCACCGCAGAAAATTTTCTTCTTTTTTGTGGTCGCGTCTGCCTTCCTCGACGCTTTACCGGTACCGCCGTTTTTTTCTTTCTTCATTCTTTTCTTTAAAAAAAAAATTCTTAGTACTTTTTCCTTTTCTTTTCAGGTACACGTGCCATTTTGGGCCTTAGGCCCAGGATTTTTTCCATAATGGAGAAACCCTCCTTGGGTTTTAAAAAGTGCACCAAGTGTGGCGGTACCATCTCCGTCACCGACACCCATGAGTGGTGTCTGAAATGTTTAGGTCCTGACCATTCCATCTCGGAATGTATGACCAGTGCCATGATGTCCAAGAGAGGTTGACAGAACTGAGGCTTCGGCTTCCAAAGCATTATTGGGGTTCCAGGATGTTCTTGAGGCCTCAACCTCGGCAGAACTACTGGTGCCATGCTCTGGGGTACCGGCGATCTTCTCCGCTACCGACATCCAGGCATCGGCAGTATCGATAGACCAGAGTCCTGGCTATTGAGCGCAGTCTGGCGGCTCTCCTTGCAGCATCGACGCCCTCGGAACCGCAACAGATAATCCAACCGCTACCGGCACCGGTATCGGTACTGGTACCGATAGCATCGACATCGATATCGGTATCTGCATTGCTGGTACCTCAGCAAGTAAAAGATATTCTTTTTGCTTCCAGGAAACCTTCCATGAGATGCTCTTATGCTTTCAAGTGGAAAAGATTTACCATATGGTGTTCGCAGAAGGGTCTTAACCCGCTTGCGATACCTCTAGTATCATTGCTGGAGTATCTCCTTCATATCTCCAGGAACAAGCAGGAATGAGTCTTCACATATGGTATCGTCGGTACCGACGGAGCCTGCGCGGGAACGCTCCCCAGCGTCCAGTAAGAAAGCTTTTGGGAGCATCCCACAGCGCCTGCACGCTGCCTTCTCGCCTTTTCCAACCGCCTCTCTCCAATTCTTCTTTTCCGTGGAGCCAGCAGGTCGTGTTCCTGTCACCGCAGAAGAATTCTTTATTTTTTTCTTTCTTTTTCTGTGTCGCGTCTGCCTTCTTAGATGTCAGACCGGTACCGCCGGTCTTTTCTTTTCTTTCTTAAAACAAAACAAAACAAAACCACTTTTCTTTCTTCAACTGTGCGTTTTTGGTTTGGGCCTTAGGCCTGAACATATTTTCTCCTCATGGAGAAGCCCGCTTCCGGGTTCAAAAAGTGCACGAAGTGTGGCGGTACTATTTCTGTCACCGACACCCATGACTGGTGTCTAAAATGTTTGGGTCCTGACCATTCCATCACAGATTGTGTGTCCTGTACCATGATGTCTAAAAGAGGTCGGCAGAACCGAGCAGCCAAGCTCAGTACCCTGTTTCCCTCTGATGCAGCCTCTGTGGCATCGACGTCTTCCAGGCCTGCTTCTTCCTTCCATGGATCTCAGGTAACCAAACATAAATCTAGCCGGTCCTCGAAGGGCAAATCTCCCTCTAAGCATCGAGATGCCTCCGGGCTTGTCCTCGTGGATTCCGCACCGGCAAAATTACCCCGGCGGGAAGTTCCGGCTTCCAAAGCATTGTCTATGGGGTCACAGGTTGACATCGATGGCTCGGCCTCGACCAATCACCTGTTGCCGTGTTCTGGGGTACCGGTGGCCTCCACTGGTACCGACATCCAGACTCTGGTGGCGTCGATGGATCAGAAGATTCTGTCCATGCAGCGCACCCTAACGGCGTTTATGCAGGCTTCGACGCCTCCGGTACCCCAACAGTCTCTGTTGCCTGTACCGACTCCGGCACGGCATCGTTCCCGGTGCCGGTACCGATTGCATCGACATCTGCTTCGGTGTCTACTGCAACGGTACCCTGTCCTATGATGCCAATCGGTACCGAACCGGTACCGCTTACTCCCGATGTCAATCCCACTCGGTACGCGTATCGGGCTTTACAGGAGCATCCAGACAGGCTATACTTCGATTCCTCCGAAGACTCTGATGAGTCGGAGGTTTCTGTCGATGCACCGGTACTTCTTCCTCAGGAGTCTGCTTCTCCAAAGTGAAGAATGTCTCCTCCAGAAGACCTGTCTTTTCAGGACTTCATTAGGGAAGTGGCTAGGGGCCTCTCCATTACAGTGGCCCCTGAGTCAGAGCCTAGAGCCAAGCAACTAGATATTTTGCAATATCCTAAGGCTCCTAAAGAAGCAGCTACTTTACCTATTCATGAGATTCTCTATGATCTCATGTTGAGCATGTGGGAGACTCCTCTTACCACTTCTCATTCTCGTAGATTAGACACCATGTACTGTGTCCCTCCTTGTCCTGGCTTTCATAAGTCTCAGCTTCCTCACCACTCTATTGTGGTAGAGTCTGCCATGAGGAAAATAAAGAGTGCAAAGAGACACTCATCTAATCCTCCAGGACGTGAATGCAGGACCCTTGATGCTTTTGGCCGATGGGTTTTCCAAGCTAATATGCTTGCTGCCAGAATCAACTCCTATAGTCTCTATATGGGGATGTTTCTAAAAGAAGTCACAGATCATCTGCAGACTTTAGCCCCTTTTATTTCAGAAGATAAAAGGCAGGAATTTCTCACTTGGCTTAAACATGCCCAAGATGTTTCCAAATTTTCCAACCGTGCAGCCTTTGACTCTTTTGAGTGTGTAAGCAGAGCCTCGGCTATTGCCATAGGTGCACTCAGAATTGCGTGGTTACAAGCCTCTGATTTGGAACTTTGGGTCCAAGATGAACTGGGAAATCTTCCTTGTACAGGTGAAAACCTTTTTGGCAGGGATTGGAAAGCAAAGGCCACTCAGATGGATGCTGGGAACTCTGCTTTGGATCGACTTTCAAAGTCTACCTCTGCTCCTGCTAAGAAAAGGTTGTTGAAAAAGACAACTTTTTCTAAAAAGGGAAGATACTATCCTGCTTATGGTCAGCAGGCATCATCTGCAGGTCGTTTTGCTGCAAAGCGTCAGCAACCACCTAAACAGGCCAAGTCAAAGGCTGCCAGGCCTCCCACGACTCAGCAGCCTCAGCCTCCCCAGGGCCTTTGACTTGCAACTAGAGAACTTAGCCTTTCTGGCTCTGGAAGAACCAGAGCCCCTCACCATTCCAGGAAGGTTGGCTTACTTTGCTCCCAGATGGGAGCAAATTACAGCAGAGCAATGGACCCCCTCCATTGTAAGGGAAGGGTACAAGCTTCATTTCTTGAACCTTCCTCCCCACACCATGGTGAGACAGTTCAATTCTCCAACATCTCTCCTCAACCTTCTGGGTCAGGAGATTGCTACCCTTCTTGCCCAAGGGGGCAATAGAAGAAGTACCCCTTCTTCAACAGGGTTCAGGGTTCTACTCCCCTTATTTTCTTATTCCAAAGAAAACAGGGGGCTACAGACCTATATTTGATCTCAGAGAATTGAACAGAGTCAGGACTGGCTTTGTTCTCTAGATCTCAAGGATGCGTACACCCATGTCCTCATCCATCCAACACACAGAAGGTTCCTTCGGTTCCTTTTTCAAGGAAAGCACTACCAATACAGGGTGCTTCCTTTCGGTCTGGCCTCTGCACCAAGGGTGTTCACGAAATGCATGGCAGTAGTAGCTGCATTTCTACGCACTCTAGGAATATTCGTTTTCCCATATCTGGACGACTGGCTCATTCGAGCTTCATCTCAGTCAGAGGCCCAGATTTCTCTAACCTGCACAATGCGTGTCCTTCAGTATTTGGGACTGGTAATAAACATCCCAAAATCCCATCTCACCCCTACTCAGTCTCTCTGGCGTTTATAGGGGCCTTGCTGGATACCACAACTGCAAGGGCCTATCTTCCTCAGGCCTGTTGCCTACGCTTGGTGCAGTTAGCCTCCCAGATACAGTTAAAGTCCCTTTTAACTGCTCGAGAGATGTTACAACTATTAGGCCACATGGCATCCACCGTGCATGTGGTTCCATATGCTCGCCTTCACATGAGGGTAGCTCAATGGACTTTGTCCACCCAATGGACTCAGGCATCAGGTTGCCTGTCAGACAAAATAGCAAACTCCAGTCGCATATTTTGGTCTCTCCAGTGGTGGAAGTCCCCTCCAAATCTGTTGCTGGGGTCCCCTTTTCACAATCCACATAAGAAAATTCGTTCATGTATGACTGGATGTTAACTTTCAGCAGTCGCTACCCCAAGCAACTCTGACAACAGATGCTTCTCCAATGGGTTGGGGAGCTCATCTGCAGGATCTCTCCACCCAGGGCATCTGGTCTCCACAGGAGACTTCTCTGCATATCAATCTCTTGGAACTCAGAGCAATATTCTTAGCTCTCAGAGTGTTCCATTCCCTGCTCAGCTACAGGACAGTCCTCATCCATACGGACAACCAAGTAGCCATGTTCTATGTAAACAAGCAGGGCGGGACTGGCTCTCTGTTGCTTTGCAACGAAGCTTTGCGACTGTGGGCCTTCGCCAGAGAGCATCACATCCATCTTCTGGCAGTATATCTTCCAGGTGTTCAAAACTCTTGGGCGGACAGACTCAGTCGAGTTCTGCTTCCACACGAGTGGTCCCTCCACATGGACCAGGTAGCTAGGATTTTTCGAATTTGGGGAACCCCGGACATAGACCTCTTTGCAAGTCCGTGGAATGCCAAACTTCCCCGGTTCTGTTCCAGAATTCTGTGTCAGGGAGTTCAGGCCAAGGATGCCTTCCTCCTTCACTGGGGTCAAGACTTCCTTTATGCCTTTCCACCAATTCCCCTAATTCCCAAGACACTATTCAAGCTTCAGAGAGATCAAGGGACCATGATCCTCATAGCACCACATTGGCCACGCCAAGTGTGATACGCTCTACTTCTGCATCTCTCTCAATTAGACGTTCCTATGCTTTCAAATGGAAAAGATTTACCATTTGGTGTTCAGGGAAAGGTTTAAACCCTCTTGCAATACCTCTGAATTCTCTACTAAAGTATCTCCTGCATCTATCCCATGCAGGTCTGAAAACAAATTCAGTAAGAGTCCATTTGAGTGCTATTGCAGCGTCCCTTAAGCCTCTCAATGGACAACCTGTTTCCTCTCATCCTGTTATAGCAAGATTCATGAGAGGCCTTCTTTTAACTAAACCTCCCATTAGACCACCTCCAGTGGCATGGGACTTAAACCTGGTTCTTGGCCAGCTTATGAAGCCACCCTTTGAACCTTTAGCCACCACCTCCTTGAAATTCCTTTCTTGGAAAGTTATTTCTCCAGGACCAAGCAGGAAGTCAGTCCTCACTTATGGGTGACGTCGGCGCCGACGGAGCCCTCGCGGAGCAATTTTCCCCAGCTTTCAAAGAAAGCCTTTGGGAATTGCAGCGCGCATGCGCGGTCGTCTTCCCGCCCGAGGGTGCCATCTTAGCCAGTCTTCTTTTTTCCGCGGAGCCCTACAGACGTCCCCGTCTTGTCCCCGCGAAAAAGTCAATTTTCTTCATTATTTTATTCTTATTTCCTTCGGTTCGACGCCGATCCTTTTCCCGCCGGACTCGCGACGCCGGCGAGGCGAAAACCTCTTTGGCAAGCCCATGGCGGAAAAGGCTGCACAAATTGAGACTGAGACTCTCACCAGGACCAGGCTTTCTAGGAAGACCTCCGCCCCTTCCCAGAAAAAGAAGGGCTCGGGGAAAAAGTCCTTTTACCCGAGGAAGGCGGCTGCCTACAAACAATACCCCCATTATCAGGCCCCTGCAGCTCCCCAACAGGGCCAGCAGGCCAAGGGACGGGTAACGGGTCCCGTAGGCAGCAAGCCCCCAAGCCTGCACCACCAGCCCCTGCTCAGCAGGGTGGGGGTTTTTGACTCACTAAGCATAGCCTTTCCCCCCCCGCTGGTTCCTCCCAGCACCGGAGGCCGGCTGGTTCGCTTCGCCCACAGGTGGTCCAGCATCACCGCAGATGCCTGGGTGCTTCAAGTCGTGCGAGAAGGCTATCTTCTCCACTTCCACCAGGTCCCTCCCTCCTATTTTCCGGGAGAACCTCCGCGACCCCCTCTGCACAGGGAATTACTCCTTCAGGAGTTAGCAGGTCTTCTGCAGGAACAGGCGGTGGAACCGGTGCCACACCACCTGAGAGGTCAAGGCTTTTATTCCAGGTATTTTCTGATACCAAAGAGAACAGGGGGCCTCAGACCCATCCTGGACTTGCGCAACCTCAACAAGTTCCTTGTGCGGGAGAAGTTCAAAATGCTTACCCTTGGAATCCTTCTGCCCTACCTCCAGCAGGGAGATTGGCTATGCTCCTTGGATCTAAAGGATGCCTACACGCACATCCTCATCCACCCAAGCCACCGCCAATACCTAAGGTTTGTGGTGACAGGAAATCATTACCAGTACAGAGTACTGCCCTTTGGCCTGTCCTCCGCACCGCGAGTCTTCACAAAATGTCTCGCGGTCGTGGCGGCCCATCTCCGGCTTCACGGCCTCTATGTCTTTCCGTACCTCGACGACTGGCTCATCAGAGCAGCGTCCGCTCGGGAGGTCACCAACGCCACGCGCCGCACGGTGACTCTCCTGCAGCACCTGGGCTTTGTTATAAACTTCGCAAAGTCCACTTTGCTCCCCTCACAGGATCTCGAGTTCATCGGCGCAAGGCTGCACACTCCTCAGGCACGAGCGTACCTCCCGCTCGACAGGGCTCAACGGCTCATGGACCTAGCCGACCGTTTTCGCAGCCAGCCCCTGGTCTCCGCCAGGCGCTTCCTGAGACTACTCGGCCATATGGCTTCCACCGTCCATGTGACCCCCAATGCCCGCCTAAATATGCGGTCTGCTCAATGGTGTCTCCGCCAGCAGTGGCGACAAGCCACAGGCGGCCTAGCAGACCTAGTGCGCGTCTCCGAGCCGCTGATCTCGTCTCTCCGGTGGTGGCTCCGGCAGCCGAACCTGATCTTCGGAATGCCTTTCCAGTCACCTCAGCCGACCCGGGTGCTGACCACCGATGCATCCCTCCTGGGCTGGGGAGCACATTGCCAAGAGGCACGTACTCAGGGCCTCTTGACCACTTGGGAGTCTGCTCAGCAGATCAACTTCCTGGAGCTCAGAGCGATCCGCCTGGCTCTCAAGGCCTTCTCCCACCTGACCTCTCACCAGTCCGTCCTTGTCCAGACGGACAATCAAGTTGCCATGTTCTACGTCAACAAGCAGGGGGGCACGGGCTCCTTCCTTCTCTGTCGGGAAGCACAGAAGCTCTGCTCTTGGGCCGTCAGTCACGGCATTCCTCCTCAAGGCAGTTTATCTCCCGGGCCACGAAAATTGCCTTGCGGACAAACTCAGCAGGGTCCTCCAGCCGCACGAGTGGCGTCTGGATCCCTTGGTAGTTCAGAAGCTCTTCCTCAAGTGGGGCCTCCCCACGGTGGATCTCTTTGCCAGTCCTCACAACCGGCAGCTTCCTCGCTTCTGCTCTCGTCAGCCACACCCCCTTCGGGTTGCGGCGGACGCTTTTCTGTTCTCATGGTCGGGGAGCCTTCTGTACGCTTTCCCTCCCATCCCGCTAGTCTCTCGGACTCTTTTCAAGGTTCTCCGAGACAAAGCCTTCATGATCCTGGTGGCCCCTCGCTGGCCCAGGCAGCCGTGGTTTCCGCTCCTACTGCAACTGGCGGTTGAGGATCCAATCCCTCTGGGGGTACAACCGGATCTCCTCACTCAGGATCAGGGGTCCCTACTGCACGCAAACCTCAGGTCTCTCAACCTCATGGCCTGGCTGCTGAGAGGGTAGTCCTTGCTCCCCTTCTCCTACCGGCGGAGGTGGAGGAGGTCGTCTTGGCTTCGCGACGGCCTTCTACCCGCAAATGCTACGCCCTTAAATGGCGTCGCTTTGCAGTCTGGTGTACCCAACAGTCTCAGGATCCCTTCTCCTGCCCGGTGTCGGTGATCTTGCAATACTTGCTACACCTCTCTACTCTGGGACTTAAGTCCAACTCCGTCAAAGTTCACCTCAGTGCTCTTTCAGCACATCATGTGCCGGTGGACGGCAGACCTCTTTCCAGCGACCCTCTCGTAGCGAGGTTTCTCCGAGGTCTCCTTCTACTTAAACCACCTCTGCGCCCGCCAGCGCCTGACTGGGATCTGAATGTGGTTTTACAGCGGATCACCTGTCCGCCTTTTGAACCTATGGCTACCTGTTCTCTCCGTTTTCTTTCTTGGAAAACATTGTTCTTGATAGCCCTCACTTCCGCTAGACGCGTAAGTGAATTGCAGGCCCTCGTGTCTGATCCCCCTTACACTCGGTTCTACAAAAATAGGGTAGTCCTACGGACTCACCCAAAATTTCTGCCTAAAGTGGTCTCCCCTTTTCACATCAATCAGGAGGTGGTACTTCAGACCTTCTTTCACAGACCACACTCCAGCCGAGCTGAAACGGTCCTCCATACCCTGGACTGTAGAAGGGCTTTGAACTTCTACCTTGACCGTACGCGGGAGCACCGTAAAGCTGCTCAGCTTTTTGTGTCTTTTGACCCCAATAGATTGGGGCTCCCGGTCTCCAAGCGTACTCTGTCCATCTGGGTTGCGGACTGTATCTCTTGGGCTTATGGGGCAGCCGGACTCTCCTTAGAAAGCCGAGTCACGGCTCATTGCGTTCGGGCAAAGGCTATGTCAGTGGCTTACCTCCGCTCTGTTCCGCTGGCAGACATCTGCCGGGCCGCTACTTGGTCTTCGAGCCAGACTTTTGCGGTCCATTACTGTCTCGAGAGGGAGTCCCGCAGGGACAGTGCTTTCGGACAGGCAGTCCTCCGTAATCTCTTTGAGGTCTGAGCAACTCCTACCCTCCATCCCGGATGTGGGCTACCGGTGGGTGATAATTCAGCGAAGATTCTGTCCTTCTGTGCTGCTGAGCTAGAGGGAGCTCGTTTTTGTGCTTAGGGTCTCCGGTAGCCTTGAGCTTGGGAGTCCCATAAGTGAGGACTGACTTCCTGCTTGGTCCTGGAGAAAGCGTAGTTACTCACCTGTAACAGGTGTTCTCCAGGAGCAGCAGGAATCAGTCCTCACTACCCTCCCTCCTCCCCTTGGAGTTGCAATCGTCTGCTTATGTTCTTTTTGCAAATTTTTATGCTGTCTTTTTTAGCTATGTCATCTGACTGGCTAAGATGGCACCCTCGGGCGGGAAGACGACCGCGCATGCGCGCTGCAATTCCCAAAGGCTTTCTTTGAAAGCTGGGGAAAATTGCTCCGCGAGGGCTCCGTCGGCGCCGACGTCACCCATAAGTGAGGACTGATTCCTGCTGCTCCTGGAGAACACCTGTTACAGGTGAGTAACTACGCTTTTTCTCATTGCAGTCACCTCAGCACGCCGCATCAGTGAGTTGCAAGCTTTGGTGGCTAATCCTCCTTATACAAGGTTCCATCATGATAAGGTAGTCCTCAGGACCAATCCACACTTTATGCCTAAAGTGGTCTCACCTTTTCATCTGAACCAAGAGGTATATTTACCTGTCTTTTTTCCAGGACCTCATGCATCAAATGCAGAGAGGAATCTTCATACCTTGGATTGTAAGAGAGCTCTCGCTTTTTATTTACAAAGAACACAGCAACATAGAAAGTCTTCTCAACTCTTTGTTGCTTTTGATCCTTCTCATTTAGGACTTCCAGTCTCTAAGAGAACACTGTCCAACTGGATTGCTCAGTGTATTTCTTTTGCCTACCAGAGTAGGAACATTTCTCTGGAGGGCCATGTCACAGCTCACAATGTGAGAGCCATGGCAGCCTCAGTGGCTCATCTAAACTCTGGGTCGATCGACCAAATCTGTCGAGCGGCCACCTGGGCCTCGGTTCATACCTTCACAGCCCATTACTGTTTGGACAAGGACTCCCGCCGGGATGCCTCGTTTGGTCAGGCTGTTCTCAAACACCTGTTCCATTCTTAATCAATTCCTACCCACCTGCCCTGGTCGGATGCCAGAGATCCATGGGAGGAGGTAGAGTCCTTTTCAAGGACACACAACCTGGGGTTTCTCCCTGGCATCTACAGCTAGGTCGTCCCCATATGTGAAGGCTCATTCCTGCTTGTTCCTGGAGATAGCACAGTTACTTACCTGTAACAGATGATCTCTGGGAACAGCAGGAATAAGTCTTCACAACCCACCCACCTCCCCTAGGAGTTGTATCTCTCTATCTATCTTTCCTTTCCTCTCTCTCTCTTTGTCTCAGCTTTAAAACTCGAACTGGAGAGAGGCGATTGGAAAAGGCGGGAAGGCAGCGCGCAGGCGCTGTGGGATGCTCCCAAAAGCTTTCTTACTGGACGCTGGGGAGCGTTCCCGCGCGGGCTCCGTCGGTACCGACGAGACCCATATGTGAAGACTTATTCCTGCTGTTCCCAGGATCACCTGTTACAGGTAAGTAACTGTGCTTTATTAGCATGGATGAGGTTCCTGTGTCTTTTGACATTCCACCAACCAGGACTGTAGCTGCTTCGGGTTCAAAAACTGTCGCATTAACAACTGGACACGAGAGGGCTTGCTTCAGTGTAGTCCTGGGTTGCACATCGAGTGGGCTTAAATTGAAGCCAATGGTTATTTTCAAGCGAGTAACCATGCCCCGTGAAAAATTTCCACAAGGTATTGTTCACTGTAACAAAAAGGGATGGATGGACTCTGAGGTCATGAAAATATGGATTGATAAATGTTATAGGGCCAGGCCTGGTGGTTTCTTTTCTAAAAAGTCTTTGTTGATCTTCGATTCCATGGCTGCCCATAAAGAAACAAATGTGCAAAATTATATTACTTTAACTGGTGCCTATATCGCAGTGATACCAGGTGGTCTTACTTGCAAGCTGCAGCCGCTAGATATAGCAGTTAATCACCCGTTCAAAACGTTCATCAGACAAGAGTGGGATAATTGGATGCAGCGGGGAATTCATGAATTCACACCATCGGGACGATTAAAGAGGGCTACATTAACGGAAATCTGCAATTGGTTGTGTTCTGCTTGGGACAAAATATCCCCGGAAACCATAAGAAATGGATTCCGAAAAGCCGGGATTGTTTATAAGAACGAGGATCGGGTGCGTAGTGATGACGAAGATGATGATGAAAATGTCGAAAGGAGTGACGATGACAGTGCATATGTTACGGAAGAGCGTCCCCAGACGGTTTTAAATTATTTCAATGATGTTGATGAGGGAAGTGATTTCGAAGGTTTTATGGAATCGGATGATGAAAATTAATTAAATATATTTTGAAACCACTATGTTCTTGTAAGGACTCTTTTATGGAATCGGTTCCCTGTAATAAAGTTTTGGTATAGTGCGCCTTCGCAAATACCGCTCGAGAGGGTTGCGCGATAGGTAAAAAAGTGTATAGCGCGCGAGCTTTATGCGCAAAAATACGGTATATGTCAGTCAAATAATTTATCAAACAATTTCAATAAAATCATTGCCACTCCATTTCCTGACTTAAACCTTGGGGGGTTACCATTTACCACTGAAAATATTTTCTTGCTCCCGTTGGCATAATAAATGGAGTGGATTGCTGTGATTTAGAATGCTTATTTTCTGCACCACAAAAAATGTCAGTTCATTTAGATTGTGCTTCATTTCAGTCCAGTGTGCAACCAAAGGGGCTGCCTTAACTTTTACTGGTCTTGATGTTTTTTTTCAGCATAAATCTTATTGCATGTGTATGCTATTGCATTAACAACATGGGCAGTTTTACAGTCTGAGCTATGCTGAATCCTGTGTGTAAACCACAAAGTTGGATGTTAAAATTCAGTCAATTCGATGGTGTAGGAACACCTTATACACTTGCCATATTTTTTATGGCCCCACTGAATCTCAGGCTGAATAGGATGATTATAAATAGAGTAAGAGTGCACCAATCTAGCTCACAAATTGCATCCCTATTGATAAGCAAGCTGAGGTGGTTGTAAAAACAAAATCTGATGAATTGTTAAAATATCCCAATATTTCAATATTATCTTATGAATAATGGACACCTCCAAAGAAAATTGCAGCACACTACCCAGAGCGCATTCCTCCTGCTGGGATGATGAAGTATTTGCATATTTAGCCTTCTTAAAGGCATGTTGTACTGTGGTGGCATATGGGGTCACGTTTATACAAAAAAACATTATCCAGTTAAGATTGCTCAATAAATTCAGCCTGAGTTGTACATAATTACTTCAAATGGAAAAAAAATATCCCACAGGTAGATTGTTTTTTTAAATGTCTAGAGTGGTAGCTCCTATAATCTTATAAGCTGTTATGATCTGTGATTTTATGATAGATAGAAGTAACAAATTGTTGCTCTTCTTTTATAATTAATATATCCAAAAATGGAATTGAGGCAGAACTTACTTGTAGTGTAAAAGTTAGATGTGTATCTAATTTATCGATCCAAAAAACTCTCTACCAAATGGTTTTGTCCCCCTTTCCCAGTAAGGTTGGTCCTTTATTGTTTGATTTTCTGTGACTGTTTTTATGATTTGTTTGATATACTCCTCTTTATACCTGGTGGATCTAGTGATCTGCTGCATTCATACGTCTCCCTGACACTATGCAGCATAGCATAGGATTTTAGGGAGTACCTCTGAAATGGGCCCTTGAGGTCTTATGATTCTTTCTCTGTTTCCTCAGCCTTAAGGCAAGTGGGATCAGTCCTTCAAGCCCCCTGGGATGGGATTCCTGTTCATGGCTGTGACTAAATGCATGACTGTCCCGGTGGAGGGAGGTGTTGTGTGTGAGAAATCATGGTTTTGGAAGGTCAAAATCCTTAAGAAGGACTTGGCATTAGCCACCATAGGTTCTCTGTTGTTACTGTTTGCATGCTTGGAGGCTAGTCCTCGGATGAACATTCCGTTCTCTGCCAGTAACCTTGCATTGTAGTTCCAGCCATAGCTTGGCCCCGTGTTTCCAAGCTTGCAAGTTTGTTCCCTGGTACACCTAGCATTGGTTAGGCCAAATAGTCATTAAGCCCAGTCTCCTTCCAGATATTTGGAGACTTGCAGTGGCCCACCTAGGTGGCTGCCGCTACTTAAATCTGGTTCAGAGTCTCTATCAGCTCCCTGGCAACAATGGTATTGGCCAGTTGTTAGGACTAACATTTCCCTTAGTCAACAGATCCTGGCTCCGATCTGTGGTGGAGCATCTCTAAGGGTTGCTTCCTATCTGGGGAGAGTCCTGGAAGACAAGCCTAGAAGGGCCAAGGGGCCTTATATGTCCATGTATAGAGCTTCAAAATGCCCTCAACTACAGTGAGTCCTTTGGGGCCTCAGTTATAGTACAGCCAGTCTGGGCAGAGCTATTGGTGTCTTTAGTCATCTCCATGGCTTCTGTTTGGAGTCAATAGTAGTAATGAACCAGCTAACACCAAAGGGATACAGCCTCCATCACTGCTCCCGGACACATGCCAAAGGCGGAGGTGTAGCCATCATTGCCAAAGACAACCTCCACCTCTGGACCCACGTCTCAGAAACCTCCAATGAAGCAGACATCCTCACCCTCACCAACAAATACCTCTCGATATGCCTGATCTATCGTGCACCCACCACAACCTCTGACCTACCACAGATTCTACACCTCATCTCCGAAAGCACCAGCCCTTCAAAGGAACAAATTATCCTAGGAGACTTCAACCTCCCATCACTCCAGGAGAAACAAGCAGAAACCTTCCTCAACGCCATGACAGCAATGGACCTGACACAAATCATACAAGAACCAACACATGAGAAAGGAAACATACTTGACCTCATATTTCTAAACTCCCAAACCGCCTCCTCATACAGAAAACCAACAATCTCGCCAGTGCCGTGGTCAGACCACTACATCATCAACATTTCCCACACCTATCAACTCAAAAAGAACAGAGAAAACGAACACCACGCAAGGAGATTCAAAGCATTTAGCAAGGAAGACTTCCTAACAAAAACCCTGCCTAAATTACACACAAACTCCAACAACCTTGATGTCCTGATCCACAACTGGAATACCACAATCTCCTCAGCAGCCAGCACAACTAGAAACAACACCAATACCAGACCCATCTCCTCAAAAGCCCGATGGTTCACCCCCAGCCTCCGCAAACTGAAAACCAAACTTAGAAGAATCGAAAGGAAATGGAGAAAAACCAAAAGCGACAGAGACAAAGCAGAATACCTCTACGAACTCAATGCATACCACTCGGAAACTGACAATGCCAAAAAAACCTACCACACCAAAATCATCACAACAGCCATAAACAAACCTCGAGAGCTCTTCCAAATCATCAAAAATCTAACAAAAGCACCCAGCAACTCCGACCAGCTGCCAGATATCCCCCCTGACCTTCTAGCCCGACAATACAAACCGCTTCAACAACCACAAAGCCCACATCACTACGCTGAAACAACAACCAAGACAAATTCATACCCCACCCAGAACAGAGACTGGAATACATTCGACCCAACCTCAAAAGAAGAAATATCTTCCACCATCTCCTGCTTGAACACCACCACTTCCCCGCTGGATCCTTGCCCTGCCGACTGGATAAAGAAAACCAAAGAAGACCTCAGTGCACCACTAACCCACATTGTAAATGAATCCTTTAAACAAGGACATATGCCAGACGCCCTCAAGACCATAATCATCCGACCAACCCTAAAAAAGCACAACCTAGATCCCCTAGACCCCACCTCCTACAGGCCAGTAGCAAGCCTCCCGCTCACCGCAAAGATAATCGAGAAGATAGTCCAACGTCAGCTTCAAGAACACCTAGACGTTAACAACATACTGGACCCGCAGCAACACGGATTCCGACCATTACACGGGTCGAGACCCTAATGACCATGCTGATGAACACCCTCATCATAGGAACCCAAGAGAAACACTCCGGATACATCCTAATCTTTCTGGATATATCAGCAGCATTCGACACCATCTCCCACAACACCCTTATCCACAGACTCCAAACAATTGGGATCAAGGATACTGTACTCCGATGGTTCAGATCCTATCTAACCAACCGACAGCAACTGATCCGCACCAAAACCTCAACCTCACCCCCCTTCCAGCAACATCAAGGAGTACCTCAAGGATCCACACTATCAGCCATGCTTTTCAACATCTATCTCCGTCCACTCTGCTCAGTCATACGCACTCACAATGTCAACTTCCACATATACGCCGACGACATAATGCTCTACGCCCCAATCACAACCACGGACCCAACAAACGACCAGCTATCAACCTGCTTCACACCGACGTATCCAACTGGCTACAAGAGAACAACTTATCCATTAACATAAAGAAGACCGAAGCTCTTATAGTGACAAAAGACCCAGACTTCAAACCACCCACTCACCTCACCATGGGAACCACGCAAATTCAAATACAACCACACATAAGATATCTCGGCATTATCATTGACCAAGGCCTAACCCTCAAGCAACAAATCAACAAGACCACGAGAACTGTATTCCACAAGGCCAAAACAGTACAACGCCTCCGACCCCTCCTTGAGCCGCAAGACTTCAGAACAGTAATGCAAGCTCTAACGCTACCTCATCTGGACTATTGCAACATAATCTACCATGGCCTACCTGCCACACAGAACAATCCCCTCCGAACTGCCCTAAACACCACGGCAAGAATAATTCACAATGCAAAGAAGCGAGATCACATCACCCCAATTCTGAGAGACCTTCATATTCTCCCCATCGAAGCAAGAATCAAGTACAAAACTCTTCTACTCACCCACAAAACCATCCACCAAACACAGGGCACCCCACTCCACGCCCTACTGCCTCGCCCAACCCACAGAGCAGAACAACCAGACAATCCTCCAACAGCTCCGTTACCATCCCCCACAAAAGAACCAAAGCAACACAACGGACCTGCAAAAGAGCCTTTGAACTCTATGCCCCATCCCTCTGGAACTCTCTACCAAACCACATCAGGAACAACGGTGACCTCCCATCATTCAAAAAGCAGCTGAAAACCATCCTATTCCAAGAACATCTCTGAATAGGAACCCCCCTATTCCTCTCCAAGAAGTCCAAACCAGTAACGATGCTATCTTGTCAGTCTCTATGTCCATCCCAAAATCATCAATGTTGAGCCCCCGGTGATGGCCCCCCCCCCCCCATGTTATATGTTCCACTGCTTTGACCCGGTGAAAAGCGGGATATAAATACAGTTAAATAAATAAATAAATAGTCCCTCTTAAGGTATGGCCGGTTGAGTTGTAACTATTCTTTTTGGGCAGAGGTGTACCATGTTGGATTAGTGGGTATTTGAGGTCATTAGGCTCCTTCTACAAGGTGCCTGTCTTCTGTCCCTGCAGTTCTGGTTCTGGCCAGCCTGGGAATTCTGATGCACATATTTGAAATACAGTAGGGCTTTCAAGGATCTCTCTATGGCCTTCCACTAATGTGAATGATGTTTGTGGAAGTTCTTCAGCGCAATAGCAGGTTATTTTTTCTGTGCCCTCCACTGCAGGGTATGGGATGTTATCCCTGATAAAGGAATACACAGGAAGGTAGTTCCTTCTGGCATGTCTTGGACCTAGAACTCGTTGTTTTTTGATCTTGGAGTCTCTCTTTTTCATATAATGTCCTTTGGGTCCTTTGAGTCAGTCAGGGCACTGTTTTAGCAAGCCAGTTTTTATCAAGTGTGTGTTTCCCTCCCACCCATCCCTGGCATTATCTTAGATTTACAGGCTGTTAAAGGGCAGAGGTGGTTGAATTCACTTTTAGGTTTAGCTGGTTATCCTCACCGCGTATAGCTTAATTAAGGCCCTGAAATGAATCTTTTTTTTTTTTTTTTAATTTAAGCCAATTTCCAATTTTACAAAAACAGAAAGTAATACACCAAGCTACACATAGCAATAACCAAAGTACATATCAAAAATAAACACCCACTCGATATTGATAGCTAAGCTCCATTACAACATAGTCCTCAATAATAACACCTCTATAAGGTTCCAAACAAGTAATATAAAACAAGGAAAAGAATACATCAATTGAGCAAAGATACCCCTCATGGCAGCCAGTACAGGAATTACTCCTCCCCCCCCCCCCCCCGCTTCCCTCACCTGAAGAAATTTAACCAGTTGCAACGGTTCAAAAAACAAGAAATGCTTAGACTGATATAATAATACACACTTACAAGGAAACCTCAATTTAAATTGGGCACCCAAGGCAGTAGTTCTCTGGCGTAAAGCCAGAAACTCTTTCCGCCTTTTTTGAGTGTCCCTCAACAGATCAGGAAATAACAAAACCTTTGAACCCATAAACTGGGAAAGAGACATCCTACTGAAATATAATCTAAGGATGGCGTTTCGATCAGATTCAAAGGCAAAGGAAACTAACAAGGTTGCTTTGCTAGTAACTACTTCCAAGGAGTTCTCCAGGAAGTCTGACAACTCCAACTGGTCAGACCCAGAAGCACCCACATTCCCCCCCTCCGCCCCAGCCCCAGAAAAAATCGCAACATATTGAACTCTAGTAATAGGTGGCAAATTGTCTGGTGGCATCAGGAGTACATAAGAACATAAGATATGCCATACTGGGTCAGACCAGGGTCCATCAAGTCCAGTATTCTTTCCAACAGTGGCCAATCTAGGTCATATGTACCTAGCAATATCTCCAAGAGACACAAGTTCCACAATGCTTGTACTGGGTCAAGCATTGATATCTTCGGTCACTTCTTAATAATGGTTTATGGACCTTTCCTCCAGGAACTTGTCCAAACCTTTTTTAAATCCAGCTACACTTACAGCCTTTACTACATCCTCCAGTAACAAATTCCAGAGTTTGATTACACGTTGAGTGAAAAAATATTTTCTTTTATTAGTCTTAAATAGTTTACCCTGTAGCTTCATTGCATGTCCCCTAGTCTTTCTATATTCTGATAAGGTAAACAATCGATCTACGTTTACCCGTTCCACTCCGTTCATTAATTTATAGATTTCTATCATATCTCCCCTCAGCCGTCTCTTTTCCTCTGTGAGGTACTTACAGACGAGTCCCAGTGGCTCCAACAACGGTGATCTTGGAAAATTCAGAAAACGCAAATTATTTCTTCTCAAAGAATTATCCATATATTCCAAGCGTCGCAATGAAATCAGGCACTCCTTGGCAAAAGTCTCACCCAAGCCCTGTAAATCCTCCACTTTAGCCTCCAGCACCGTTACTTTATCAGCTTGCTCCACACACTTTGATTCAACCACTGTACACCGACCTTTCACGAGTAAAAACTCTTGTGATAAAGCTCCCACCACTGGAGCAAGGGAATTCTGGAGAGGTGAGATAGCTTCCCATAAGCTATCTAATGTTACTTTAGCTGGTTTCTTTAAACCGCATATCACCTGCATTTCTGGAGCTCCTGTCGGCGCAGTTTTCACACGGACCCCCCCCCCCGGGTCCCCCACCAGACGAGCATTCCACCTCCTCAGCTCCTCCAGATTTTGCAACAGGGCTCCATACCGGCTGAGAGGAAGCACCCCCGCGCACAGCTGCGACCTCCTGACCCGGAGACACTCCAGCGCTCTCTTCCTCCTCTCGCCTTCCACTAGGCTGCAGCGGCAACAGCTGACTAACGGGGCTAAGATCCACCCCGTCACTGCTCAGGTCCCCCAACACCTCCGAGGGATCTGCTGAAGCCATGGAATCCGTACGAGGTACACAAAAAGAAACAATTGAGGCTTGCGTTGGACCTCCGATTGGGGTAGAGGGGTTCGGGGGCTTCATTGCTTTTTGCTTCCTCTTTCTCCCCATCGGCACCGAATTCCACCTCTCCGCTTCTTCGTGCTTCTACTAACGGCGTCTACTCCTCCGCCATCTTGGAACCCCTGAAATGAATCTTGATGTGAACAAAGTCCCCTAAACCTAATACGTATAGTTTTGTTTGTACAGCTATCTCTAGCACCTTTTAAGTTAACAACTTAAATATCTAAACCAATCCTTAAAACTAAGATGCAGACAGCAGTCTAGCAGTGAGATGGGGCTATCCAGTCTCTTGCATTGAGTGTCTCATTTACCATTTTCGCTTGAGTTGGCGAGGGATCTTATGTATGCACAAGGTGTAAGGAGCTCTTTGCTCTCAGGGAACAAGTCTGGAGGCTAGAGTAGTAGACTTGGAGGAGCTAAGGAAGAGAAGTATATAGATGAGACCTACAGGGACCTAGTACTGAAACCCCACCTCCAGTCTGGCAGCCTCTCTGTTGCCATGGAGGAGAGAGGTCAACGTGAAAGGAGAGCATCACCTTGATATGGCAGGAAGTGATCCTATAGATAGGATCTGTCCTCTAGGTGATGTAAAACCCTCTTGTGCCAAGAAGGTTTCTCTAGGGCCATGTATTCATGAGCGAAGGGTTAAGACAGCTGTTATAGTTGGTGATTCGATCATTAGGCATGTAGATAGCTTGGTGGCTGGTGGATGTGAGGATTGCCTGGTAACATGCCTGCCTGATGCGAAGGTAGTGGACCTCATGCACCACTTAAACAAGGTTTTAGATAGTGCTGGGGAGGAGCCTGCTGTCTTGATACATGTTGGTACCATTGACATAGGAAAGTGTGGAAGGGAGGTTCTGGAGGCCAAATTTAGGATTTTAGGTAGGAAGTTGAAATTCAGAACTTCCAGGGTAGCATTTTCTGAAATACTTCCCGTTCCACGCACAGCACCCAAAACGTAAGCAGAGCTGCGGAGTCTCCATGCATGGATGAGGCGATGGTGCAAAGAAGAGGGCTTTGGATTTGTTAATAATGGTGCAACATTCTGGGGAAGGGGGGGGGGGTTCCAAAAGGATGGGCTCCACCTTAACTGGGGTGGAACCAGGCTGTTGGCATTAACCTTTAAAACGGAGAGAGAGCAGCTTTTAAACTAGATAACCAGGGAAAGCTGAAAGTCTCCCAAGAGCACATGGTTTGGAAGTATGTATCCTGGAAGGATACTAGCAAGAGGGAAGTTAGGGCATCCTGATTAGAGGTTCCAGTAAAGATAAAAGTAACCCAGATGCCCTTAAGTGCAGAGCAGAGAGAGCTGAAAGATTCCAAATTTACCCCTTTCATCTGATAACCAGTTTACTATGAATAAAATACAACCTCTAAAATGTCTGTATATAAATGCTAGAAGTCTAAGCAATAAGATGAGAGAGTTTAGAATATATAGCACTAAATGAAAGGTTAGATATAATTGGCATCTCAGAGACCTGGTGGAAGGAGGACAACCAATGGGAAACTGATACCTGGTTACAAACTATATCACAATGATAGGGTAGATAAATAGGTGGAGGGGTTGCGCTCTGTGTTAGAAAGGGTATTGAGTCACACAGATTTTAAGTTTTCAAGGAAACAAAATACACCGTAGAATCTCTATGGATAAAAATTCCATGTAAAAAAGGGAAGGCAGTGGCAGTGGGGGTGTCTACTAACCACCAGGCCAAAATAAACAGACTGATGATGAAATGCTAAAAGAAATAAGGGAATGGTAACAAAAGTTACAACAAAGTAATTTTATTTATTTATTTAGCTGTATTTATATACCGCCTTTCTCTGGGTCAAGGCGGTTTACATAGAACTGGTGATGTAGCTTACATTGAAACGTTGGCATTGACTATTTGCAGCATGCAGTCAAAGAGCATTGGCTCTTAACTATATACAGCACTGTTCCCTCTAAGCTGTGCGCGTGTGCGCGCGCACACACCTCTCCGAGTGAGCGCACGTACTTTACAACAGAGCGCACAAAAATTACGGTTCTGATAGAAAACAACACAGACGTCTTAAAATTTAAAAGTTGTGTATTTATGGTTTTCACAAGTTCTACAATGTTTTCTAGTGCAATCAATGTGGTGTACATACTGTATTCTGACGTGTAGTCAAATTTTAAAGTATATAACTCCGAGTGTCGTTATGTGGCGCACAAAAATTTAACCTTCCTTCAAAAGCTGCACACAGCTGATATTTTATGTGCACACAGCCTACAAAAAATTAGAGGGAACATTGATATACAGGTTTCTTTATTTACAACAAATAACACAGGTACACTAAAAAATTTTTTTTTTAAACTGCCTCTAATGTTTCGATTGATTTTTACGTTTTTTGGTGCGCTGAATCCAAATCTGGTAACCAATTTGCTCCATCACGTACAGATTTTTTGCTACATTGGGTTAGCAGTTTGAGGTGAACGTTTCAGATTGAGTGCGATCGAGATAAAAGTTTCTTGGATGAATTCTTTATACTAATTGTTTAGTAGTTATTCAAATAAGAATAAAGAAAATTGTAACAAGGCAGCACATAAGAATAGAGTAATGTCAACAAAACACACTGGGATGGTAGCAAAATTGTCTGCACTTAAAACAGCCACATACATGTGTACAAACATTGAGCATATAAGAGCGAGGTTAGACACAAAGCAAAGCAAAGAAATGTGCAAAAAATGTTGTACAGGTATGTATGTAAGAATAGAAAATGCAAACCGCACCATTGCAATACATGAAGACAAACACCCGATGGTGTGAAAATAAAATTCTAATAAATGAGATCCGACACTGTGGTAATAACTAGCAAATTTTTATTTCAAAGTTTAGTAAAAACACGATATTTGTCAACACAGTTTAGATTTTAAAGTCATTCTTGGGTCAATCAATCTCCTGGTGGGCCCGTTTCTTCTTCCCCCGAATGCTTCTCTTGGTGCGCTGCTTGGCGTATTTTTCATCTGGGGTTTCCCGCAGCAGCAACCAGCAGAAATCAGCCATCATAGTGGTGTTCCATCTTCCTTGGTACCTTCTCTCTGCGTCCTTGATGTCCTGGTGAAACCTTTCACCTTGTTCTTCACTGTATGCCCCCAAGTTTTCGGGAAAGTAGTTCACATGGGAGTGCAAGAAATGGACTTTCAGGCTCATGTTACAGCCTTGTTCTTTGAAGGCATTGAGCATCCTGGCAACAATATCCTTATAGTTCTCATCCCGCCTGTTCCCCAAGAATTTGAGAACAACATCCTTGAAGGAATCCCAGGCTTCTTTTTCCTTCTCAGACATCGTTTCAGCGAATGCTCCATCTGAAATGAGTTTCCTTATATCAGGGCCAACAAACACTCCTTCCTTTAGCTTTGCTTCAGAAAGTCGGGGGAACTTTGAGCAAAGGTACCGAAAGCACTCACCATCTTTTGGAAGGGACTTGATGAATTGCTTAATGAGACCCAACTTAATGTGGAGAGGTGGTAATAGAATTTTATCACGAGGTACCAAGCTCTCATGAAGAACATTTTTCTCACCGGGTCTCAAATACTCCCGAATTGGCCAGTCTTTTTTCCCCCAGTGTAGGTCGCGGGCCCGGCTATCCCACAAGCAAAGGAAGCAGGGATATTTGGTGAAACCGGATTGCTGCCCTAATAGCATGGATAGAATTTTAAAGTCTCCACAAATCATCCACTTATGCTCATCATAACGAATTTCTGAAGAATCAGGGCCAAATTCTCGTATTTTTCTTGGAGAATAACAGAGTGAGCAATAGGAACTGAAGCGAATGTGTTGCCATTATGAAGAAGAACACCTTTTATGCTGTCTTTTGACGAATCAATGAACAGCCGCCATTCAGCAGGATCATACTTGAGTTTAAACTTTTCCATCACTCCGTATATATCGTTGCAAAATACCAAATCTTCCTCTTTGCTGAAATACTTCAAAAATTGTGTCACGCGGTTGCGGTACCAATAAAAAGTTGTTCCTGGTGACAATAGATTTTTCTGTTTAAGCCGAGAAACCTAGCAGTTGGGCAGCATCTTTTGGGAGTCCTAAATCCCGGACTAAATCATTCAATTCAGCTTGAGAGAAAAGTTCAGGTTTCGGATCTGGTTCAGTTTCAAAATCGGAAGTACTGGACTCATCGGGAAAAGCCATCTGATGAGTCTCATCATGATCAGAACCGTCCACACAAATATGATCCAAAGATTTTGGTGGTTCAGGCACAGGTACTTCGTTGCTATGAGGCATAGGCCTAATTGCTGAGGGAAGGTTGGGGTAACTTATTACGTTCTTATTTTTTAAGTTGTATCCCTTCACAATGCAAGAGCAAAAATAGCAGTCACTGCTGTGGTCTCTTTGTTCACGCCACATCATAGGTATTCCGAAACGAAATGCTTGTTTTTACCTTTCATCCATAAGTGTAGGTCTTCCTCACATGTCTTGCACACTTTGTGAGGAGCCCACGGTTTGTCTTGATCGCCTAACTTCAAACAGAAATAGGCGAAATATACTTTTTTAATAAATGCAGAAATGTTCCTCTGCCGCTTTTTCACGGTATATTCCCCACAAATAAAAAAAAACTGTCCGGAGAGTTGACGCAACCTCTGGCTCTGTGAGCCATCACAAATACACAGCACTGCAAACTACAACTGTAGTGAACCACTTCGGAATAAAGCTGGATTACGACTGAGCAAACAAAACAGCCCAACCATGTTAAACCCCTGATTAATATCAAGGCAATACCCTGGTCTGACCATCTCCAAATAGACATACGGTTAAAACTCCCATTGGTACCAAAAGATGCGGAAGCCCAACGAGAAACCCATCAGCAGAGATCTTTCAATAAGCTTGATCTGATGGTCTCACAAGTAACATCAGGGCGCACATTGATTTGGAATCTACAGACCTCGATGTACTAACAAATAGCTGGAACGAAGGGATTCAGGCTTCAGCAAACCCGAAATGGAATAACACAGCTAGCTCAGGCAAACGACAATCAGAGCCTTGGTACACGAATGCGCTAACCAAAAGGAAGAGAGAACTTAGAAGGTGTGAAAAAAAGTGGAGACATAACAGAACTTTGGAACTCACAGCTGAATACTTCAACATCCTTAGAAAATACAAAGATGAGGTAGATAAAGCAAAAAGGAAACACCACACCAACCTGCTGAATAAAGCCATCAACAAACCACGGGAATTATTTCGACTAGTGAAAACTCTAACCAAAACAAACCAACCAGAACAACGGAGTGATACTATTCAACCCCAAACCCTAGCAAACTACTACGAAAGCAAGCTGACCACAACATCAACCACACTATGTTTTCCCAAGCCCCATTTGAAAACTGTAGTGAAGCAAGGACAGATGTGGAATGAATTTCGCAAAATTGATGATAAACAAGCGGTTGAAATAATAACCAGTATCAATACCACCACCTCCCTGCTTGATCCCTGCCCAGCTACCTGGATCAAAGCAGCAAAAAAGGACATTGGCCACCAAGTCTCACACATTGTGAACCAATCACTCTCACAAGGAATCATGCCTAACCAACTCAAAAAGTCTATAATTAGACCGATACTAAAAAACAACTCGCTAAACAAAGAAGATCCATCTTCTTACCGCCTGTCTTACTTCAACAAAGGCTAACACCTTGTAATGAAGACGTGCAGTTTATTTACAAACATAGTAAGAAGACATTCAGAAAGACAAGTAATTCTCTTAGTTACACACACATGAGTAGTTAGAAAAGATAACTAGAATATTGTCTTACTTCAACAAAGGCTAACACCTTGTAATGAAGACGTGCAGTTTATTTACAAACAAAGTAAGAAGACATTCAGAAAGACAAGTAATTCTCTTAGTTACACATGAGTAGTTAGAAAAGATAACTAGAATGCACACTTAATTACAATACTGAAAGAATTATGAGAGAATGTAGCTATGTACAAAGAATATACTTCACCAAACTTGTCATAACCCCTTTACACATCAGCTGGGAGCGCTCAGCGAGAGGAACTAATGACAGTCTAGGATACTTCATGCTTGGCCAAGCAGATCTACGCTCTGTCTGTTCTGGATATTTTCTGTACTTATATGTTGCAGCCAGCTCTCACCCATGAGCTTCTCTCCAGCTCTCACCCATGAGCTTCTCCACCCCATCCACCTTTTTTGCTTCGGTTTCCGGGCAGGCTTTTGATTACCCCCTTTGGTGTTAGAAGCTCAAACTTACACAGTCAGACATGGTCAGACATCTGAGAATGCTCAAAGGACACATCCTCCATGGCCTAAGTGTTCTTTTGTTATCATTAATGGGTCTCTGTCAAGGGAGACACCCAAAAGCATCTCAAAGCTTTTACATTATCTAGGCAAATGTTTCTATATTGGCCAAGAGAATTGTTCAAAGGCCAAGGGAAGAATTCTGTCTCCCTTTCTGGCCTTTCAACACTCCCCAGGATAGATGTGTTAAGATAAATACAGCCTTGGTCTCTGAGCTAGTAAATTGGCTCAGCATGAGTCCTCACAGGCAGAATGGCTCAGGAGTTAAAATGGCTTATGAGTTCAATTTCTTATAATAAAGTACAATATCTTTGTTGATCCAAAAAAAAAATCCAAATAAATCTTTAATTAGTAATACATTCCACCCTTGGATCAACAAGGATATTGCACGTAAGCAATGGCTGAATCGCCTTTGTAATTCATTTAGAAATACAGTAATAACAACTGGGCTAAAACATAGTGGATAGCATTAAGGCAAACGCTGGAGGGGACAAGCCTCAGTGTAATTTGGGTGATATTTTCCCATTCCCCCCCCCTCAGCATTACAATTGTCAAAGCCAAATGGCTTGTAGGTCTCAGCTATCTTTATCAGTTCCCCATGCAGTGGGGGACTCATTTCACCTGCACATTCAGAACTTTTTCCCACTGTACATCTGCCCCATAGACTCTAATAACTAAAATCTGGGGAACAGGTGACATAAGCAATTGGGCACATGATGTTCAGCAGAAAAAATCTGAGATACTAAAATTACATTTACTGTCCAAGGAAACAATACCAATACATAAGAACAAAAAAAATCATTCCCAACAAGTCCACAAAAGTCCAATAGTCCTTTTCCTATTTCAGATAATTTGGCCTGCTTCTCAGCAGTTTTTCAGGACTCCGTAGCGTCATTTTCACCTTTCTCTGAAGTTTAAACTTGGCCTCTCTCAACAGTTGAACCTCTCATTCTCGTAGTGGACATCTTGGCCTTTCTTTCATTGCGACACATTGAAGTAGATAGGGACTTCCTCACACGTTTCTGCGGTGTGTAGTCCAGATCTCTCAGGATGGGCTGCTCCATCTGGACTCTGGTCAATTCCCTCCGCTAGACTCTCCGGCTTGCAGTTGGTGACATGGCACCAGGCCTCATTCAGAAGAGCAGCGCCAATATTAAATGAAAAGACTAAAAAAATTCTAGGTTAGACTTTACAATAAGACAAACTTAATTTCATCTATATTTACTAAGATCATATCCTACAGATAATAAATATTGCTTTTACAAACTTTCAGTGATCTAACTATCTCGTATGGTGTCAATCTTATCTCGCAGTTTGATTAACTCCTTGTCTCTCTATCACTGGAAATTCATTTTGCTTGTAGGAAATATTCCATTTTGCCCTTGAATGACCTTTACATGTTTCAGATCAGACAAGCTGCACATACGTGTTCTGCAATTTTGACAAGTTTTAGAATTATACCCAATTGTGTGAGAATTTGTCATCAAATCATCCCCCTTTGCCTCTGCATGCCTGGCCAGGACATACAGAGGAAAAGTGAGGCACAAAGCATCCAGAAGTACCACATGGCCAGTGTGGGTTTTCCAAAGCTCATCAGGGTGCAAGGTGCACCTAGCCTGTCTCCAAATATCTATTTCTTCCAATTGTTGAGTATGACTTCCTGAATTGAAGCTTCTGGAGACGGCATAGTTGAATAAAGTGCTCATAATTTTTTTTTTTGTTTACATATTCATTAGGCAGATACATCACTTCAAATTACCTTCATCAATTTCTTGTCTATCACAGTTTCCCCTTTAATATTCCACTTCATCCCTCATAACACAACACTTTTTCATCACCTGCATCATTCCACCACTACGTACATAGGTCCTTTTCCTGTTTCTTTTATACAACACTATTGTATCCTTATTTGGCAAGGCTGCTAAGAATATCAAACAATTGTTAATAACTTAAATTTAGATTCTTCTCAATAAGATAACAGTATGAGTAAACAGTGTCCCTTTCCCATCAACTTAATTGGTCCAGTGCTAAGTAGACATATGCTCATTCTAAAATAGGAACAATCTGGGTAAAATCCTTACAATATAAAAGTATTATTTTGCAGCATTCTATAACATCAACCCCAATAGAAAGAAATATGGCTCATCTCTCACATATAACTAGAATCTATCGTATACCCTGTCCTCAGTGAGAGTGCTGTTAGACTGATTTTAAAATTGCAGTGTTCACAAGGATTTGTATAAGCTACTCATTAATTATGGTGTCAAAAAGAGATCCTTTTGAGGTGAGAGATCCGAGAGGGTACAAGGCATTGGTGGCTAGGCCTCATCTTCAGGTCCTTCTTGGATTGCAAGGCATTCATGACTATCCTCGAGTTCTTCTCGGCCTATGCTCCCCCTGCCTATCTATGTCTCTTCAGAGGCATAAATATGCAAGGTTCCTGTTCTTCAGGCCTTGTGGGTCCTCAAGGAGTCTTAGAGCTTGGTAGCCCAGATCATCACACTGGAAGCAGCACATTTAGCTTAGGCTGTGGCCTCACCTTTCTGCCTCTCTCTCTCTCTCTTATTCTTTTTCTCAAACCTCCTGGATCATTGCTGACAAGCAAGATTTGGTTTTATCCAATCAACTCAAGTTCTCATTTTCTGGGAACTCAGTTCCATCTTTAATCTATATTTGTTCTATATAGCTTGAGAAAAGAGCAATTTCATATCAGCCTCTGTCTAAAATTTCATCAAACTTATAAATATTTTAATTGCTGTGTGTGTACTGGACCTCTGCGTAATGTACTATTACCACAAGTGTCATAAGTGCAAGTGTATAAACTACCAACTTAATATCTCACAATGCTGCAACATATATCTGTTTTATATCTATTTTCTCAGGAACTGTACTGAAAATGAAATATAAACTTTTAGAACAAAGTACACTTTTTCTCTAAAATTCAAATACAGGAAAACAGGTGTCCCTCAGTCGTTAGCACAAAGCTTAAAGTAATTATCTTGAAGCTCACAGTTCAGGCTCAAGTGAGGTGAAACTTCTAAAAGGTGTTACTTTTAAATTAACATGTTATCTTCAACACAGCCAGTAGAACAAACCATTGTCTTTGTCCTTCTGGCAGATGTGACTGAACAATTAACCTATAGTTATAGCTGTTTATGTTTAACTATGCCCCCTGGGGTGCTTGCCACAATTAAAAAAAAATCCTCCTTTAACTTTTAGGTTTGCCTGGTAGCATATACAGTCAAAGACAAAGAACAGATGCATAACATATTAATGACAAAGATCACCCTCTCACCTACTCAGGATTCAATGCCCCACCGTCCTGTCAGGATTCTCAACCTCCACTTTGGAGGAAAAAAGTTTGCCTTGTTTATTTGAGCTAGTCACTTCAGCATTCAGGGACTATAAAATCTACTGGAATAGCCAGTAATGAAAGAAAAATAAATTTTTACTACAAACATTTGAATACAGAACAAATCAAAGCTTACAAGTGCTTTATACCTAACAGCTTATCTGATCAGAGTTTCTCTTAACCAGGGACCTTAAAAAAAGGTCTTCACTTCTTCATAATCTTATAAGGATTTTCCATAACAATTAATACTAACTGTACAGGATAGGCATTTTGTTCAAAGCACTGAATTATCTTTGCAGCACAAGGTTACATATTTTTCCTAAACAAAACTGATCTTGTATCAGTGGGTCAGAACCAATCATACAGAACAAATCAAAGCTTACAAGTGCATTATACCTGATCTTGTATCAGTGGGTCAGAATTAATTCCCCGTCTCCTACGGTATTTATACTGAGCCACCCTCTCAGCAACTTGCTGATAAATGTCTATTTTATCTGTCCATGCAATCAAATCAGCCATAACAGCCATCAACACAACTACCGCACAATCTGATCCATGCCCAGCTTTCTGGATCAAAGAACTACGGACTGACCTCAGTCCCCTCATATCCAGACTCATGGAACAATCGTTCACAACAGGTGCCTTCCCACGCACCCTCAAACACACATCAATAAGACCTCTACTAAAAAACAACAAATTCGACCAACAGAAACCAGAATCCTACAGACCGATAGCAAGCATACCAATGCTAGCAAAAATAATGGAAAAGGAAGTTCAGAGACAAATACAAGATCACATTGATTCCAATGCACCACTGGATCCATGCCAACATGGATTTAGAGAAGCCCACGGGGTTGAAACCCTTCTTACCACACTCTTCAGCAGCATAATATCAGGCATTGACAATGCTCGCCAAGGCTTTGTCCTTGTCTTCCTTGACATCGCGGCAGCATTCGACTCCGTGAGCCATGAACGCCTCCTAGAACGCCTCAAAGAGAAAGGAATCTCCGGTAAAGCACTCGAGTGGTGCAGGTCCTACCTCTCGGACAGATGGCAGCAGGTACGATCCAGAGACGACACATCAGATCCATTCCACCAAAGCCAAGGTGTCCCACAAGGATCCTCCCTCTCCGCTTTGCTATTCAATATATACATGCAACCTATCTGCAACCTGATCCGGTCTTTCAACGTTAACTGCATGATATATGCAGATGATGTGCTATTATACACGCCTTTTTCAACAGAAAACCCCGACCTCTCATCAATAACATGCTGCATAAATGAAATATCCAATTGGCTACAATCCCAAAACCTCCGGATTCAACACAAGAAGACGGAGGTGATGTTCATTACAAGGAACCGCAACTTCACAGCACCAGCAGTACTAAAAGTGAAGGACGCAGACCTCCAGATCAAATCTGCGATCAGGTACCTCGGCGTCACACTGGACCAGAACCTAAATATGCAAGCGCATATAAGAACACTGTAAGGGCAGTATATCATAAAATTAGATCCCTTAGATACCTGCGATCTCTGCTTGAGCCTGATGATTTCAGAACCATCTATCAGGCACTAATCATTCCGCATTTTGATTTTGCGAATGCAATACTACAGGGACTCCCTCAAACCACTCTAAACCCACTGCAAATGGCAATGAACACCGCAGCAAGAGTTCTACACGGAGCATCCAGGAAAGACCATATCTCACCCATTATGAAACAACTCCACTGGCTTCCGATTCAAGGTAGAATTACATTTAAGACCTTGCTAATCACCTTCAAAGCCACCAAAGGTCTCTCGTCAACATCACTAACTGAGCTAATCCAGACAACACCCCACAATAGAGACAGAAGGTCAGTAGCCCAAAACACCTTGATAGTCCCAAAATCAATAACTCAATGCACCAAGTCAACATCCAGCAGAGCCTACAAATTTTATGCACCAATGATCTGGAATAACCTCCCTCACCACATCCGAACAATCACAGACATATTCCAATTCAGAAGGGCCGTGAAACACTACCTCTTCCTCCTATATTACCCTGAAACCAATAGAAGCTCAGTACAAACTGCTGAATCCACCAAAATCTCCACTGACTGAAACCATACGAACACATGACTATTCTGTGATTTGTATATATTGTTATTGTATATAGTTCCCATGTTAGCCAAGTTGAATCTCCTGTTCATATGTAAACACAAAGTACTATTGGAAATGTGTGTGTTCATTGTTTACTGTAAACCGCGCTGATGCTGAATAGCGCGGTATAGAAAAGACTATAAATAAATAAATAAATAAATAAATCTAATTTGCTAGAATTTGTCTGATGCATCTTACAATATGCAGACAACAAAAGCAATCTCCTTCTCCCTAAGTTATGCAATTCTGTTCCTTTTTCAACAGGTATTTTTTGCAAGCATGTAAGGGAATTAACAGGTTCATCATCTTTTAAAACAGATTCCGAATTCTCACTTAGACCTGACCCATAATAACACTCTCTAGCTAATATTTCATAAAAAGCCTGATACCCGCTATGAATATTTACAATATTTACAGTATTTACACTATTTCCTTTTCTTTTCAACATTGTCCAAGCCTTTTTTCCGTACCCCCACTTCTGGTACCAATTGTCTTACTTCAACAAAGGCTAACACCTTGTAATGAAGACGTGCAGTTTATTTACAAACAAAGTAAGAAGACATTCAGAAAGACAAGTAATTCTCTTAGTTACACACACATGAGTAGTTAGAAAAGATAACTAGAATATTGTCTTACTTCAACAAAGGCTAACACCTTGTAATGAAGACGTGCAGTTTATTTACAAACAAAGTAAGAAGACATTCAGAAAGACAAGTAATTCTCTTAGTTACACATGAGTAGTTAGAAAAGATAACTAGAATGCACACTTAATTACAATACTGAAAGAATTATGAGAGAATGTAGCTATGTACAAAGAATATACTTCACCAAACTTGTCATAACCCCTTTACACATCAGCTGGGAGCGCTCAGCGAGAGGAACTAATGACAGTCTAGGATACTTCATGCTTGGCCAAGCAGATCTACGCTCTGTCTGTTCTGGATATTTTCTGTACTTATATGTTGCAGCCAGCTCTCACCCATGAGCTTCTCTCCAGCTCTCACCCATGAGCTTCTCCACCCCATCCACCTTTTTTGCTTCGGTTTCCGGGCAGGCTTTTGATTACCCCCTTTGGTGTTAGAAGCTCAAACTTACACAGTCAGACATGGTCAGACATCTGAGAATGCTCAAAGGACACATCCTCCATGGCCTAAGTGTTCTTTTGTTATCATTAATGGGTCTCTGTCAAGGGAGACACCCAAAAGCATCTCAAAGCTTTTACATTATAATTGATGAATTCTTATCCTGTCCAAGAGAATTGTTCAAAGGCCAAGGGAAGAATTCTGTCTCCCTCTCTGATCTCTTAACACTCCCCAGACTAGATGTGCAAACTGTCTCATCTCTGGAGCAATTTGGCTCAGATAAAGTACAATATCCTTTGCTGATCCAAAAATCCATATAAATCTTTAATTAGTAATACACCGCCCAATCTCCAGCATATCTTTTTTAGCAAAGATCATTGAAAAAGCAGCCCTCATCCAACTGCAAGAACACCTTGATGACAACGAAACACTGGACAAACAGCAATACGGATTCAGGAAAAATCATGGGGTCGAAACCCTTCTTTTGGCCCTGTTTAACAACCTCCTTAAGGGTCTGGAAGACAGGAAGAAAATGTTTATCCTCATTTTCATCGACATCTCCGCTGCATTCGACACTGTCCATCACCTAACCCTCCTTAACAAGCTGGCATCAATTGGAATCTTAGGAACCACCTTGAAATGGTTCTCCTCCTATATAACTGACAGAAAGCCGCAGGTCCAATTCAACGGAGAAAAAGCCGAAGCCTTCACCCAAACTCAAGGCATACCACAGGGTTCGGCACTCTCGGCACTACTTTTTAACATTTACATGCAGCCCCTCAGTGAAATATTCAGGAAATACGGCATCAACTACCACATATACGCAGACGATATCATGTTGTACACCCAATTAGAGACCACTGACCCGAATTACGACCAGCTTGAAACCTGCATGGGGGAGATGTTGGGATGGCTAAAGCAAAACAACATGTCAATTAATCATAAGAAGACTGAAGTAATGTTTATGTCCAGTAAAATGGACTTTGAACCACCTCCAGCAATCACACTCTGCAATAATACCTACAACTCGAAGAAAGAAATAAAATATCTAGGAGTCACAATCGACAGCAAACTGAAAATGGAAAAACACCTCAGCAACACCAACAAAGCCATCTTTCACAAGCTTAGAGTACTACGACCCCTGAGGAACGTACTGGATTCGTGTGATTTCCGATCAGTTGCACAAGCACTCATCATGCCCCACCTTGACTACTGCAACGCCATCCTGCAGGGTCTACCAAAGAAAACCACTAACATATTACAACTGGCACAACACGTAGCAGCAAGGATCATCATGAAAACAAGCGTCACTGAGCATATCACACCTGTATTGATGGAACTGCACTGGCTTCCAGTTGCTGCCAGGATTCAATACAAAACATTGGTAACAACATTCAAGTTAATTCAAAACCTGGCCCCCTCATTCCTCTCCACCCTGATCTCCATACAACCTACCAACAGAAGCAGGAGAACCATAAACTCAGACACACTAATAGTCCCAAACAGCATTAGGCACGTAAAAGTCAGTACTAGTCGCAGAGCGTTCTCCTTCTCTGCCCCCACTTTATGGAACCAGCTCCCACACGAGCTGAGAGCAATTAAAGACATAACCGATTTCAGAAAAAAATTAAAAACGCACCTGTTCAATTGTCACTATATACAGATGTAAATCCAAGAAGTTAAAAGAGAGTGAATAGCTGTATGTAAAACTGTACATAGATGACGGATAATCGCGTGTGTAAATGTAAAATTGCTTGTATAAATATATAATCGATTGTGATAGTAATTATGGTCTAAATATAGACCCTAATATGTGTGCTGTGTATTACCCCTGTTCTCTCTATCTATGCCCCAAATTTTCTGTCTTGATTTTTTGACAAATCCCAAACTTGTAATCAAACCGTTGCTGATCGCTGGAAGTAGCGGTATATAAGTATTTACTAAATAAATAAAATAAAATAAATAAAAGGTAATAATGAACTTGCAAGAAACTGAAATTTGACAGGAACGTTCATGTCGCAACCACCATGTTTGAGCGAGCGAGCGAGCGAACGAGGCGAGGCGAACAGGAAAGAACATGCGCCAGCGCGAGTACTGGATTTAGCCCCCCGCCTCCCAATTGTCCTGTTAATGTATAAAATGAATACAAAACACTCTAAAATATCATGAGGGAGTGTTTCTAGTTAGTTAACCATTACAACCTCTATTTTGGGCCAAGAAAATAAACTGCAGTCGGCTAAAAAGAAATTATGTGAACATTCCTTATATGGGTAAGAAATCTAATTTTGCAAGAAAACGTGATGTGATGGAACATTTTGGCTATTTTTCCTGGATTCAGCACCCCAAAATCTATAGGAATCAGTTGCAAAACTGGAGGCAGTTTTTTGGTAGTGTACCTGTGTAATTGTCAGGTAGGTGTGCATTGTTCTTCTGGTGGGGGGTCATTCACTGCTGTGGGATTGTTCGGTAAAGAGATGTCTAATTTTTTTGCGGAAGGTCTGCAATGTTCCTGAGCTGGTCCGGCAGTCTGTTTCATATGGAAGGTGCATAGAGTTGGAAGGCTCTTTTGCATGTCTGTTGATTTGATTTGGCTTTGATGTGGGGGATGCTGAGGGTGTTTCTTGTTGAGGTCCATCTGGTTCTGTGCGGTTGTGAGGGCTGTATGAGTGTTTGTAGATGTGGGGGAGGGGGATCTGAATGAATTGCTTCATGTGTTAGCATGATGGTTTTGTATGTTATGTGACTCTGCAGGGAGAGCCAGTGAAGCTTTCTTAGTATCAGGGTGATATGTTCTTTTCTCGTTGCTGCTTGTTGAGTGGAAAGCTGTCTGAAGTGGTAGGAGTGTGGAATGCGGTAGTCCTTGTAAGATGGCATTGCAGTAGTCCAGGTGGAGTGGTGTTGATGCTTGTAATATGATACGGAAGTCTTCTGGTTCAATGAGTGGTCGGAGGCACTGGAGTGTCTTCGCCTTAAAGTAAATTGTTTGGGTGGTTTTGCCTATATGTGTTTATCGATGGTGACTCCTAGGTATTTCACCTCTATTTTAGTTTTGATTGTGATGATGTTCAATGTTATCATGGGCAGTGGGGTAAATGCAGTGTCTCTTGTTATGTAGAGGGTCTCTGTCTTGTTACATTTTATTTGAAGGTTGTTTTCTGTTAGTCATTTTGTTACCTCAGTGAAGCATTCTTAAGATAGACTGTTATTTTGGGTTGGCGTGTGTCAATTGGTCCATAAATCATAATGTCGTTGGCTTAGATGTGTAGGTTTAGTTTGTGTGTTCTTATGAATGTGTAGAGTAGTCGGAGGTATAGGTTGCAGAGCATAGCGGAAAGGGTGAATCCTTGTGGCACACCTTGGGTTTGCTTGTATGGTGTTGAAGAGTTGTTTCCAATCCTTATCTTCTGATATCTGTCAGTGAGATAGGATGTGAACCATTTGTGGACTGTTCCCGTATTCCAATTGTGCGAAGGCATTATAGCAGTATTTGGTGATTCACGTTGTCAAAGGCCGATGAGATGTCTAGGAAGATTAATAGGTAGCCTTGGTTGGTCCGTTGCATTCCTTGCATAAGTGTTTTTATTAATGTGATTGATAAAGTTTCCACTCCGTGTTGTGGTCGGAAGCCATGTTGCTGGGGATCTAGGAGATTGTGTTTGTCAATGTGTTCTGGTAGCTAATACTGAACCATTTTCCCTATGATTTTCGCTGCGAAGGGCAGGCTTGCCAATGGGTCTGTATGATGCCAGGTCTGATGGGTTCAGGGTTGATTTTTTTTCAGCGTGGTATGAATGGAAGAGGTTTTTAGGCTTGTGGGCATGATTCCTTGTTGAAGCATTTCTTGTGTGAATTTGGTTATTATTCCACTGAGTTCTTTTTTTGGTTGCCTTTATCCATGAAGTGAGGCAGGGGTCGAGTGGGGAGGTGGTTGTGATGATGTTATGGTGTTCTGTATTTGTCTTTTTTTGATTTGATTGAAGGAGCTCCAGGTGTCTGTGATCTTCCATGGTTACGTTAGATCTCCAGGTGTCCATGGGTGCATCCATGGTAGAGGGTGGGGTGGTGGTGTTTGGTCATTATTTATTTATTATTTTATTATTATTTATTTCTTTTTTATACCGTGCTCTTTAGAATCAGTTCGGTTTTACATGTATACTAACAGGTTTGGTTGCGGTTGCAGCTGTTTATAGTGTTGGGCAAGTTGTTGGTGGGTGATCTTGATGTCTTGGTTGTCTGTGGCTGATGTTTTTGTCAGTTGTTTTCACAATGGAGAAGAGTTCTCTTGATCGGTTGATTGTGGTGTTTAGTAGTTTGGTATGGTGTTCTCGTTTTACTTTGTTTCAATATGGTATTCCTTCATTAGCTATAGATATTGTACTTTGTCTCTGTCTTGTTTTGTTTTTTGCCATTTTTTTTCATGTCTGCAGTGTTGTCTCTTTAGAAATCGGAGGGTTGGGGTATACCAGTCGGTCTTGGGTTGCTTAGTGTGTGTCTCTGTCATTTTGGTCTTTGTGGTGTTTGGGTTGATTGCTGCTTTTCTGATGGTGGTTTTCCAATTTTCTATGAGTACTTCCGGGTTGGTGGAGTCAGTAGGCATTTGTTCAGAGGTTTCGCTGATGAAGCTCTTTATCGAATGGTTTAAATCTTCTGGTTGATGGTTGTTGGTTGGGACTTGTATTGGTGGAACTTTGTGGGAGCGAGAATTCGATGAGTTTGTGGTCCGACCATGGGACTGGTTGTACTTATATAGAGTGGAGGGTGTTTGGCTAGGTGTTATGGCTATTGAAGAATATTAAGTCCAATGTATTTCCTTTTACGTATGTGGGAGCCTTTATTAGATACGTTAGATCCATCACTGTCGTGGCTTGAAGGAAGGACTCTGCATGGTTTTGGTGTGGGGAGGGGGGGGGGTTGAAGTCTCCTAGAACCATTAATTCCTTTCCTGTTCTCTCTGCTGTTATAACTGTATCCAGTATTTCTGATAGGTTGCTGTTGCTGAAGGTCGTTGTCCGATATATGAAGCAGATGGTGGTCGTTTTATTGGTGATGGAGTCAGATTAGTTGGTGCTGTTGTGTTTAATTTAATTAGCGAGTTTTTATATACTGCACCTTCTATTGATCAGTTGCGGTTTACATGGAACAACAGTAAACAGGCAAAGCTGCTTTTACAGATAACATTGTGAAACTACAAAGAAATTCAGTTTTACAGTTAACAGTTTGTTAACTATATACAAAGAACCAAATATTAACTATGTACAGGTATGTATGTTTTTGAGATCGTCGGTTTGGGGTTTTCTCATTTATTCCAGTTCAAAGCTGGGATCTTGGAGCTGGAGGTTGATCTTTTTCTTGGCTAGAACCATCACTCCACCTCCTCTTCATTGGGTTCTGGGACATTGGTATATGTTGTATCCGTTTGGCGTGCACCTGTTAAGGAGTATGTTGTCTGTTTCTGTTCCATTTTTCGGTAATAAGAGAATGTCCAGATTTTTTGATTTCAAGAGGTCTTTGGTTTGAATTTTGTTTCATATGGATTGGGAGTTTATTAGGGCACATTGTAAGGAGTGTGTGGGCATGGTGTGGAGTTTTGTATGTGAATTAGTCATCTTGTGGTTCGGTGAGTGTTGTATGGGAGATGAGTATTGTGTGGGAGATGAGTATTTGCTCTGTTAGTTGGTTTGTGAGCCATAATAGGGGTGCTGTGTTGGGTGGAGTATTGTGGGCTGTGGTGAGCAGCAGAAGTGCTAGCAGCAGGTAGAGCAGAAGGTAAATGGTGAGCATTTTCTGAGTTTTACCTTCTGGCTGCTAGTGCTTTCTTCTGGAGGTCTATGTGACCAAAAATGTAGCATAAAAACTTTTTCAAATACATTCATAGCAAAAATATCTGTAAGAAAGTCAGTTGGACCATTAGATGATAGAGGGGATGCTAAGGAAGAATAAGGCCATAGCAGAGAGTCTGAATGAGTTTTTTGCTTCAGCCTTTACTGAAGACGATGTAGAGAAGTTACCCATACCTGAAATGGTATTTAAAGGTGATGTATTGGAAGAATTGAAAGAAATATCGATAAACTGGGAAGATGTATTACAGCTATTTGATAAACTAAAGAGTAGCAAATCACCTGGACATGGTATACATCCAAGGATGTTGAAAGAACTGAAATATGAGATTGCAGACCTACTATAAGTAATTTATGAACTATCATTAAAATCATCTGTAATACATGAAGATTGAAGAATGACCATTGTAATGCCAATTTTAAAAAAGAATTCCGTGGATGATCTGGGAAACTACAGACCGGTGAGCCTGAAGTCAGTACCGGGCAAAATGGTAGAAACCATTATAAATAATACAATTACTGAACATGTGAATGCTCATTGTTTAATAGGAGAAAGCCAACGTGGATTCAGCCAAGAAAAATCTTGTCTTATTAATCTGTTATATTTTTTGAAGGTGTGACTAAACAGATAGTATCTAGATTTTCAGAAAACCTTTAACAAGGTCCCTCATGAGAGACTCTGCGAAATTAAAATCATTGGATAGGAGCAGTGGTCTATTGTGGACCAGGAACTGGTTAAAACATAGAAAGCAGAGAATAGGGCTAAATGGCCAGTTTTCTCAATGGAGAAAGGTGAATACGGGAGTACCCCAGTTGGGCCTGCTGTTTTTTAACATATTCATAAATGACTTGGAAGGGGAATAATGAGTGAGGTGATCAAATTTGCAGATGACACAAAATTATTCAATGTTCTTAAAACACAAGAGGATTGTGAAAAATTCAAATGGCAGATGAAATTTAATGTGGACAAGTACAAAATTCTGAACCTAGGAAAGAACAACCCAGACTATGCTTACATGATCCCAGGAAAAAAATTTAGGTATCATCATGGATAATATGTTAAAACCCTCTGCCCAATGTGCAGCGGCCTAGAAAGCAAATAGAATGCTAGGAATCATAAGAGAAAGGAATGGAGAATAAAACCAAGGATATTATAATGCCTCTGTATCGATGCATGGTGCAACCGCATCTTGAATTTTGTGTGTGATTCTAGTTGCTATATCTTAAAAAGGATATAACAGAATTAGAAAAGGTACAGAGAAGAGCCACCAAAATGGTAAAGGGGATGAAAGAATACCCCTATGAGGAAAGGCTTAAAAGGTTAGGGCTTTTCAACTTGGAAAAGAGTTGGCTGAGAGGAGTTATGATCGAGGTCTATAAATTAATGAATGGTATGGAAAGAGTAAACGTAGATCCGTTTTTTTATGCCATCAAAAAGTAGAAAGACTAGGGGACTCGCAGTGAAGCTACAACATAACCCAATTCAGATTATTAAGAGAAAATATTTTTTCATTCAACATGTAATTAAACTCTGGAATTCGTTACCGGAAGATGTAGTGAAAGCTGTTAGTGTATCTGGGTTTAAAAAAGACTTGGACAAGTTTCTGGAGGAAAGGTCCATAAACCATTATAAAAGAGTACCCAGGAAATCCACTGCTTGCCCTGTGACAAGCATTGTGGAACCATGTGCGTTTTGCAAATCTGCCTGATACAGTTGTGGTCAACATTATTGGACCCTTGCATTTTAGGCATGTTGTGTACAATATCTTAAAAAATAATTGGAAATATTCCAACTGTATGTCATCATCATATTTTAATAGTATGTTCAAACGTATACAACAAAAAAAAATGTCTGTGCAACGTAGGCATAGTAATTTCTGCGGGGAAACCCCCCCCAAATGTGACCTGGACTGAATGAATTGTGGAACCTTTCACTAATATTTGGTTACACAACTCCTGGCAGTGATGACAGCCTCCAAACGTAGCCATCTTTAAGCTTCGCACATCAGTCTGCTGATAGTTTCTCCCACTCTTCAACTGCAATTTGTTCCAACTCATGAATGTTTCCAGGATTCCTTTTACCAATGGCAGATTTCAGCTCTTTCCAAAGTTTTTCGATTTGATTGAGATCAGGACTGGCCAACAGTCCCTTTGTTCCTTTTTAACCATTTCTTTTGTACTTTTGGATATATGTTTGGATTGTTATTCTGCTGGGAGGACTCATGACCGTAGACTCAGACCTACCTTTCTGACATTAAGTAGCACATTTTGCTCCAAAATACCTTGGTAGTCCTCTGACTTCATGATTCCTTCAATATGTTCCAGGCCTCCAGTTCCTAAGGCAGCAAAACAGCCATGCAGCATTATGGAACCCCCACCATATTTAACTGTGGGAACGGTGTTCTTTTCCTTTTAAGCTTCCTTTCTTCATCTGTAAATGTATTGCTGGTCTGCATTGCCAAAGGGCTCAAGTTTGGTTTCATTTGTCCACAGAATGTTTTCCCAGGTTTGTCGTTTTTTTTCCAAAGTGAGTTTAGGCAAAGATCAGGTGTGCCTTTTTATGTCTGACTTTGAGCAGTGGGGTCGTCCTTGGCCTTTGCCCATGAAGCCTTCCTTTTGTTTAGTGTATGGTGCAGGTTGAAACCTTCGCTCCAGATTGCTCCAGGTCAGCTTTAAGATCTTTGGATATTGTATGTGGTGTTTTCCAAGAGTTCGCACTAACCTTCAAAGACTTCTTGGATTAATTTTCCTCTTCCCACCACATCCAGGAAGGTCTTGACAGTTCCATGAGCAGAAAGCTACTTAACATGTGCCCTTTTGGGAAACTGCCAAGTACTTGTGACCTGGATTGGCCACTGCTGGAAACAGGATACTGGGCTTGATGGACCTTGGTCTGATCCAGTATGGCATTTCTTATGTTCTTATAGACTATATATGCACACATATTTGACACACATAAGAATCAAAGAAAACCAAACCAATTAAAAATAAATAGTATAAAAACTGGGACGTTGCCAGGACATGATTATTTGCACCCTTATAAACAATTCAAATCCATTTCAACAGAAAAACCACATTCCCATTGCATTAAAATTAGACACACCTGTGATCAACTGTCAGTACTCATGACTCCAATCAAGCAATGAATGATGGCTCTAATGTTTAAAGTGGCCACATTCACTCCCTGTTACATTTTCACAATGGTGAAGATGAGAGCTGCCTAAGACCACCAGAAAAGCCTTTATAACTGTCGGCTTTCTTTGCCCCCCTCACCAGCAACCTGCAGGGCTCTTGGAGTCACAGAAAACTACATTCAAAGCAATGAGAAGGTAATCTAAAGACAGCAATAAAATTACCACACCCTTCTCTCTCTCTCTCTCTCTCTCTCTCTATATATATATATATATATACACCAAAGCTTTGTGGAGAGAAACAAATAGAAACGAGTTCTCTTTGTTTACTCTAACCGTTAGCCATGGTTTACTTTATTTATAAGGCTCTTTTGGATGATACAGCATAATTGCACTTTATTATTACACCTCAGGTATTACGTATTTATCACATCATAGGTCAACTTCTAATCAGTGTAGGTCAGTATGAGGAGACATACATGTATTCCAAGACATAACTGTTTACTGCTGACTGCTTGATATCTAATAACCCTGAGACAGAAAGGCTAGAGTACAGCTTGCCCTTTTTCTTTATTTACAGGACATGTACCTCTTCACCTACTTAGTAAGCAAATATATGAAGTTTATTTCTAAGCAAAGTTCTGAACAACTTTAACTCTTTCTCAGGTTTACTTAGACAGTCCGATTGTGTACACCACCCTGTACAAACAAACATACTTTCAGTCCCTCCTCTGATTCTGTAAAGAATCATTTCTAAAGTAAGGGAACTCAGACATTGCCATTGAAGTGGAAATAAAACTAGTTTCTGGGTCAATCTGTAACATCAATGTAGGGGTCAGTGATTCCACTGATTTCTTACAGCAAGCTGATAGTACACAGAGAATTAATACCCCTAGAATGAGAATCCCCAGCAAACCAAGCAATGATGCTAACATGCCTTGCAAAGGCCTGGATAATTAATTCCAAAATGAAGAAACAGAATCAAATAGAGCTGAAAAAGAACTTACATAACATAACTCTCACTTGAAACAAAAGTACGGTTGCTAACTTTATCTAATATGCTTTTTACTACTTCTCCATTATTATCATACTACTCCATTTTCCTTTGCTAGGAGATAGTCTAAAGCCATTCGGTTCTGGGCTGCATAAGCTGACATTTTGTTTACTGGACCTTGCAATACACACTAATTGCCTCAGTAAGAAGCAGAGCAGCCACTATGATTTCATCCTGAGGGGAAACATCCCGTTTTCTTCCTAAAGAGTTCTTCAGGATTGATAACAAAGTAATATAGTAAGGTTCAATTCACCATGGGGTGTCCACCAGGGCTATATAGCAAGTACCTGACCAACTTCTGGGAAGCTCTGTATATACAAAAGTACCACACATACACACAAAATAATCTCCTTCCAAAGCCACTAAGCCCTCTGCCCAGATTGTCAAATTCTGAGGACAAGATATATTCTGTATACAATTATTCAAAGCCCACTGAGTCATGACCATTTCATTAAGCCCCCCAGACAAAGTACGTTTCCAGGGATGATAATACCCTAGTAAAGGGAGACTCCAGTCAGGTATGTTTAGGTCTGAACTAGAGGCATTCAAAGGGTAGCCAGAACTATTATATTGTAGTACTTCATAGTCATACACCTGGTTCCCCTGAACTGGCATTAATTGTAAATTACTGAAATATAGACACTTGTACATGGGATCTTTATACCTATATCTTTATAATTACAGATAATTATTCTAGGTTATGTGTTTGTATAAGACCATATGTCACAAAACTCTTCAAAGGTCTTAGGCCTAACTCTTGGTAGAAATCCACGCTGAGTAGCTCTCACAGTTGGAAGGCAAACAGCGCACTTTGATAAATTAAAATGTCATCAAGTGTAAATGTGACTCAAAAATATTTGGAGATTCCCTCTAACATCCCCATGATTCTGAATGCAATACTGCTTCATTAATAATATGCCACAGCACAACTAGGACCAGATTAGGAAACATTCATAGCAACACATTTAAAAAGTGTTCTAAAACAAACTAAAGATATACCTACTCTTCTTAATACTCTTCTTAAGATGATGAAGATATATACTATAGCTATACCAGCCCTCTAATTCTCAATTACTTTATAAGGTAGAGGTTAAGTACCTAAAGGTCATTACATATATATCAGGAAAATACTAATCTAAACTAACCTCATCCCTCTAAGCCTTACTATAAATGCTAAGTAAAAGCATTTTACATGAATAGTCCATTTAGAATTTACTTAACACAATAATCTCTCTGTAATGTCACTGTTGTTCTTTCAGAAAGTACTTTAAATCATAAAAGTCCTTTTTCTTCAATATCACTGTTGTCCAGTAAGTCTCTGCGTTGCAAACTCTTGATTCACCGATACAGGAAACCACCTTCTGATCTTGTGAGGGGGCCTTTTTACACTGTGTAAGATGCATCCAACGAGAATGTCTTTCCACTTTACAAGCCGAATATCTTCGGATGCAGAGTCTTAATCAGGACCCAATCTGGTGACTTCACCTCTGGATGAAATGATTCTGCGGATCCCGGATATGAAGAGCTTGTCATCTCGTTAAGGAGTCACTTGCAATAAAAGGGAAATAGACAGGACTGAGTGCAACTGTGCACAATAAGTTAAGATATTGCTGCGCAACAACTGGAGGTCTGGGATAACTGCCAAGGCATGTGGAGAAGGAGCTAGACAGCCATTAACTATTTCAAATGGTGTCAGGCTGGAGGAAATACACACTGCCATAAGGGCAAAGGGAAAGGCTTTTGTTCAGTCGGAGGCTCAATCCTGTATCAGAGTGCATAAGTGACCTTTTGGGAATAGATAATTGACCACCAGATTAATACCACCTCCCTCCTCTGATACAGGGCAGATCTACAAAACAGGCTGCAAAATCAAAATAAAATGAGTTCGGCAGGCAGGAATCTTAATAACTGACCCTAAGCTGACCCTACTGTGCCAGTCCTGAAACAGTGCAGACAAACTGTGCCAAAGAAAACAATAACAAGTTCAGGTGATACCGGAGAACCAAAAATACATAATTCTTAGCCACAGCGGTAAAGCTAAACAGGGCAAGTAGAAACAAAAGACGGTCAGGACAAGTAAACAGATGATTCTCTTTCCAGCAGCCTTCACGAAGTCCAAACCTGGGTTTCAAAGGAAGTATCTTGCTATTGCTGCAGGAAAGATGAAAGGGAAAACAAAGTCATCTTTAACAGTGCTAAATACAGCAATGTCAGTGACACTGATACCAGAAGAGCGTCTTTTCGGTTCACAAAATGGTGTCCTTTGGATTTCAAAACTGCAACTTGTGCTGGCAGGAAGTACTGTAGAACCAGAAAATCAATAAGATTCAATTGCAAAAGCCACCACTACATAGACATAGCGGGAGTCCCAAAGTCACTTCATTAATTCACTCTGAATAAGAGCCCACTGGCTGACAGCCAGTCGGGAAAGCTCACAAAAGCACACAGATAGCAGAAAAATCAAAAATAGCCACAAACAATTTGAATGGTATACAGTAAACATGGCGCATTCCCAGTACATTTCTACATTTAAAACAAACCTCCCACTGTGATAATGTGGAAGCTACGCAATAACAACATTTTGAGAAACAAATTGCAGTTGAGACAGATTAACCTTCAAACCTAACTTAGCAATATAAGCTAATAAAGTCAAGAAATCTGATCAATAACATACGTAATTTAGTCTACATTAAAAGCAAATCATTCACATAATAAAAAGGAATGGTTGAGTCTTACATCAAATAATGCAGTCCTTCAAAAATAAAAACAAAACTGCTTTTTCTTTGCCAATTCATACTGAAAACAAGCAGGTCTCGTAGGACTCGCACAAATCTATAAGTCTTACCATCAGCCTTTAGTACAGGAAAAACTGGAGTCTTACATAAAGAAGTTGTAGGATAAATGACACTTTGTGTCTGGAGATCTTCAAGCACAGAACAACGTCTTTCACCGACAACTGCTGGCAGTGGACACAACTTGAGTCTAGGAAACTGAATTCCAGGTTTCACGATGATCCTCACAGGCGGGATAGAAAAACATCCAATATCTGATCCCGGCACTGTCCATAAAGTAGAAGTGATGAATGATACTGGCATCTGCAGGCAACGGCACTTCAGAGAGAATACAGCTGGAGATATATCTTCCCATTCAGCCAGGATAGAGTGAAATCAGCAGCTACCGAAGGAGGAGGAGGGAAGTCAGCTCTCTGATCATCAAGATGCCGATTCCGGAAACAGTTTCGCTGCAACTGCTCAATAACAAGTTTATCTGAACTGTCCACAGCCTCCCATGACCTCCTCTTGCTCTGATCCTACCCCTCCCCCTGCTCCTGGGAGGTTACATAGAAGCAATCTGCAAGTTGAGCAATTTAGTCATTTCACATCACTGTACTGATCTCCCTCCAGACTTACATCAACTGTTCTAGCTGGCCAATCTGTTATTGAAGTTTCAAAAAAATTCCTTTTACTCATGGGATTAAACCATTTACAAAAACAATTGGTGAATTCTGCCTTAGAGATGTTAATCTCAACCAATCCTTTTACAAGTTTGCATACTACTGTAAGGGATTAAATAAAAAATCATTTTTTTTATTAACCACTGAAACAAAATTATCTCTTTGAGTCTTCTATTGGAAATCTATCACAGGGTATGTCACAAACTGAATGAGTGACCCTATGAACATCAGCTGGGTTATAAAACACAGTTCTAAGCAAATTATCTAAATCAGCCCAAGTAGAACATGGACTATTATGTAAAACAGTTTGAAGAAAACTTATAGCACCATGTAATTGATTACATTTCTCTCTATAGGTCATAAAATGCTTATCCAGATCCTTTTCAATATCATCAATAAGTTTACTAGAAATTCCCAATTCCTTTGTAGCAGAAATATCATTTCTTACTATTCCCTTTAAGGATTCTATTATATGTACAATACATTCTATTTCACGGCTAAGAAGGGCATTCATTTCTCTGAGCTGAGAAACATTGCAAGTACTGAAATTCTCAATCTGTGCATTCCCCAATATCCTTTGCTTATTCCTTATCTCTTCTCTTAGCTTTGCTGCACGAGTGATCCTCCCCCTCTCAGAAACTACATGACTCTCAGAAGAAACAGGGGGAGACGTTGGGGATGCACCTGGATCTCTTCCAGCTCCAATTACCATTGCAGCCACATCTGCATCATACTTTGGAGAAAAAACGACTGGAAACTTCCCTGCCCAGTCATTACCATACTCTTTCTCCTGTGGTCCACTCGTTTTATCAGCATTCTTTAACACAAACAGATCATTTTTCATATCATGTGCCATTCGCTGCCACCAACTAAACACCAGCCCTTCACGGGCATCACATAATTTATGTTTAGCCTGCAAAGCACATTTCAGATAATGAAGTATATCTATAGAAAATGTTCCCTCCAAAGGAAACTGTAAAAGCACATTATCATTAGTCACTGTATACCAGTGTATAATATAATTAGTAGCCATATCCCCATACTTCTCACGCATACAATAAGAAGGGCTACCTTTCTGAACAGCTAAAACCTTAGCTTTGTCATGCCATTCACGCAACTGAGATAACTCACGCTTACCTAACAGATTACCCATTGCTGTCACCATACAATACTCACAAACACCTTCCACCCTTGGCCAGGAATGGAGAAATCTGCAGACCGGCATGGCACCAACTGTGGGCTTTCTTTGCCCCCCTCACCAGCAACCTGCAGGGCTCTTGGAGTCACAGAAAACTACATTCAAAGCAATGAGAAGGTAATCTAAAGACAGCAATAAAATTACCACACACTTATATATATATATATATATATATATATATATATATATATATATATATAAATACACCAAAGCTTTGTGGAGAGAAACAAATAGAAACAAGTTCTCTTTGTTTACTCTAACTGTTAGCCATGGTTTACTTTATTTATAAGGCTCTTTTGGATGATACAGCATAATTGCACTTTATTATTACACCTCAGGTATTACGTATTTATCACATCATAGGTCAACTTCTAATCAGTGTAGGTCAGTATGAGGAGACATACATGTATTCCAAGACATAACTGTTTACTGCTGACTGCTTGATATCTAATAACCCTGAGACAGAAAGGCTAGAGTACAGCCTGCCCTTTTTCTTTATTTACAGGACATGTACCTCTTCACCTACTTAGTAAGCAAATATATGAAGTTTATTTCTAAGCAAAGTTCTGAACAACTTTAACTCTTTCTCAGGTTTACTTAGACAGTCCGATTGTGTACACCACCCTGTACAAACAAACATACTTTCAATCACCAAATATCAAAGGGGCGCAAGGCCATCTCCAAAGACCTTGGGATTCCTGTGTCTACAGTAGAGAATGTTATTAAGAAGTTTTCAGCTCATTGAATTGTCAAAAACCTCCCAGGACATGGTGGGAAGAGGAAAATTAATCCAAGAAGTATTCGAAGGTTAGTGGAAACTGCTGGCAAACACCACATACAACATCCAAAGAGCTTAAGGCTCACCTGGAGCAATCTGGAGTGATTAACATTATTGGCACCCTTGCATTTTAGGTATATGGTGTACAATATTTTAATAATTAGAAATATTCCAACTGTTATGTCATCAAAATATTTTAATATGCCACGTACTAAACAAAGAAGGACTTAATGGACGAAGGCCAAGGAGGACCCCACTGCTCAAAGACAGACATAAAAAAGGCATGCCTGATCTTTGCCCAAATCTACCTTGAGAAACCATAATCCTTCTGGGAAAATGTTCTTTGGTCAGATGAAACCAAACTTGAGCTCTTTGGCAATGCAGACCAGTGATACATTACAGGTGAAGAAATGAAGTTTATAAGGGAAAAAAATACCCTTCCTACAGTTAAATATGGTGGAGGTTCCATAATGTTGGTGGGCTGTTTTGCTGCCTCAGAAACTGGAGGCTTGGAATATATTAAAGGAATCATGAAGTCAGAGGGCTACCAAGGTATTTTGGAGCAAAATGTGCCACCTAGTGTCAGAAAACTAGATCTGGATTGAAGGTCATGGGCCCTCCAGCATAATCCAAAAGATAATCCAAAAGTACAAAAGGATGGTTAAAAAGGAAAACAGTGTATTGTTTTAAACTGATCATCAATGAGCCCTGATCTCAATCCAATCAAGAACCTTTGGAATGAGCTGAAATCTGCCATTGGTAAAAGGAATCCTGGAAACATTCATGAGTTGGAACAAATTGCAGTTGAAGAATGGGAGAAACTATCAGCAGACAGATGTATGAAATTTATAGATGGCTACAGGAAACATTTGGAGGCTGTCATCACTGCCAAGAGTTGTGCAACCAAATATTAGTGAAGGATGCTATTAATCCTGTCCAGGTCATATTTTGTGTGTGTGTGGGGGGGGGGGGGGGGGGCGGGGGCTCAGAAATTAGTATGTCTACTTTGCACAGACAACATTTTTTTTGTTGTTTACTTTTGAATATACTATTAAAATATGATGACATACAGTTTGAGTATTTCTAATTATTAAGATATTGTACACAACATACCTAAAATGCAAGGGTGCCAATAATGTTGACCACAACTGTATCTCCTCAGGAGTGATAATTTTCAAGAGATACATATGCCACTCAGCAGCAGATAGTAATCTTAATTTTGGGAAGTTTAAAAGTCTGATGTTCCTCGACCAGCTTCCATTTTCAGCCACTTCCATCTTGTCATGGAGTGCTAAACTGTCCTTAACAAAACTTCCTACTACTGCTTGAATTGGGCACAATTGGACTTCCACTGTCCCATTTTGTTTACTCATATTCTGAAGACCAGTTTCATGCTTTCCTAATTTAGTCATTAGTTGTAATGAAAAGTCCAAAACTTGAGAAACATTGGTACTCTCTGCTGCCTCGATCCTTTCTAACACTCCCCAGATGTCATCTAGCCCAGTTTTCTTACCAGATTGTACCCCACACATACCGGGGCCAAACCTGACAGGGGCTTGAGGAAAGGAATCAAGGTTCTCCAGGAAACATTCCCAGCTGGAACCACCCAGCATGAACCAACACTCAGGGTACAGGTGTCGGCTTCCACTTCTTTTCTAACTGCACCCCAAAACACCCAGCATGATGTTTCTCCAGCCTGCATTGCAGGCTCAACTGCCTCACCTAAGCAAGGGGGCCAGAACACCAGGAGAGTTCTCAGAGTTTTGAGCAGGCTTCGGTGGGGTGGATTGGCCACCCAAGCCGGGAGACACACTCAACTCCTCTGGAGGATGCACCAACTCTAGGCTGCAACCAACAAGACATATACTCTGCAGAAATCACATGCCGATCAATAGGACCACTAACGATCAGCTGCTTTTGCTGTTTTCCGTTCTTCACCTTCCTCTTTGTAGCCATAACAGTAAGTATGAAGTTTTCTAAGAACCAAGTTAGAGGAGGGAGGAGCATCTCACTATGTATCTGATCATGATGCCATCTTGGATTCCCTCTTCACATTGTGACTTTTTAAAAATCATCATCGTCATGTGTTCAGTTCTGATTGCCATATCTAAAAAAGAATATAGCGGTATTACAAAAGGTACAGAGCAGAGCAACCAAAATAATAAAGGTGATGGAAGGATGCAGCTGTAAGGAAAGGCTTAAATGAATAGGGTTCTTCTGCTTGGGAAAAAGATGGCTGAGAGGAGATATGATAGAGGGTTATAAAATAATGAGTGGAGTGGAACAGGTAAACGTAGATCTATTGTTTACGTTTTCAAAAAGTAGAAAGAGTAGGGGGGTATGCAATGAAGTTACAATGTAGCACATTTCAGACTAATCGGAGAAACTATTTTTTTACCCAACACATAATCAAACTCTGGAATTCGTTGCTGAGGATGTAGTAAAAGCTGTTAATGTAACTGTGTTTAAAATGTTTTTGGACAATTTCCTGGAAGAAAAATCCGTAAATCATTATTAAAGCGAACTGAGTAAATCCACTGATTACACCTGGGATAAGCAGCATGGATTCCACTACCTTTTTGGAAACTGACAGGTACTTGAGAACTGGATTGACCTTTGGTCTGACCCAGTATAGCATATCTTATGTTCTTATCAATATTTTTCACGCTTTTCCAACTAGAGAGCTTAAAAGCATGGCAAAATAGGTTAATGATTATTTTCTTAGATATTTGAATAAATATAAAATTTGGTTATTGGGAAAAAAAGCAGTACAGTTCAAAATACAAGCATTATCAATCTGATTATTGCTAGCTATGTCATAAATATGAATCCTTGTTTCTGTTTGCCTTGCTATATGCTGGAGAAATAGATAATCCACAAGGCTGAATGGGTTTCCATCCTCATGGAAAATCCCATTTAAACGTTGTTATCTTTACAAAATGATCAGCATAATGCAAATTATGTTTATATTATAAAACAGTGAAAGACTAAGGACAAATTGTAATATATTAAGGCACTTTTCTTCCCCTCCCCCAACAGAAAAAAAACATTTTACTGAAATCTCATTGGGTAGAGGCTGTGGATATAAGAAACTGCTGTTTTTTGTAATGAGAACAATTTATGAAATGTGTATTATAAAAAATAAAGTTCCACTTAAGGAAAGCGTTCTGATTTTTCAAGTAAGCTTTGTTTACTTTGGGAAGGGACTTAAAAAAAGCAGAAGAGCAGTGGACTGTTGAAAGAGCCAAACTGGACGGCAGGATGCAAAACATAGAATTTCTTAAAGCCAAATCAGAAGAGTTCCGAGGCCGAATCAAAGCAGCCGAGGTAGGTTGGTTGGTTTCTCATTACCAGAATCTTAAATTGTTTTGCTGTTCCTTCATTTGCAAAGTAGTGCAGCCCGTGATCCTACAAATACCAAGTCACTCGGTTCTTGGCTTTGATTCTTTCAGTTTCATTTATAGGTTCTCCTTCTTACTTAGATTTTATTTTTAATGAGCCCAATTAGTACCCTTAATTGTGTGGCACTGTACAAGGTAAATTCTATGTGTATGAGGTTCCTACCCCAGGGAGTCAAGATATAGAAGGTTAAGGGGTTCTATGTTGACCATACATTGAGAGGAAAGTGGTGTGGAAGCAGTTTTTGCTTGTACTTCACCTATACCAGATATGTGGTTCTCTCTAAGCCTAGGGCTTATGATTGCTTATAACCCAAGAACCTAGACCAGACATCCCCTATGCAAAAATCCATGTTTTTGTTTATAACTGAAAACCTCCAAAGTATGGCCTTCATTGCAGTGGTGTGTCATCTTGGTACCCAATCTAAAATGTGACTGCTGTAAAGAAAAGGAGAATTTTTCTAGTAGTTGTCAAGAGTGCATCCTACACTACTCCTTTGCTTTTGAGAGAAACCAGAGAGCAGAAGCACCATCTTTATCTGTGGCTGCACCTCTGCCCCAACAATGCCCATTTCTGTCTATCTTTAGAAACTAACTTTCATATTGATGTTTTCATTTGCAAGAATGCTTTTCTTTGATTTGTGTTCTTGTGCAGTCTGCTGTAGATCAGTAATTCTGATCTAAAGAGATGACCATATATGACCACTACAATATAAAAGGTAAAGAAAATAGGCAGCAAATAAAGAGGTAATTATAATGCCATTTATTATTTAGAAATAAACTATTAAATAGGGTGTGTATTTATATACACCCTATTTAATGGTTTATTTCTATAAATATATATTTCCTTATCGCTTCTCCAGGCCAGTCCAGGGAAAGGTAGGGTTGTCAATCCCCCATAGCAACTGAGGACTGAAGACTTCAAGTTTTCCTGAGAGGTGAAGCCACTCCCCCTGAGGGTAATCCAGCAGTCTTTCAGTCCTCAGCAGCTAAGGAGGATCGAATCCCTCTTTCTCCCTCATTGGCAAACTTTTGCTTTCTTTGTTTTTTCAGTATAATAATCTGGCTCTAGCAGGGCTGATTATTTCTATAGTCCAGTTACTTTTTGGGGGCGCTGTGTCTTTAAGGAAATTTGAGACAGACAGACTGCAATACTGTACGGTGTGAGGTAGAGCCTGCCTCTTTCACCGTCTCTGTCTATCGCATCAGAGTGAGCCTGGGGGCCCCGGGTCTATCCTCTGCACTACTACTTGCCGGTCTGGGAAGTCCCGCTAGCAGCGGGACTACTTCCAGCTTCCCTGCGTTCCCTCTCGCGATTTCGGTGAGTGTCTGTGTGAATTTTATTTTTTCTTCGGTCACCATCGCGTCGGAGCGCTCGGCTCTAGTTCCGGTTTGCTTTTACTCTCCGTCGGCGGTTTTTCCTTCAGAGCCGTTCGCTGTTGTCCGCTTCATTTTTTTCTCGCAGAGGCACGTTTGTTCCTTATGGCAGACAAGCCGGCACAAAAATTGGATGAGCCATCTTTGCCCGTGGAAAAGGCAGGAAAGGCGGCCATTTTAGCGCCCTCAGTCAATTCTTCGGCAGAGCAGTCCCGGCCGCATAAAAAGCGAACTAAGTCTTCTAAGGATAACATTTCTCTCAAAAAGCCTTTGCCATCAGCTTGTGCAGCGCAGGAGAGCATGGACTCCTTTTTTTCGCCAGAGTTTATTTTGGCGATGCACAAGGCCTTTTTATTTCGCTCTTCTCAGCCTGAACTTCTTTCAGAGGGTCTGCGTTCTGAGCCTATTTCTATTAATGAACAGTTGCCAGAAGATCCTGGTGAGGGGTCTTCTCAGGCTACCAATGTTGTTAAGGGGTCTGCGGATCCCTTTTTGTCTCTGCCCTCGGTTCTTCTAGGTCCAGGGGACTCTCAGGTATTGGCTGACCGAGGTTTGGATCTGGAGGCAGAGGACTTGGAAGAAGGGGAGATTGCTCCCGGAGAAGATCCAAATATTTTTAGGGTCTTCCGGAAAGAAGAACTCTCAGCGCTTATTTCGCAATCTTTGGCGGCGTTACATTTGATTCTTCCCTCTACCTCTCAAGAGCCTTTGGAGGATCCGTTGTTGCAAGGCTTTAAGGCTGAGCAACGCTGTTTTCCCATTCACAGAATTATCAAGCAGATGATTGAATCTGAATGGGAATGTCCTGAAGCTACATTGCGTGGCAGCCGCGCTTTGGCGCGCTTGTACCCCCTTCCGCAAGACGAGAAGGAGTTCTTAAGCATGCCAAAGGTTGATGCCATTATATCGGCAGTGACTAAGAAGACTACCATTCCTGTGGAGGGGGCGGCAGCTCTTAAGGACCTGCAGGATAGAAAATTAGAAATTCTTCTCAAGCAGGCTTTTGATTCTTCGGCTTTGGCGCTGCAAGCTGCTGTTTGTGGAGCGTATGTGTCTCGGGCGTCCATTAGATGGTTGCAGGGAGACTCTTCTGGGGAGTCTTCTTCGGAACCGGCGGATTCTGCTAAATTGGAGTCCGCTGCGGCTTATATGGCGGATGCCTTTTATGATTTGCTGCGAATTGCGGCTAAAACTATGGCCTCGCTAGTGGCGGCACGGCGTTTTCTCTGGTTGCGGAACTGGTCTGCCGATGTATCCTCAAAATTGCGTCTCAGTAAATTACCCTATAAAGGGAAATTGCTTTTCGGCGAGGCGTTGGAAAAGATTGTGAAGGATTTGGGCGACTCCAAAGGGGGTCGGTTGCCTGAGGATAAGCCTAAGCCGGCGAGAGGTGCACCGGGTTTTCGCGGCTCCGGTCACGACTCCCGTAGATTCCGGGGGGCGCGCTTTGCTCCCTATTCCAGGGGTCGTTATAGTTTTCGTGGACATTCCTTTCGGGGTGCCAGAGGTTTTGCCAGGTCCTACTTTGGTGCCTCCCAGCCGTCTGTTAAGAAAACACAATGAAGGTCGGCTGGTCCAGGCCTTAGTTCCGGTGGGCGGACGCCTGCAGAGTTTTTTGACAGCCTGGACCACCATCACGTCCGACAAATGGGTGTTGGAGATAATACAGAAGGGGTATGCTCTCGACTTCGCCTGTCCCTTGGAACCGGCTTTTGTCATGTCTCCCTATCCGGCCGGTCTCAAGAGACAGGCCATTGCGGACACCCTCTCTCGCCTTCTGCAACTCCGGGCGATAGTTCCCGTGCCTCTAGACCAATACGGTTGCGGTCGATACTCGATCTATTTTGCGGTCCCCAAAAAGGAAGGTTCTTTTCGTCCCGTGCTAGATCTCAAAGGAGTAAACCGTACCTTACGGGTGCCTCACTTTCGCATGGAGACACTACGTACGATAATTCGAGCGGTACGTCCTCAAGAATTTCTCTCCTCAATCGATCTCACGGAAGCCTACCTTCATATTCCAATCAGACTCTCTCATCAGAAATATCTGCGTTTTGCACTTCCGACGGGACATTTCCAGTTTCGAGCGCTGCCCTTCGGTCTCGCTACGGCTCCGCGGACGTTCACGAAGCTAATGGTAGTTGTTGCAGCAGCCCTACGGAAAGAAGGTATCCGAGTGCATCCTTATCTCGACGATTGGTTGATCAGGGCCGAGTCTCGCTCGGCGGCGCTGGCAGCCACCGCGCATGTGGTGCAGCTTCTCGAACAGCTCGGTTGGGTAATCAATCGGGCCAAAAGTCGCCTAGAGCCATCGCAACAGCTAACTTATCTCGGGGCGGTCTTCGACACCGAGCGCGGGAAGGTCTCTTTGCCCGAGGTTCGAATCGAGAAGCTTCTGCACCAACTACAGGTTTTTCTAGGGCTCACAGCTCCTTCGGCGTGGACCTATTTACAGCTTTTAGGGTCCATGGCGGCAGCGCTGGATCTCGTTCCGTGGGCCAAGGCTCACATGCGGCCTTTGCAACAAGCCTTGCTTTCCCGTTGGTCGCCCCAGCTCCACCCACTCTCGCAGCGCCTGCCCTGTCCCGACATGGTGAGGCGCAGTCTCGACTGGTGGTTAGTGCGGGATCATCTTACGGCAGGTGTTCCCTTACAAGAGCCCGCATGGGTGTTAGTCACCACGGATGCCAGTCTCTCCGGCTGGGGAGCTCATTGTCAGACTCACATGACTCAAGGTTCTTGGTCACCAGAGGAAGCTTCGTGGTCGATCAACCGGCTGGAACTTCGCGAGGCTCGTCTTGCTCTTCTGCACTTCGCACCATTCCTCAAGGGCAGGGCAGTCAAGATTTTCTCCGACAATGCAGTGACGGTCGCATATATCAATCGGCAAGGGGGAACCAAGATTCCTTCTCTTCTCTCCGAATGTCAGGATTTGATGGTTTGGGCAGAGGACAATCTTCTGGCAATTTCAGCGGCACATGTAGCTGGCAAAGAGAATGTGCAGGCCGATTATCTCAGCCGCAATCTTCTCGATCCCGGGGAATGGGAATTGAACGCGGCAGTTTATCACGATCTGACGTTGCGTTGGGGACAACCGCTAATGGATCTTATGGCAACCTGCGCAAATGCCAAGGCCAACCGTTTCTTCAGCATGCGCAGGGAACACATGTCCGAAGGTCTCGATGCTCTAGTGCAGCCCTGGCCTCAGGACTCTCTCCTGTACATTTTCCCGCCTTGGCCTATGTTGAGTCGAGTTATTCAGCGCATAACACAGCACCGGGGAAGGGTGATTCTCATTGCTCCGGATTGGCCTCGTCGTCCTTGGTATGCCGATCTGCTTCGACTCCTAGTAGCTCAGCCCTGGCCTCTTCCAGTCCGCGTCTATCTGTTACATCAGGGACCGATTCTCATGCCTCGAGTGGATCGCTTCTTGCTTACAGCTTGGCTCTTGAAAGGGCTCGCTTAGAACGCAAAGGCTATGCGAGTTCTGTCGTAGACACTTTACTTCAGTCTAAGCGGTCTGGGACTTCTTTGGCCTATGTGCGCATCTGGCGTCTTTTTGAAACTTGGTGTAGTCAGCGCAATGTTTCTCCCATGTCATCTACCTTACCTCAACTGCTTCTCTTTCTCCAGCATGGCTTGGACAAAGGGTTGGCGCTTAGTACCCTTAAGGTTCATATAGCTGCGCTCGCTAGTTTTCGGGGGTCGGTGCAGCGACGCCGTCTTTCGGCACATCTGGATATACGTCGCTTTCTACGAGCAGCAAAGATTCTCCGTCCTCCATTGCGGTCCGTCGTACCTCCTTGGGATTTGAATATAGTGTTGGAAGCGTTTTCCCGGTCTCCCTTATCTTCCCTGTGCTCTCGAAATCTCCGGGAGTGTTCCTGGAAAACGGCCTTTCTTGTAGCGTTGTGTTCTGCACGACGTATTTCGGATTTGCAGGCCTTGTCTTTCCGGGAACCTTATCTTCAATTTCTTCCCGAGCGAGTTTTGCTACGGACGGTTCCTTCTTTTTTGCCAAAAGTCCTTTCGGTTTTTCATATTAACCAATCTGTGGGATTGCCAGTTTTTTTCTGATTTGTCCAATTCTCCTATGGACCGTGCACTCAAGTATTTGGATCTGGAGCGAGTCTTGAAGACGTACCTTAGGGTATCGCAACCCTTTCGTAAAACGGACAGGCTCTTTGTACAGTGTGCGGGTCCTCGCAAGGGTCAGGCGGCGTCTAAGTCCACCATTGCTCGTTGGGTTCGCAGCGCTATTACTGCAGCTTACGCTGTTCAACATATACCATTGCCGGATGGGTTGAGGGCTCATTCTACTAGAGCTCTGGCGACTTCCTGGGCAGAGTATGCCTTTGTCCCTCCAGTGGATATCTGCAGAGCGGCAACGTGGTCTTCCTTGCATACTTTTACGAAACATTACCGGTTGGATGTTCAAGCCAGAGATGATGCGAAAGTGGGGGCCTCGGCTCTTATCGCAGGTCTGGCGGGTCCCTCCCGGATTTAGGTACTGCTTTGGTACTGCCCTACCTTTCCCTGGACTGGCCCGGAGAAGCGATAAGGAAGATGAAATTAGACCTTACCTGCTAATTGTCTTTCCTTGAGCTTTCTCCGGGCCAGTCCAGGGTCCCACCCCATTCGCTTTTCGGAGCGGTTTGTTTTTGCATAACCATAAGAATTCCACCTTTTATGCATGTTCATCTGTGGGGGATCGGTTTGGGGCTTTGCGGGTTCACTCAGTGCTCCTCTATTATGTATATTTGTATATATTTAGAAAAAAAAACAAAAAAAAAAAAACAGTAAAGGGAAGCAAATTTCTTAGCTTCCGAGTTTTGACGGACTATAGAATATTTTCAATTTTTCAAGGGTTAATCTGCTGTGTGTCAGTTTTTTCGTTTTAGTTGCTTTGTCAGAAGTAGACTGCTGGATTACCCTCAGGGGGAGTGGCTTCACCTCTCAGGAAAACTTGAAGTCTTCAGTCCTCAGTTGCTATGGGGGATTGACAACCCTACCTTTCCCTGGACTGGCCCGGAGAAAGCTCAAGGAAAGACAATTAGCAGGTAAGGTCTAATTTCATCTTATTTAATTGGTTTTGGTATACCATTTTTCTACCAGTCAAAACGGTGCACAGTCAACAGTGAGAGTAGGATCCATCAAAATACAACAGGTGAACAGTCAATAGAGGGAAGATAAAACTATGGTGATAGCTAACAAACAGTGGGTTAGTGTGAGGGAGGGGTTCAAGATAATATCAGTGGGTTAAAAGAATGTTATAGTATTTATTTATTTGCTTTTATATACCACACTCTTTAGGATCAGTGCAGTTTACATATAACATGAAACAGTAAACAATTTACATAGAACAGGAAGTTACATAGAACTGAGAAACATGGAACAGGTATTAGACGGGTATTAAGAAAAGGCGGCTAAAACATTAAACTGTTAAACGGGGAAATAAACTTGGAATGTGCAAGGGGGAGAACTAATAGCAAGCTGGATAGTTGAGTCATAGCACCAGGCCTTGTTTAGGGTGGATGGTTGTAAGCTAGTTGAAACAAGTATGTCTTTAAGGCCTTCCTGAAGGATGACTGGTCTGAGATGGATCGGATTGCTGGAGGTAGGGCGTTCCATAGGGTTGGTGCATATAAGGAAAAGGCACAATTCTTAGTAGCCTGGGTGCATTTCCTTATTGCTGAAGGGGTGACAAGTGAGTTCACCATGCCTGATCTCCTGATTCTGTTTTCAGGGGTACGTTGTATGAGTGCTGTGAGGGAGGTCGCAGACATGCCATGAAGAGACTTGAAAGTAAATAAAAGGGCTTTGTATATCAGGCGGCTTATCAAAGGGAGCCAGTGTAGCTGAATCAAGAGGGGCATAATGTGTTTGAATCTGGACGCACCGAGGAGTGCTTGGGCAGCTGTGTTCATGGCCAATTGTAATGACTGGAGAGTGTGCTTCAGCAGGCCAAGGAAAATTATGTTGGTGTAGTCCAGGTGAGGAAATATGAGAGCTTGGAATACTGTGCGAAAATCTGAGGGCTCAGGAGTAGGTGATGGAGGGTCCTTATTTTATGGTAGACCGTCTTGATGATATTTTGTACGTGGGCTTCCCAATTCAGATGTTGGTCCAAAGTGACTCCTAGATAACGTACCTGCTTAGCCATGAGCTCAAAATCTTTCACCTTCAGAGAAGTTGGTGGGATGAAAGTTTTGTTTTTTGGTTATGAATAAGACCTCCGACTTTCTGCCGTTAACCATCAGGTTGTGGGTAGAGAGCCATTCTGAGACCACGTTGAAGCATCCTGTGATGGAAGAATAGTCGGGGCTGTCTATGGCAAAAGGGGTGTAGAGTAAGACGTCGTCAGCATAAATGTGATAGTGAAGAATTATATAATGGCACAGATCGGCTGTAGATAGATGTTGAAGAGCAGGGCAGAGGGATGAGCCCTGTGGAACGCCTTGTGTTTGATGAAAAGTACTGGATGAATGAGTTCCTATGTGGACTTGTTGCTGGCGATTGGTCAGGTATGATTTGCACCAGTTGAGGGCTAGGTTCCTTATACCTTTTGAAGCAAGTAGGTGAGTAGAAGATTGACTGACCGTGTCGAAAGCAGATGCAATGCCCATGAATATCAGGATGAATCCTTGTTTCTTCTTGTTTAAGCCCATGTAGAGCCTGTCCAGTAGAATTGCCAGTAGGGTGTCCACACCATGTTGTTGGCGGAACCTGTGCTGCTGTGAGTCAAGAGGTGCATAGGAGTCGATGTGGTCCTGGATTTGTTGGTGGACAATTTTTTCTAATATTTTAGTCAGGAGTGGGAGGCTGGATATAGGTCTGTAGGAGCTGATATCTGATGTATCTAGTTTGTTATTCTTTAGCAGTGGCCTGATGGAGGGGGTTTTGAGGGGCAGTGGAAGAACGCCTTTAGACAGTGAGAGGTGAGCGATTCTGGCGATGTTTGAGCTGAGGTTGGATTGTGTTTGCTTAATCCAGACTGCTGGACATGGATCAGCTGGGGAGGTGGTGGTGTTAATCCCACAGATGATCTTTTCTATTTGCTCAGGAGAGTATGAGTAAAAGACCTGCAGCGTGGGTATGAGTGTGTCAGCAGGAGAAGGGAGGTGTATGGGTGAGTTTTGGAGGTTAGTCCAATCTGAGTAGGACATTGTCAAATTGGTTTTGCTTTGGAAGTATGCAGCAAAGGCCTCTGGGCTAGGAGTGCTCGTTGGTTCATATGTGGATGCATCCTTTGTGAGGGATTTAATGAGGCTGAAGAGCTCCCGAGGTTTGTTAAGGGAGCGCATGAAGGTGTTGGTGTGGTTTCTTTTCTCTTGTGGTTTACTGCTCTTCATGTTTCTGAAAATTATTCAGGTATGCAATGTGGTCGTTGACATGCTTAGAGCGTCGCCAGTGGCGTTCAGGTTTTCTGAGGTGTAATGATTCTCTCAGGTCAGCAGTAAACCACACGGCTGCATGGTTCTTGTGGGTTGGTTTTGTGGAAGACGGTAGGAGCGCAGCTCTGGAGAGGCTGTTGTTCCATATCTCTATTAGATTATCCAGATCATTGGTGTCTGAGTTGAGGTAATGCAGAATGTCACTGAGGAATGTTTCTTTATTGAAGTATCTGAAGCGGTGGAGGACAGAAGGATTTGATAGGGGGACTGCTGCTGTTGTATGTCACACGGTTTGTAGAAAAGTATGGCATTATGGTCCGACCAGGGGACCGGGAGAACAAGTGGAGAGATCTGGTAGGATAAGGTGTGGGAGGGTAGGGGGGCAAAAATGATTTCCAGGATGTTACCTCTAGTGTGTGTGTGTGTGTGTACAAGTTGGTAATAATCCAGTGCAGACACTGCATCCATGAACGTCGTGGAGTGCTTGGTGGGGAGTGATGGGAGGTTAAAGTCACCTAGAAGCCAGAGTTGTTTCCTCTGGGTATTACGGTTACATGCTAGGTCAAGGATTGTGGCCAGATCATCGGCCTTTGAAGATGGTGGCTGGTAAAAGAGGCAAACTGCTAAGGCCTTGTTCGATATAAGGATGTTGTCAAGATTAGTTGAACTCTGGGCTAAGTTGCACTGGAAATGGAGGTTGCTTCTCGCTATTATGAGGATCCACCCACCTCTTCAGTTCTTTCTAGGACAGTTAAAGAGGTCGTATCCAAGAAGTTTTAGCTGGTTGGCGAGGACCGTGTCTCTGTCAGTTAACCATGTCTCAGTGACGAAGAGCAGGTCCAGATTCCTATGTTTGACATAGTCAGTAAGGACAGGCCACTTGTTGCAGATGGATCGAGCATTAATTAACATGCAGTTCGGGCTTTCCAAGTTTGGAGACTTGCGTCTCTTGGTTTTTGCCAGAGTTTGGCAGATTATATGTATCAGCTGGTGATGGTTTGCAGAAGGAGGTAGTCTTCTGGAGTGGGGAGAATCATAATGGCTTCTATGTCCCAATGTTTGTATGGTGGGGATTAAGCCATGATGTGCAAATGAGCCTGCCCATGAAATAAGTTGGGCTAGGCAGAAGAGATGCAGCATAACTGCAAGACACCCAGACATTGTGCAGGGTTAGTTAATACAAGAGACTTATAAGAGAAGAGGATGTGTACTCAAAGTATGCATTCAGAAGGCACCACGGTGCACTTCAGAGAGCTTGAGGCGTTGGTGATTGATTGGGGGTAAAATGCAGTTAGGAGGGCAATGGAGAGGGGGATGCTAGGTGCCGGAGGCTTACCTCGTGCTTAGCGGTGCAGTCGGTGGGAAGAAAACATACTGTTCTGCATTGGAGCACATTCTCAGTGTGGATAACACGGCTTGCTGGCATGTTGCAGTCGGGTTCTGTGGCTTGTGGTTGCATGTTAGTTGCTGGCTGTGTCCTGTTCAGAGGGTTGGTGTTTTCAGGCAGGTGGATGTGATACAGGAAGGCAGTTCATGTGGATCTTAGGTGCCCTTTCAAGTGGGTGCGCCTTTTGCGCTGCTTTTTAAATTGCAGAACGTGGGGTCTGATTGGCTGGCCTTCGATGCAGGGAGAGGGAGGAGTTTCCAGCCCGCTCCCTGTGCTGGATGCCGGTCCAGGGCAGCTGGATAGTAAGGTTCAGCATAATAGTAGTGGGTTAATAGAAGGTTATAGTAAGGGTTCAACTTAGTATCATTGGGTTACAACAAGGTTCGGTAGTGTGAGTGTTAGTCTGGTCGCTCTTCAAGAGTGCTGGTGTGTGCCATAGTGTTCTAGGAACAGGTAGGTCTTCGGGTGTTTGTTGAAGGATCTGGTTGACTGAATGCTTCACAAGGCACTTGGTTGCGTGTTCCAGAGTGTAGGGGCATAGAAGGAGAATGCTCTCAGGTGGGCATACTGAGCACACCTGCATATCTGTGGCGGTAGGCTAAGAAGATTCAGTGTGCTTTGGCTAGGGGTGCTGAGAGATTTCTGGAATTGAGGCTGTTTTGGGCTTTGTGTATGATAGTGAGGACTTTGAATTTGACCCTAGAGGCGATAGGAAGCCAGTGGAGGGATTTTAGCATGGGAGTGTAAGGGTGCTCTGAAGATTGTGCGTGCTGCAGTGTTCTACGCTAGTTGTAGCGGTAGGATAGAGTGTTTGTGGAGCCCTTAAGAACATAAGAGCATAAGATATGCCATACTGGGTCAGACCAAGGTCCATCAAGCCCAGTATTCTGTTTCCAACAGTGGCCAATCTAGGTCATATGTACCTAGCAGTTTCCCCAAGAGACACAAGTTCCACAATGCTTGTACTGGGTCAAGCATTGATATCTTCGGTCACTTCTTAATAATGGTTTATGGACCTTTCCTCCAGGAACTTGTCCAAACCTTTTTTAAAACCAGCTACACTAACAGCCTTTACTACATCCTCCGGTAACAAATTCCAGAGTTTGATTACACGTTGAGTGAAAAAATATTTTCTTTTATTAGTCTTAAATAGTTTACCCTGTAGCTTCATTGCATGTCCCCTAGTCTTTCTATATTCTGATAACGTAAACAATCGATTTACATTTACCCGTTCCACTCCGTTCATTAATTTATAGACTTCTATCATATCTCCCCTCAGCCGTCTCTTTTCCAGGTTAAAGAGCCCTAACCTTTTTAGCCTTTCTTCATAGGAGTATCCTTCCATCCCCTTTACCATTTTGGTGGCTCTTCTCTGAACCTTTTCTAAAATTGCTATATCCTTTTTAAGATACGGCGACCAGAATTGCACACAATATTCAAGGTGCGGTCTCACCATGGAACGATATAGAGGCATTATAATATCTTTTGTTTTATTTTCCATTCCTTTCCTTATGATACCTAGCATTCTATTTGCTCTCTTGGCCGCCGCTGCACACTGGGCCGAGGGTTTTAACATGGTATCCACAATGACGCCTAAATCTTTTTCCTGGGTGGTGGTTCCTAATGTGGAACCTTGCATCGTGTAACCATAGTTTGGGTTGTTCTTCCCTAGGTGCATAACCTTGCAGTTGTCCACATTAAATTTCATCTGCCATTTTGATGCCCAGTCTTCCAATTTATCAAGATCCTCTTGCAATTTTTCACAATCCTCTTGGGTTTTAACAACTTTAAATAGTATATGGCATTGCAGTAGTCAAACAGGGGGTGATTATTGCTTGACAGACTGCACAGAAGTTATCGGAGGAGAGTAGGGGACTTAGGTTGCGTAGTGTCCTGAGTTTATAATAGACTGCCTTGGTGGTGGTCTGGATGTGAGCTTGAAGGTTAAGTTGCTGATCTAAGATGATTCCAAGGTATTTGACATGGAGGTCTGTATCATTAATTCTGACGGTTGAGGTAGGCGTAAAGACAGGGTCTTTGGTGATGTGCCGGCAGGTAAGCTCCCCCTTGCTCCCCTCTGACAAGGCCAATCGGGCCCCACCACCATGCTGCACCGGAGACCTTAAAACTATAGCACACCTAGGCGCGCCCTTGAGGGCCTCGCTCTTAGGCGGGGCACTTAGGCAAAATCATACCAGTCAGCTCCACTCCTCAAGAAAATGGACTAATTTCAACAGATAACCCAGGTACAAGCAACCAATTCAAAGCTTCACGTTTTAATTTAAGACGCAATGTATGAACCTTTACAATTTATCCACTGCAAACTCCCTCAGGAATAATAGTCGCACACTAAAGATTTCTTCAATTGCTTAATAACTAGAACAGTTTTAGTTTCATACTCATATGCTACAGAACAAATAACTATTGTTGTTTTTTCGCAGTTTAACAAAATTCATAACAACTGTGGCTCTCGTACCACATCTGTTTGCGCATATACCACTTACACTCTGAATAAGCTTACATATGCAAATCTCATTTGTTTATGAACTTGCCATTAGCACTCTGAATAATCCTTTAAATGCACATCTCATTTGTAAGCTAATATTGCCATTCATACATTGAACAATCTTACATATGCATATCGCTATTGTTTGCTAAATTACCATTCATACTCTGTATAACCTCCCATATGTATTTCTCATTTGTTCGCTGATTTGCCATTCATACCTTGAACAATCTCTCATATGCATCTCATTTGTTTGCTGATGCGCCATTCACACTCTGCATATTCATACTTACGCATATCTCATTTGTTTACTAATATTGACGCTTATACTTTGTTTGCTATACTGACCTATATCTCCTCAACACATCAACATAAGACATTCACTAATTACATTTACTCACATTCAACCTCAGCCATTACCACCGCTTACATTGGCAAACCTGAAGCATATCTTCTTCCTCAGCATACTCCTCCTCCGAGGCAGCATGGATTCACCAGAGGCAGGTCTTGTCAGACAAATCTGATTGATTTCTTTGTCTGGATGACCAGGGAGTTGGACCGAGGGAGATCCCTAGATGTGGTGTATTTAGATTTCAGTAAAGCCTTTGACACTGTTCCTCACAGGCGACTTATAAACAAACTGAGCACCCTAGGGATGGACCCTAAAGTTACTGCTTGGGTTAGAAATTGGTTGTGTGGGAGGCGACAAAGAGTACAGGTAAATGGAGCTCACTCTGAGGAGAAGGATGTTACTAGTAGTGTGCCCCAGGGATCTGTCCCTGGTCCGATTCTTCTTAACATCTTTGTTAGTGATATAGCGGAAGGGCTGTCGGGTAAGGTTTGCCTCTTTGCAGATGATACCAAAATCTGCAATAGAGTAGACACCCAGGAAGGTGTAGATAACATGAGGAGGGATCTAGCTAAGCTTGAAGAATGATCTAGAATTTGGCAGCTGGGATTTAATGTTAAAAAATGTAAGGTCATGCATTTGGGCTGCAGCAATCCAAGGGAGCAATATAGTATAGGGGGTGAAGTACTTTTGTCCACTAAAGAAGAGCGGGACCTAGGCGTGGTTGTGTCTGATGATCTTAAAGTAGCTAAACAGGTAGAAAAGGTGACGGCAAAAGCTAGAAGGATGCTTGGGTGCATACGGAGAGGAATGGCTAGCAGAAAAAAGGAGGTGATAGTGCCTCTGTATAAGTCCTTGGTGCGACCTCATTTGGAGTATAGTGTGCAATTCTGGAGACCGCACCTTCAAAAGGATGTGAACAGGATGGAGTCGGTGCAGAGGGTGGCTACTAAAATGGTTAGTGGTCTTCATTATAAAGCATATGAGGACAGACTTAGGGATCTTAATATATGTACACCTTAGAGGAAAGGCGGGATAGAGGTGATATGATTGAGATGTTTAAATACCTCCATGGCATAAATGTACAGGGGGAGAGCCTCTTTCGATTGAAAGCAAGTTCTGTTACGAGGGGACATGGGATGAGGGTGAAGGGGGATAGATTCAGGAGTGATATGCGGAAATACTACTTTATGGAAGGAGTGGGGGATCCGTGGAATAGTCTCCCAGTGGAGGTGGTGGAGATGAAGATAGTAACGGAATTCAAAAAAGCATGGGAAAAACACAGAGGATCTCTAAAGGAAAAAAGGGGACTGTTGTAGTTGTTGAAATGGAAGGACAGACTAGATAGGCCATGTGGTCTTTTTCTGTCGTCATATTTCTTTGTTTCTACAGTATGTTTCCTAGCACACATAGCTACTTCATTGCAACATCAAGATCATCACTTCCACATATCCGTTTTACCCTACTGCCAAAGAAACATTCAGCTGTTCCCCTTCCACACATTTATTTATTTTATTTATTTAATAGGTTTTATATACCTCCTTTTCATAGATTCAAAGCGATTTACATATAACAATTGTAGCAACAAGCTTTACATAGAACAGGGAGGAATAACTTAGTGGATTACGTGGAGTATAAAACATTTAACTTCTCAAACTATATACAGCTACATTGTTGCATGATAGTGGGTGTTGTGGTTACATTTAACAGTTGATCTCCAGGAACAAGCAGGAATGAGTCTTCACATATGGGTATCGTCGGTACCGACGGAGCCTGCGCGGGAACGCTCCCCAGCGTCCAAAAGGAAAGCTTTGGGAGCATCCCACAGCGCTTGCGCGCTGCCTTCCCGCCTTTCCTAACCGCCTCTCTCCAGTTCTTCTTTTCCGTGGAGCCAGCAGGTCGTGTTCCTGTCACCGCTGAAGAATTTCTTTATTTTATTTTATTTCTTTGGTCGCGCGTCTGCCTTCTCGACGCTGGACCGGTACCGCCGGTCTTTTCTTTATTTATTCTAAAAAACAAACAAAAAAAACCTACTGTTTTTCTCACTTCAGTGCATTTTGTTCTTTGGCCTTAGGCCTAGGAAATTTTTTCCTCATGGAAAAGCCCGCCTCTGGGTTTAAAAAATGCATGAAGTGCAGCGGCACTATTTCTGTCACTGACACCCATGAATGGTGTCTAAAATGTTTAGGTCCTGACCATTCCATTGCGTATTGTGAGTCCTGCTCCATGATGTCTAAAAGAGGCCTGCAGAATCGAGCAGCTAAGCTCAGTACCCTGTTTCCCTCGGATGCAGCTTCGGTTGCATCAACGTCTTCCAGGGCTTCTTCTTCCTCACATGGATCTCAGGTAACCAAACTTAAATCCAGCCGGTCCTCGAAGGGTAGATCTCCTTCCAAGTATCGAGATGCCTCCGGGCTTGCCCTCGAGGAATCCGCACTGGCAAAATTACCCCGGCGGGAGGCTCCGGCTTCCAAAGCTTTATCTATGGGGTCATAGGTTGACATCGATGGCTCGGCCTCGGCCGATCACCTGTTGCCATGTTCTGGGGTACCGGTGGTTTCCCACTGGTACCGACATCCAGACATTGGTTGCGTCAATGGATCAGAATATCCTGACCATGCAGCGTGCCATCACGGCATTCATACAAGCTGCGACGCCTTCGGTACCGCAACAAACTCCGTTGCAGGTACCGATTCCAGTACCGGTACCGACATCGGTTCCGGTGCCCGTACCGATTGCATCGACATCCGTTGCGGGGTCGACTGCAGCGGTATACTGTTCTGTGATGCCCGTACCGATCACGCCCGATGTCGATACCACCCGGTACGCATATCGGGCTCCGCAGGAGCATCCAGACAGACGATACTTCAATTCCTCTGAAGACTCTGATGAATCAGAGGTCTCTGTCGAAGCATCGGTGATTCATCCTCAGGAGCCCTCTTCTCCAAAAAGGAGAATGTCTCCTCCAGAAGACTTGTCTTTCAAGACTTCATTAGGGAAGTGGCCAGGGGCCTTTCCATTTCAGTGGCCCCTGAGACAGAGCCTAGAGCCAAAAAATTAGATATTTTACAATATCCTAAGGTTCCTAAAGAGGAAGCCACTTTACCAATACATGAGATTCTTTATGATCACATGTTGGGCATCTAGGAGACTCCTCTCACCACCTCCCCTCATTCTCGCAGGTTGGACACCATGTATCATGTTCCTCCTTGTCCTGGATTCCATAAAACTCAGCTTACTCACCACTCCATTGTGGTGGAGTCTGCCATGAAGAAGATAAAGAGTACAAAAAGGCACTCTTCTGCTCCTCCAGGAAGGGAATGCAGAACCTTAGATGCCTTTGGCAGGAGAGTTTTCCAGGCTAGTATGCTTGTTGCCAGAATCAACTCCTATAGTCTCTATATGGGGATGTTTCTAAAAGAAGTTACAGATCATCTGCAAACTTTATCTCCTTTTATTCAAGAAGATAAAAGGGAAGAATTCCTCACCTGGCTAAAACATGCCCAGGATGTTTCCAAGTTTTCCCACCGTGCAGCCTTTGACTCTTTTGAAGGTGCCAGCAGAGCCTCGGCCATTGCCATAGGTGCACGCAGAGTTGCTTGTTTACAAGCTTCTGATTTGGAGCCTTGGGTTCAAGATGGACTGGGAAATCTTCCTTGTACAGGTGAAAACCTTTTTGGCAAAGATTGGCAAGCAAAGGCCACCCAGATGGATGCTGAAAACTCTGCTTTAGATAGACTTTCAAAGTCTACTTCTGCTCCTTTTAAGAAAAGGTTGTTCAAAAAGGGTTTTTTTTCCCAAAAAAGGGAAATATTATTCTGCTTATGGTCAGCAGTCATCTTCTGTAGGTCGTTTTGCTACAAAGAGACAGCAACAGCCGAAACAGGCCAAGTCTAAGGCTGCTAGGACTGCTACGGCCCAGCAGCCTCAGCCTCCTTAGGGCCTTTGACTTACAACTAGAGAGCTTAGCTTTTCTGACTCTAGAGCATCCAGAGCCTCTCACCATTCCAGGAAGATTAGCTTACTTTGCTCCCAGATGGGAACAAATGGACCCTCTCCATCATAAGGGAGGGGTACAAGCTTCATTTCTTAAACCTTCCTCCTCACACCATGGTGAGACAGTTCAATTCTCAAACATCTCTCCTCGACCTTCTGGGTCAGGAGATCACTACCATTCTTGCCCAAGGGGCAATAGAAGAAGTACCCCTTCTTCAGCAGGGCTCAGGGTTCTACTCCCCCTACTTCCTTATTCCAAAGAAAACAGGGGGCTACAGACCCATATTAGATCTCAGAGAACATAAGAACATAACATAAGAACATAACATATGCCATACTGGGTCAGACCAAGGTCCATCAAGCCCAGTATTCTGTTTCCAACAGTGGCCAATCTAGGTCATATGTAACTAGCAGTTTCCCCAAGAGACACAAGTTCCACAATGCTTGTACTGGGTCAAGCATTGATATCTTCGGTCACTTCTTAATAATGGTTTATGGACCTTTCCTCCAGGAACTTGTCCAAACCTTTTTTAAACCCAGCTACACTAACAGCCTTTACTACATCCTCCGGTAACAAATTCCAGAGTTTGATTACACGTTGAGTGAAAAAATATTTTCTTTTATTAGTCTTAAATAGTTTACCCTGTAGCTTCATTGCATGTCCCCTAGTCTTTCTATATTCTGATAAGGTAAACAATCGATCTACGTTTACCCGTTCCACTCCATTCATTAATTTATAGACTTCTATCATATCTCCCCTCAGCCGTCTCTTTTCCAGGTTAAAGAGCCCTAACCTTTTTAGCCTTTCTTCATAGGAGTATCCTTCCATACCCTTTACCATTTTGGTGGCTCTTCTCTGTACCTTTTCTAAAATCGCTATATCCTTTTTAAGATACGGCGACCAGAATTGCACACAATATTCAAGGTGCGGTCTCACCATGGAACGATATAGAGGCATTATAATATCTTTTGTTTTATTTTCCATTCCTTTCCTTATGATACCTAGCATTCTATTTGCTCTCTTGCCCGCCGCTGCACACTGGGCCGAGGGTTTTAACATGGTATCCACAATGACGCCTAAATTGAACAAGTTTCTATGCAAGGAGAAATTCAAGATGATTTCTCTCGGTACTCTCCTTCCATACCTTCAGAGTCAGGATTGGCTTTGCTCTCGGATCCAGCTGTCTTTACCCACGGAGGTGTGCAGAGCCAGGACATCGGCTCGGGAGGCTGCTGCTGCCGCTGCAGTTGAGGACTGGCTTTTCTTCTGCTGCTTGAGCGGCCAGGCACTCACGGGACAGCCCTACCTGCGGGGTCTTCCCTTTTGGGAATATAACTGTGCCGAGAGGTGTGCTTTGTGATCCAGCTGTCTTTACCCACGGAGGTGTGCAGAGCCAGGACATCGGCTCGGGAGGCTGCTGCTGCCGCTGCAGTTGAGGACTGGCTTTTCTTCTGCTGCTTGAGCGGCCAGGCACTCACGGGACAGCCCTACCTGCGGGCACTGTTCCCTCTAAGCTGTGCACATGTGCGCGCGCACACACCTCGCCGAGAGAGCGCACATACTTTACAACAGATCGCACAAAAATTACGGCTCTGATTCTGATAGAAAACAACACAGACGTCTTAAAATTTAAAAGTTATGATTGTAATTACTAGAAATTTCCCGCTTCATTTAGTAATCGTCTATTTTCATTTAATTTGATTAAAATCAGTGTGGTGTACATACTGTATTCTGACGTGTAGTCAAATTTTAAAGTATATAACTTCGAGTGTCGTTATGTGGCGCACAAAAATTTTACCTTCCTTCAAAAGCTGCACACAGCTGATATTTTATGCGCACACAGCCTACAGAAAATTAGAGGGAACATAGCCTGCGGGGTCTTCCCTTTTGGGAATATAACTGTGCCGAGAGGTGCGCTTTGTGATCCAGCTGTCTTTACCCACGGAGGTGTGCAGAGCCAGGACATCGGCTCGGGAGGCTGCTGCTGCCGCTGCAGTTGAGGACTGGCTTTTCTTCTGCTGCTTGAGCGGCCAGGCACTCACGGGACAGCCCTACCTGCAGGGTCCTTTAGCTCTATATCTTCAAGGTTATTGTTTTACGCGGAGCGTGTGTCGAAGGGGCGTGGTCAAAGGGGCTCGTCAGGCCCCTTTGATGCCCCTTCGACATCACTTCGCGGCGCCGCACCATTGTGTTTGCTTATTTGTAGTGTTTGCTACTAATCTTGGCGAGTGTTTAGTTTATTTTCCTTCATTATGGGGAAGAGGAAGGCTAAGCCCGGGAGTAAGGCTTCTGGGACTGCAACCGGAGATTCTAAACCGGTTGGGCCCCTAGATAGGCATTTTGCTCCTGTCCCTGTTGCACAGTCTTCCCCGGAAGGGTTGTCATTGAGTTCCGGTGGAAGATCTCCTCCTTTACGCCCTGTTCCTGGCAATATCCCTGGCCATTCTACTCACTCATCTATTGTGGTAAGAGATTCACTTTCTGTTAAGTTACCGACTCCTGTTTTGTTTTCAGCGGTGGGAAACTCTTCTGAGTTTCCTACTGTTTCATCAGACATGGAGATTACTATGCGAGACTTGTGGGGTGTTTTAAAATCTATTGACAACAAAGTATCCACTTCTTTAAATTCCCTATGCGTTTTCTCACAAGAAGCCACAGCTGCGATGCGGCAGCTTGATGAGAAAATCGCTACTGTTGATTTGGCTGTAACGACATTGGAATCCCAGGTTCTTCCCTTGCATGCGTCGAGTGTTTCTGGAATTAAAGATTCATTACTACTTCATAATAAGGTTGAAGCCCTGGAGAATTCCTTTAGATCTTGTAATTTGCGATTTCTTAATTTTCCTTTTTCTTCTTTGCTTTCACATAAAATTCTTTTAGATAAGTTTCTAAAAGATGTTTTGGCCATCTCGGATGCAATACAAATCTCCTCTTTATACTATATTCCTTCCTCAGTCAAGCAAGTTAATGTGGTGGAGGGTGAACTTGATGAGATAGTTGTTCCACTGGATAATCTCACTGCCTTTTTAGATGACTCGCAGGATAATATCAACACGCGGGCCACTTTATTAGTCACTTTTCCCTCGTCAGAAGTAAAGCAACGTATTCTTCGTGCCTTTTTTTAAGGTAAAACTGACTAAATTTTGTGGCCAGCGGGTCAACATCTTTCCCGATGTCGCACGAAGCACCCAGCTACGCAGGAGGCAATTCTTAAAGTTGAAACCTCAGGTGATGGCTTTGGGTGCTTCATTTTTCCTTCGTTTTCCCTGTAAATGCATCATTGGTCTTGGTGATGCTTCATATGTTTTTACTGAAGTGCTTCATCTGGAAAGATCTGTGGCTGATAGGAAAGTGTTAGAAAGGACCAGTGATTAATTATTTGACCTCCTAATTGGGACATCGTCCCCTTTTTTTCCTTTTGAGTTATTGCTTCTGATTGTAAGTACAGTATGGCTCCATGATGTGGACTGTATCATGATTTTTTTTCCTTATATGTTGTAAGAGTTAGTAGTTTATCTCTTGTTTTGTTTCTTGATTGACCTTCACCTATTTGGTTATTGTAATTGACTAAAATCTCAATAAAAAAAAAAAAAAAAGGATTGGCTTTGCTCTCTAGACCTCAAGGATGCGTACACCCATGTTCTCATCCATCCATCACACAGAAGGTTCCTTTGGTTCCTTTATCAAGGGAAGCACTATCAATACAGAGTGCTTCCCTTCGGTCTGGCCTCTGCACCAGGGGTGTTCACAAAATGCATGGCAGTAGTAGCTGCATTTCTACGCACTCTAGGGATATTCGTATTCCCATATCTGGACGACTGGCTCATCCGAGCTCCATCCCAGTCAGAGGCCCAGATTTCTCTAACCTGCACAAGGCGTATCCTTCAGTATCTGGGACTTGTAATAAACTTCCCAAAATCCCATCTCACCCCTACTCAGTCTCTAGAGTTCATAGGGGCCTTGCTGGATACCACAACTGCAAGGGCCTATCTTCCCCAGGCCCGTTGCCTACGCTTGGTGCAGTTAGCCTCACAAGTTCAGTTAAAATCCCATTTAACTGCTCGAGAGATGTTACAACTGTTAGGCCACATGGCATCCACTGTGCATGTGGTTCCTTACGCTCGTCTTCACATGAGGGCAACTCAGTGGACTCTATCCACCCAATGGACCCAGGCATCAGGTTTCCTGTCAGACAAAATAGCAACCTCCAGTCGCCTCTTTTGGTCCCTCCACTGGTGGACGTCCACTCAAAATCTGTTGTTGGGGTTCCCCTTTCAACAGGTGTTACCCCAAGCAACCCTTACAACAGATGCCTCTCCAAGAGGTTGGGGAGCTCATCTTCAAGATCTCTCCACTCAAGGCATCTGGTCTCTAGAGGAGACATCTCTTCATATCAACCTCTTAGAGCTCAGAGCAATCTTTCTAGCTTTCAGAGTTTTCCACACCCTGCTCAGCTACAAGACAGTCCTCATCCACACGGACAACCAAGTAGCCATGTTCTACGTGAACAAGCAGGGCGGGACTGGCTCTCTGTCGCTTTGCAACGAAGCTCTGAGATTGTGGGCCTTCGCCAGAGAGCATCAAATTCATCTCATGGCAGTGTATCTTCCAGGAGTTCAAAACTCTTGGGCAGACAGACTCAGTCGAGTTCTGCTCCCACACGAATGGTCCCTCCATGGGGACCAGATAGCCAGGATCTTTCGAATTTGGGGAACCCCAGACATAGACTTGTTTGCTAGTCCGTGGAATGCCAAACTTCCCCGGTTCTGTTCCAGAATTCCGTGTCAGGGAGTTTAGGCCAGGGATGCCTTCCTCCTCCATTGGGGGAAAGACTTCCTCTATGCCTTTCCACCCATTCCCCTAATTCCCAAGACACTCTTCAAACTTCAGAGAGACAAGGGGTCTATGATCCTCATAGCACCACATTGGCCACGCCAAGTGTGGTACCCTCTACTTCTGCATCTCTCTCAAGCTCCCTCCCTGGACTTGGGATCTGCTCCAGACCTCCTGTCCCAGGAGGAGGGAACGTTGTGGCACCGAAATCCCCAGTCTCTTCACCTCAGAGCCTGGTTGCTGAAGGCCTAGACCTTCAAGATTTGCATCTTCCTCAGCAAGTGAAGGATATCCTTCATGCTTCCAGAAAGCCTTCCACTAGACGTTCCTATGCTTTTAAATGGAAAAGGTTTACCATTTGGTGTGCAGAGAAGGGTCTTAACCCTCTTGCAATACCTCTGAATTCTTTACTAGAGTATTTGCTGCATTTATCCCATGCAGGCCTTAAAACGAATTCAGTGAGAGTCCATTTGAGTGCTATTGCAGCATCCCTTAAACCTCTCAATGGACATCCTATTTCCTCTCATCCTCTTATAGCAAGATTCATGAGAGGCCTTCTTTTGACTAAACCTCCCATCAGACCACCTCCAGTGGCATGGGACTTGAATCTGGTTCTTAGCCAGCTTATGCAGCCACCTTTTGAACCCTTAGCCACTACCTCCTTGAAATTTCTTTCCTGGAAGGTTATGTTTCTCATTGCAGTCACCTCAGCTCGCCGCATCAGTGAGCTGCAAGCCTTGATGGCTAATCCTCCTTATTGTGGTAAGGAGAGTGCAGCCCAGCCTGGGGAAACAAAGGGAAAAGGGACTTTTTCCTCTTTGCGGGGGATGGGTGCACCTGAACACATATACCAAACTAAAGGCAGTGAGAGAAACCGCAGCTGTAGAGCTAGGCTAACGCCCCACCCAGACTCCATAGCAACCCTGGGTAAGGATTGGAGTTACATGGGGGTGGAGTCAGAAGGGGAGGTGCCCTGCTCAGCCTTTAAGTTGGAGCAAACAGAAAAGAGGAAAGACAAGCCAGAGAAGGGAGGCAAGCCAAGCAAGCAAGGCAAGGAAGCCAAGGAGGCCACAGAGAGCCAGGACAAGAACAAAGGTAGCCAGCGCTGCAGCCAAGAGAGCAGCAGACAACACTCCCAGGAGAGGACCAAACACACTGGCAAAAGGGAGAGAGACAGAAGGTTGGTGTTGGAGAAGCCAAGGCAAGAGAGCTCAGACTCCTCGGAAGAAAGGCGTGTCTTCAGGCAGAGGAAACCTCGGGTAGCTGAGAGGAAATCCTACAATGATTCCCTGACTAGCTCTGAGGCAGAGATAGCTACAGCCAGCAGAAACTCCAGCCATGAAACTCCCACAGTAAAACTCCAAGGTAGGAGAAAGAAACCAGAGAGAGCTAATGTTTGTATCTCTTGCTCAGATTCTGAGGAGAGGATTATATCTGGAAAAACCCAGAACAGAAAGAAGGAGTTTTTAAAGAAAGCTGAACAAGGAAAGCCTGCTAGGGTTCTGCCAAAAGAAGGGAAGGCAGTACAGTGGGATAGGCTGTTTAAGCTTTTAAAAGACATTAACCAAAAAGTACCTGAACAGTTCCAAGATTCCCCAGCAGCCAGCTCAGAAGAAAGCATGGAAGTGGATGATAGGGAGAGTGACCAGGGATCCACATGTTCTGAGATGGAGTGTGCTGTATGCATTGGTGCTAATTGAAGGAAACCAAAATAGGGGGAAGAATTAAGGAAGCTGTTATCAGTTTGTCATAGCTGAAAGCAGCAAGAAAAGGGAAAAGGAATCCTATGTTGAAGCAATAAGATTCTTTCCTACAGAAAGTGGATAGTGCAATCAAGTCTGTGCTAGACAGCTGAAACTGTTTAATTGCAAGCAGCAAGGAGAGAGCTGACAGCACTACTGATCTTGATTGTGTGTTGTATCTACATGTTCCTGTGTTAACCCTAAAGCAAGAAGCCTCTTAAAGGAAAAGGGGAAAAGAAGCTATTGTAAATAATTCCACTGAAACACTGTTTTCATGTTCTTTAATTTGGAGAAGTTTATCCTTGTTTCTTTTTGCTGAGAGTGAAAGTTTCTTTAAGGACTGTAACCAAGTTGGCTTAAACGGAACCCAGTAAAATTCCTGTGCGCTTTAAACATCCACTTGGTTTTACTTTGAGTTCACAACTACACCTTTGGAACAAAGGAATACAAGAGGAACTCCCGTCCCTACTAGGCGACCGCCTAGGAGGGGCGCGAGCGCCACATTATACAAGGTTCCATCATGACAAGGTAGTCCTTAGGACTAATCCACACTTTATGCCTAAAGTGGTCTCACCTTTTCATCTGAACCAGAAGGTTTATTTACCTGTCTTTTTTCCAGGACCTCATGCTTCAAGTGCAGAGAGGAATCTTCATACCCTGGATTGTAAAAGAGCTCTTGCTTTTTACTTACAAAGGACACAGCAACATAGAAAGTCCTCTCAACTCTTTGTTGCTTTTGATCCCTCTCATTTAGGACTTCCAGTCTCTAAGAGAACTCTGTCTAATTGGATTGCTCAGTGTATTTCTTTCGCCTACCAGAGTAAGAACCTTTCTCTGGAGGGCCATGTCACAGCTCAGAATGTGAGGGCCATGGCAGCCTCTATGGCTCATCTAAATTCTGTGTCCATCGACCAGATCTGTCGAGCGGCCACATGGGCCTCGGTTCATACCTTCACAGCCCATTACTGCTTGGACAAGGACTCCCGCCGGGATGCCTTGTTTGGTCAGGCTGTTCTCAAACACCTGTTCCATACCTAACCAACTCCTACCCTCCATCCCTGGCTGGATGCCTGAGATTCATGGGTGGAGGTAGAGCCCTTCCCAGGGACTCATAACCTGGGTGATCTCCCAGGCATCTCTAGCTGGGGAGTCCCCATATGTGAAGACTCATTCCTGCTTGTTCCTGGAGATAGCACAGTTACTTACCTGTAACAGGTGATCTCTGGGAACAGCAGGAATAAGTCTTCACAACCCACCCACCTCCCCTAGGAGTTGTATCTCTCTATCTTTCTTTCCTTTCCTCACTCTCTCTTTGTCTCAGCTTTAAAACTCGAACTGGAGAGAGGCGGTTAGGAAAGGCGGGAAGGCAGCGCGCAGGCGCTTGTGGGATGCTCCCAAAAACTTTCCTTTTGTACGCTGGGGAGCGTTCCAGCGCAGGCTCCGTCGGTACCGACGATACCCATATGTGAAGACTTATTCCTGCTGTTCCCAAAGATCACCTGTTACAGGTAAGTAACTGTGCTTTATCTAGGGGCAACAATTGTTGTAGTATGGATTGAGTGCATGGATATTTATTTGTTGCAGGAGAGGTCAGTGAAATTGTAAGTCGGGATATTGGATCACAAGTGGAGTGGTAAGATGTAGAGAGAGTAACAGTTTATTAGGTTACTTCAGGGAATTCTTATAGATCACTTTCTTCCATGGTGGGGCCATAGTATTCCAGGAAGAGGTGCGTTTTTACAGCTTTCCTGACATCCAGTAGATCTTTGGTTGCACGTATAGATCTGGGCTGTTCATTCCATAGATTGGGAGCGTAGAGGGAGAAGGCTTTACTGCTGGTGGAATGTTTTGAAGTTCTGAAGCTAGATGGAATTTCTAGGGTGGTGCTGTCTGCTCCTCTTCTTGTCGCATTCTTCTGATCAGCTGCATACCAAAAGCATCCTTCTCACAGACTAATATACCTAACCCCTATTCATACCTACACCAATCTCCCTACCGGCAATTCAACACACCCAGCAAAAATTACCCTCATTAACGCTAGATCCATCAGAAACAAAATCCCAGCCATAATTGATCTTACTAATGATAATGATCCATACATACTCTGCATAACTGAAACCTGGCTATCTAATTCTGACACGGTGTTGATCAACCAATTAGCTCTCTCCAATTATGACTTATTCCAGTGCTCAAGATCTAACAAGACCTAAAATTCTCTCTTTGCTTAAGTAACATCATAGAGGGTATGGATGTACTAATCATCAATAACATCCATTACAATCACCTTGATTTACAGACCCCCCTCCCCCAACCCATACAACATATTCTCCATTCTTGAAACCGCATACACCTCAATCCCAAGCAAGGCACCACATTATCCTCGGCGATTTCAATTTGCCATCTCTTCAACCCACACACTCCTCTCATTTCATAAATGCTCTACATGACCTAGGATACCAGCAAATAGTCCAATCCCCCACCCACAAAAAAGGCAACACACTCGATCTCATCTTCCTCATGCACAACTTATTACAAGATACTCTCTCCCCCCTCCTCCCCCCCCCCCCCACAAAGTACTCCCTCTCCCTTGGACAGATCATTTTCTTTTAGATTTTTTAATCCCTTCCACCACTTCACCCTCCGAAACCAATGAAACGAATCGTTTTAAAAACAAATTCAAAGCATTTAACAAAGAATCATTCTTAAATGATACAATACCGCACATAGACTCTTCTGTGACAAACCTTAACGACATCATCAATAGCTGGAACTTTAATATTGCCAAAGCTGCATTTGCCACAACAACACACTACTCCACAAGACACAAAGAATCTAAACCTTGGTATACAACAGATCTAAGAAAACTAAAGCAAAAACTTAGGAAATTAGAAAACAAATGGCGAATTACAAGAACAAATACTTATAATCAATTATACATGGCCACGCTCAAATCCTACAAAGAAGCCATTAACAAAAGGAAAAAAAGAGTACCATACTAAGCTCCTTACGAAATCACTCAACAGACTCAGAGAGCTCTTCTTGATAGTCAAATCTCTAACTAAATTCCCTCACCCTGACTCTGAACTACCCCCAATAGAACCCCAAACCCTTGCCAACTTCTTTATGAAGAAACTTATTCCCCCTAGCAATGGTGACACCCTGCTCAACCTCCAATTGCCAAGCCTCACTAAGACCACTCCTCACAGCCAAGCCACTTGGTCATCATTCCACTACATAAATCTCAAACAACTAAAAAACACAATCGCAAGCCTCAATACTACCGTCTCCCCATTGGACCCTTGCCCAGTCAGCTGGCTGAAGCTCACAAAAGATAAGTTCTCACCCATCATTCTTAACATTAGATTCAGGACAGTTGCCATCCGCGCTGAAACAGGCAATCATACGCCCTATCTTGAAATCTAATATCACAGACAAATCCCTCCCGAATTCATACAGACCCATCTCCAGCTTACCATTTTTGGCAAAAATCATCGAAAAAGTAGTACAAATCCAATTGCAAGACTTCATTGACCTAAATACTCCCCTTGACGACCAACAATACGGTTTCAGACCATATCACAGCATAGAAACTTTGATGCTAACCCTTATGGACAGAATCCACTGTAGACTAAATAATACCAAACAAGCCTTCATACTAGTTTTTATAGACATTGCAGATGCCTTCAACAGCATTAGCCACAGTACATTAATCTTGTGACTGCAACAGATTGGACTCCAAAGCACAGTTTTAAAATGGTTAAAGTCTTATCTCTCTGACCGCACTCTACAAGTTTTGGTCAGCACAGCAACCTCCTCTACCTTCAAACAGGTACAAGGAGTTCCCCAAAGCTCTTCTCTATCTTCCCTATCATTTAATCTCTATATGCAACCAGTATGTGACATATTCAAAAAACATAAAGTACAATATTACCTTTATGTGGATGACATTATGTTCTATCATCCAGTAGACATCGCAGACCCCCATCTGCCCCCAAATCCAAGCTTGCCTCACCGACATAATTGACTGGCTTAGTACACATAACCTAAAAATCAACTTCAAGAAAACAGAAGTGTTATTTTATTTATTTAACATTTTTTATATACCGCACTATTTAACATCAGCGCGGTTCACATATAACACAAATGTCCAGTGTGGGAAGTCTACATTGGACTTACAATAAACAGGAAATTGAACTTGGAGAACAAGTAAAACTATGTACATCACTCTTCATACGTTGCAACTCTTTGTGATGTAACGTTGTACGTTACTTGCAATCAAAACTTAATCCCCCTGCTAAACTCCTCAGAGCTGGAAGGCAAGCACAAATCAAATACTTAGGAATCATCCCAGACCAATATCTAACCATGGTTCCCCCACATTAAGGCTATCTCATATACTTCAAACTAAAAATGATACAGAATCTCTGACCCTTATTGGAAAACCATGATTTCAGATAAGTATTGCAAGCCTTGATTATATCCCACTTCGGTTATTGTAATAGCATTCTGTACAGTCTACCTAAAAAAAACAATCTATCAGCTTCAACTAGCGCAAAACCTAGCTGCCCGAATTTTACACAAGGCCCATTACTCTGACCACATCACCCCACTACACCATTCCCTTCATTGGCTACCCATTGCAATAAGGTCTAAAAACAAATACCTCATGATAATATTTAAACTGTACAACAAAACAGCACCTTCATACTTCTGCTCCCTCCTCAACTTACCCAACACTGCGAGAGCTAGAAGAAACTGTTCCCAGAATATGCTAACAATACCAACTCTCTTCGCAATGCCAATAAAACTACCAATGATAGAGTCTCCATTTATGTTTCTCTTTCTATCTGGAATGCTCTACCTGACACCTTAAGGAGTTTAAAGGACTTACAAACCTTCTGTAAGGAGCTGAAGACACACCTCTTTATTGAACACTATGGTTCCTTCATCGACAACCAGCAGTCACAGACAACTTAACTCCTCCGCTCATTCTAAGCTCTTAACTCATTCTGTTCTCTCACGAGCCAAAATGTAAATAGTAAACTGAGTTTTGTATATTGTACATAGTTATGGTAACACCGTTATTGTTACCATCCTTATCTTGTAAATAAGTTCTACCAGTGTTATAATATAAGTTCTTGTTGCCTTCATTGTTCATTGTGAACCGCTACTGATTTTCTGGGTGGTATATAAAATCCATTAAATAAAATAAAAATAACATAAATGTGCAGATTCTGTCTTGCTGAAGTTGACATGGACCTCTACCCAGCTGATACTGATATTGAATGCATCAGGGGAACATTGATCCCTAAGGTGTCGTAGCCCATCAATGCACTAGCACTCCAGGAAGAGATCCAACTCCCATGCAAGGTGGAAGTCAGCCCAGGCAAAGACTTAGACATCCCTTGTGTACATGTCTGAATCTGAGCACTCTTAGGTAACAGACTATGACTCTGAATACTTCTCAGAAGAGAAGTTTCTAGAGCTCCTGTTGGACCCCTCTCTGCCTCATGAGTCGTGTAAGTCTCGTCTTGAGGACATGTCCTTTCATGAGTTAGTGTTGGACCGAAAAGAAATGGACTAAACCATTACCCGCAGAGGAGGAGCACAGCGCCAAAGAGTTGCAAATTCTCCAGTATCAGGATCCCCACAAGGAAGCAGTGAAAGTACCCATGCAGCACATCCTACAGAGACTGCAGATGTGAATGTGTGAGATTTCCCCCCACCCCAATGCTTCCTGTTTGTTTATTTAACTGGTTTTACTATACCGTTTTTCTACCAGTCAAAACGGTTTACATTGAACAATTAAGTTTTCTGTGTCACTACATTATTAATAAAGTGGAACAGTATATAACATCATATAACAAGGGGAAGGCGTAAAACAGGACCAATATAACTTTAGAACCTTTATTACAGTAATGCTGTGAACCAATAGGGATTCATATAATCCTGTTGAACAGGCATGCGGTAAGGTAGATTCAAAATGTGGTGGTGGTTTATGGATGGAGTTGTGGTGAAGTGAAAATGAGGTGGCTCTAGTAGTGAGGGGGTGAAGTACCATAGTGCTCTTCAAAGAGGTGTGCTTTTATTTATTTTATTTATTTATTTACATTCTCTTATATACCGCGCTATTCTGCATCAGTGCGGTTTACATTGAACAAACTGAAATTACATTGAACAGGGCATTATAACTTGGAGATAACTATTTTTACAGGGAACATGGGCTATGGAGGGTTAAGTGGCTTGCCCAAGACCACAAGGAGCACCTGTGGGACTAGAAACCCCAGTCCTTCCGGCCCAAGGTTGCTGTCCTCTAGTGGGATTTGAACCCCCGACCTTCCGGCCTGAAGTACCTTGTCCCAACCACTAGGCCACTCCTCCACTCCTTCACTCCTTTTGAATACTTTGAGATTGAATGCTTCGTAAGGTAGGAGGAAGTTGATTCTAAAGGGTGGGAGTGTAGAATTCAAAGGCTCTCGTGCATGTGCATAGTGAGCTTTTGTATATATGAGGTGGTGGGAGAAGAAGATCGAGCATACTCTGTCTATGCAGTCTGTTGGTGATTGGACGTCTAATGAGCGCTTGGAGATGTTCAGAGGAGAAGTTGGTGAGTGCTTTTTGGGTGATAGTAAGGACCTTGAATTTGATTCTGGATGCGATGGGGAGCCAGTGGAGTGATTTCAGTATGGGAGTGATATGGGAGTGTCTGGAGACTCTAGCTATGCTGCGTGCCGCTGTGTTTTGGCTGAGCTGTAGAGGGGCGATGGTGGCTTTAGGAAGTCTTTGAAGGATGGAATTGCAGTAGTCGAGCAAGGGTGTGATGGAAGCCTGGCAGACTGCTCAGAAGCTGTCAGGTGAGAGGAGAGGGCGTAAGTTGCGGAGAGCTTGGGAGTTTGAAGTAAGTGTTCTTGGTGGTATTCATTATTTATGGTTGGAAATTGAGTTGGTTATCCAGGATGACGCCAAGGTACTTGACTTGAGACTTGTCTTTCAGTGTCCTAAATTTTGATTACGAGAGGTTTGAAGTTAGGGTCTTTTGTCACATGAAGGTCCTCAGTTTTAGTAAACTTGACTAAAAGGTTATGAAGTTGTAACCAGGAGACTATCTCTTTGAAACAGGTGGTTAGGTTGGTGTAGTCAGGAGCGGTGGTTTGAAATGGCATGAATATCATTATATCATCTGCATAAAGTTGGTATCTGATGTTAAATCTTTGTATGATGCCAAAGAGGGGCCTGATGTAAATGTTAAAAAGTAGGGAGGAGAGTGCAGAGCCCTGAGGGACTCCTTGGGGAATGGTATAGGGTGCTGAGGATTGGTGTCCAATTCTTATCAGTTGGGTGAGCTAGGAATGGATCCATTCTGTTTAGTAAGAAGGTTAACTCTAATACAGAGTCCTGCAAGATCTTTCCATCAGGAAACTGATGGCATTTGGGCAGCTCTCCATCCTTGATTTTCCAGGATCAAGGAAGACTTCTGCATCCCGGCCTCAAGTTCTTAGGTCTCACAGCTTGAATGTGGAGAGGCTAGAATTTGATTCTTTGACCCTACGATTTGAGTAGTCAATGTCCTTTGGTTTCCAGGAGAGATTTCACTAGGAGATCTTATTGCTTCATGGAGATTTGCCATCTGGTAGGAGAGTTAGGTCATAGATTGCTTCTTATGCTTCATACAGAAATTCCTGAATAACCTCTGCACCTCTAACAGTTGGGTATCTCTACCTTAATGTAATTGGCACATACCACCACCGTATAGAAGGGGAACTGATCTCTCTGTGGCTTTTAAGTCTTTGTTTCATGTGGGGTTTGCTTCTTTTGAAGCCTCCCCTAAAGCTGCCCACAGTGTCTTGGGATCTCAACATAGTTTTAACTCAACTGATGAAAGTTCCTTTTGAGCCGGTAGATACTTCAAGGTCCTATTTTTGGTGGTAGTTAGTTCAGCATGCAGAGTTAACAAGCTCTAGGATCTAGAAGCTGATCCACCCTACACATTTTTCACATTAGGGTGATGGTACGACCTCCTAAATTCCTTACAAAAGTGCTCTCAGACGTCCACCTTAACCAGTTAATTGTCCTATCACCATTTTTCCCAAGACCCCATGCTCACAAAGGAGAAAGTGCACTGTACGCATTGGACTGCAAGAAAGCTTTGGCCTTCCATCTAAAGCTCTTAGAAAGTCCACACAGTGGGGTCTGCTGTGAACAAATGCACGCTTTTGATTTAGTTAACAAACTGCATTTCTTTCACCTATGCTCAGGCAGATCTGATTCTTGAGAATCATGTCAAAGCTCATAATGTCTGAGCCATGGTCGTGTCTATAGCCCACTTGAGGTCAGCCTCCATGGAAGTAATATGCAGAGTTGCAACCTGGACCTCCTTCCACACATTCAAATCTCACTACTGTTTAGAGAGGAGCTCCTGATGTGACTGCAGTTTCAGTCAGTCTGTTCTTTGGAATCTGTTCATTGTTTAGAATCCAACTCCATTCCCACCGAGGCCCTGCTTTTCTGTTTAGGCTGCTCTTAAAAAAAATAAATTCTGAAAAAGCCTGTTGCCAACAAAACAAGTTCTTTTACTGTCAGTTTGTGGCATTAATAGTTCCCCCCTTTTTTTTTTAGACAGCCTGTAGCTAGGGATTCCCATATATGAGAGCTTATCCTGCTTGTCCAGGGAGAAAATGAAGTTACCCACCTGTAGCAGATGCTTTCCTTACAACCCATCCTTCTCCCCTTGGAGCTGTTAAGCTAAACTTGGTATGCGACTGAGCTTCCCAAGCACAGTGACAGCAGGCAAGTATGAGTGCACATATGTGATAAGCTTTCTAAAAGCTTCTAGAACAGAGGTGCCAAACACCATTCAGGTTTTCAGGCTGTCCCTAATAAATATGCATGAGATGCATTTGCATGCACTGCCCCCATTGTATTCAAATGTATCTCATGCATATTCATTAGGGGCAGCCTGAAAACCTGAATGGTGTTTGGTCCTCCAGGACTGGAGTTGGGAACCTCTGTTCTAGAAGGAGCCGAAGATGTTCTCATGTGGAATTCCATCAGAGATGTCACCTATACATCAGGACATATCTTACTGTCCATGGAGAACTTCTACTATGGATGAGTAACTTCATTATCTCCAGGAACAAGCAGGAATGAGTCTTCACATATGGGTACGTCGGTACCGACGGAGCCTGCGCGGGAACGCTCCCCAGCTTCCCAAAAGGAAAGCTTTTGGGAGCATCCCACAGCGCCTGCGCGCTGCCTTCCCGCCTTTCCTAACCAACTCTCCTCAGTTCTTCTTTGCCGTGGAGCCAGCAGGTCGAGCCCTGTCACCGCTGAAGAAGTCCTTTATTTTATTTTATTTCTTTGGTCGCGTGTCTTCCTTCCCCGACTCCGGACCGGTACCGCCGGTCTTTTTCTTTCTTTCTTTCTTTAAAAAAAAAAAAATATATATATATATTTTTCCTCACTTGGTGTATTTTTCTTCTTGGGCCTCAGGGCCCACAAGAAAATTTCCCTCATGGAAAAACCAGCCTCCGGGTTCAAAAAATGCACTAAGTGTAGCGGTACTATTTCTGTTACAGATACCCATGAATGGTGTCTTAAATGTTTGGGTCCTGAACACTCCATTCCGGATTGTCCGTCCTGCTCTCTAATGTCTAAACGGGGGTTACAGAACCGACCAGCTAAGCTCCATGTGCTGTTTCCCGCTGATGCACCGTCGGTAGCATCGACATCTTCCAGGTCTTCTTCTCCTGATGGATCTCAGGTAACCAAACATAAACCTAGCAGGTCCTCGAAGGGTAGATCTCCCTCTAAGCATCGAGATGCCTCTGGGCTTGCCCTCGAGGATCCTGCCCCAGCAAAACAACCCCGGCGGGAAGCTCCGGCTTCCAAAGCTCCTCCTATGGGGTTACAGGTTGACATCGATGGCATGGCCTCGACCGATCACCTGTTAGATTGCTCTGGGGTACCGGCACAATCTCCCGGTACCGATTTCCAGGCATTCATGGCGTCGATGGATCAGAATGTTCTGTCCATGCAGCAGGCTATCACGGCCTTCATTCAAGCTGCGACGCCGATGGTACCACAACGAGCTCCGTTGTCGGTATCGGCTCCGGTACCGGCACCAGCGCCGATACCGGTACCGACTGCATCGACATCGACCAGGATACCGACTGCAGCGGTTCCTTGTCCAGGGCTACTTCTCGGTACCGATCCGGTACCGGGGACGCCCGATGTCGATACCGCTTGATACGTGTATCGAGCGTTAGAAGAGCACCCTGACAGGCGATACTTTGATTCCTCTGGTGATTCTGATTCATCAGATGAGTCTCCTGAAGTATCTATAGCCCTTCCTGAGGAGCCTTCTTCTCCAAAAAGAAGAATGTCTCCTCCAGAGGACTTGTCCTTTCAAGACTTCATAAGAGAAGTAGCTAAAGGACTCTCTATTGCAGTAACCTCTGAATCAGAGCCTAGAGCAAAAAAATTAGATATTTTAGGATACTCTAAGGCTCCTAGAGAGGCAGTCACCTTACCAATTCATGAGATTCTTCATGAACACATGATTGATTTATGGGAGACTCCTCTCACTCTTTCTCCTCATTCTCGCAGATTGGACACTATGTATCGTGTCCCTCCTTGTCCTGGATTTCAGAAAACTCAGCTTCCTCACCATTCCATTGTGGTGCAGTCAGCTATGAAGAGGATAAAGAGTACAAAGAGACACACTTCTGCTCCTCCAGGAAGAGAATGCAGGACCTTGGATGCTTTTGGTAGGAAAATCTTCCAAGCCAGTATGCTTATTGCCAGAATCAACTCATATAGCCTTTACATGGGTATGTTTCTAAAAGAAGTTGCACAAAAACTGCACAACTTCCTCCCTTTTCTTCCAGAAGATAAAAGGGATGAATTCCTCCTTTGGCTTAAGCATACTCAAGACATTTCAAAGTTTTCCAACAGGGCAGCTTTTGACTCCTTTGAAGGTGCCAGCAGAGCCTCAGGCATTGCCATAGCTGCTCGCAGAATTGCTTGGCTCCAGGCTTCTGATCTAGAACCCTGGGTTCAAGATGGCTTAGGAATTCTGCCCTGTACAGGTGAAAATCTATTTGGCAAAGAGTGGCAAATAAAAGCCACTCAAATGGATGCAGAGAACTCTGCTCTGGATAGACTTTCAAAGTCAACCTCCATTCCTGCCAAGAAAAAGATTTTTAAAAAGTCTTTTTACAAAAAGGGAAAATTTCCTTCTACTTCTGGCCAACAATCTTCTACAGGTCGCTTTGCCACTAAACGTCAGCAACCTAAGCAGGCCAGGCCTAAGTCTACAGGGGCTGCTGCAACTCAGCAGTCCCAACCTCCTCAGGGTTTTTGACTTGATGCTAGAGAACTTAGCCTTTCTGGCTCTACAACAGCCAGAACCTCTCACCATTCCAGGAAGGTTAGCTCATTTTGCTCCCAGATGGGAGCAAATCACATCAGAGCAGTGGACCCTCTCCATCATAAGAGAGGGCTACAAACTTCATTTCTCAGACCTTCCTCCCCACACCATAGTGAGACAATTCAATTCTCCCACATCTCTTCTCGACCTTCTCGGTCAGGAGGTGACTACCCTTCTTGCCCAAGGGGCAATAGAAGAAGTTCCTCTTCTTCAACAAGGGTCAGGGTTCTACTCCCCCTATTTTCTCATTCCGAAGAAGACAGGGGGATACAGACCCATCTTAGATCTCAGAGAATTGAAAAAATTTCCTATGCAAGGAGAAGTTCAAGATGCTTTCTCTGGGCACTCTCCTTCCATACCTTCAAAGTCAGGATTGGCTTTGTTCTCTAGATCTCAAGGATGCGTACACACATGTCCTCATCCATCCATCTCACAGGAGATTCCTACGTTTTCTTTTCCAAGAAAAACATTACCAATACAGAGTACTTCCTTTTGGTCTGGCCTCTGCTCCCAGAGTGTTCACCAAATGCATGGCAATAGTTGCTGCATTTCTACGCACTCTGGGAATATTTGTCTTCCCATACCTGGACGACTGGCTCATCAGAGCTCCATCTCAGTCAGAGGCCCAGATTTCCCTGGACCGCACAATGCGCATTCTGCAGTATCTGGGACTTGTGGTAAACCTCCCAAAGTCCCAGCTCACCCCTACTCAGTCCCTGGAATTCATAGGGGCCTGGTTGGATACCACCACTGCAAGGGCCTACCTTCCTCAGGCCTGTTGCCAACGTCTAGTGCAGTTAGCCTCCCAGATTCAGTCAAAGAACCACTTAACTGCCCAGGAGATGCTACAACTGCTAGGCCACATGGCTTCCACAGTACATGTGGTACCCTATGCTCGCCTACACATGAGAGCAGCTCAATGGACTTTGCCCACCCAGTGGACTCAAGCTTCAGGAGCTCTCTCAGACCAAATAGCAACTTCCAAACGTCTCTTTTGGTCTCTCCAATGGTGGATGTCCACTCAAAATCTGTTGCTGGGGTCCCCCTTCCAACAGTTGTTGCCCCAAGCAACCCTCACAACAGATGCCTCCCAAACAGGTTGGGGAGCTCATCTACAAGACCTCTCCACTCAAGGCACTTGGTCCCCACTGGAGACCTCTCTTCATATCAACCACTTGGAACTTCGAGCAGTTTTTCTAGCTCTCAAGGTTTTTCATACCCTCCTCAGCTACAAGACAGTCCTCATTCATACGGACAATCAAGTAGCCATGTTTTACATAAACAAGCAAGGAGGAACTGGCTCTCTGTCGCTTTGCAACGAAGCTTTAAGATTGTGGGCCTTCGCCAGAGAGCATCAAATCCATCTCCTGGCCGTATACCTCCCAGGAATCCAAAACTCTTGGGCAGACAGACTCAGTCGAGTTCTGCTTCCACACGAATCGTCCCTGCATATGGATCAGGTACTCAGAATCTTCCAAGAATGGGGAACCCCGGACATAGACCTCTTTGCAAGTCCGTGGAATACCAAACTTCCCCGGTTCTGTTCCAGAATTCCGTGTCAGGGAGTACAGGCCAAGGATGCCTTCCTCCTTCATTGGGGTCAGGGCTTCCTGTATGCCTTTCCACCCATTCCCTTGATTCCCAAGACTCTATTCAAACTCCAGAGGGATCAAGGATCTATGATCCTCATAGCTCCATGCTGGCCACGCCAAGTGTGGTACCCTCTACTTCTGCATCTCTCCCAAGCCCCCTCCCTGGACTTGGGAGCTGCTCCAGACCTCCTGTCCCAGGAGGAAGGGAATTTGTGGCACCCAAACCCCAAGTCCCTTCACCTCAGAGCTTGGTTACTGAAGGCCTAGAACTGCAAGACTTGAATCTTTCTCAGCAAGTGAAGGATATCCTCCATGCTTCCAGAAAACCTTCCACCAGGCGTTCCTATGCTTTTAAGTGGAAAAGATTTTCCATTTGGTGTGCTGAAAAGGGTCGTGACCCTCTAGCACTACCTTTAACTTCTCTGTTAGATTATCTCCTGCATCTCTCCAATGCAGGACTTAAGACAAATTCAGTAAGGGTCCATTTGAGTGCTATTGCAGCGTCCCTTAAGCCCATCAATGGACAACCTATCTCCTCTCATCCCCTCATTGCAAGATTCATGAGATGCCTAACTTTAACTAAACCTCCCATTAGGCCTCCTCCGGTGGCATGGGACTTAAATTTGGTTCTTGGTCAGCTTATGAAGCCACCTTTTGAACCTTTAGCCACTACCTCCTTGAAATTCCTTTCCTGGAAGGTTATTTTTCTCATTGCAGTCACTTTTGCTCGCCGCATCAGTGAACTGCAGGCCTTAGTGGCTAATCCACCTTATACAAGGTTCCATCGTGATAAGGTAGTCCTTAGGACAAATCCACACTTTATGCCTAAACTGGTCTCACCTTTTCATCTTAAGAGGTATATTTACCTGTCTTTTTTCCAGCTCCTCATGCATCCAGTGCAGAGAGGAATCTTCATACTCTGGATTGTAAAAGAGCTCTTGCTTTTTACTTACAAAGGACACAGCAACATAGAAAGTCTTCCCAGCTTTTTGTTGCTTTTGATCCTTCTCATTTGGGACTTCCAGTCTCTAAGAGAACACTGTCCAATTGGATTGCTCAGTGTATTTCTTTCGCCTACCAGAGTAAGAACCTTTCTCTGGAGAGCCATGTCACAGCTCATAATGTGAGGGCCATGGCCACCTCTATGGCTCATCTAAATTCTGTGTCCATCGACCAGATCTGTCGAGCAGCCACCTGGGCCTCGGTTCATATCTTCACAGCCCATTACTGCTTGGACAAGGACTCCCGCCGGGATGCCTTGTTTGGTCAGGCTGTCCTCAAACACCTGTTCCATTCTTAAACAACTCCTACCCTCCTTCCCTGGATGGATGCCTGAGATCCATAGGAGGACGCAGATCCCTTTCAGGGTCTCATATCCTTGGGGATCTCCCAGGCATCTTAGCTAGGGAGTCCCCATATGTGAAGACTCATTCCTGCTTGTTCCTGGAGATAGCACAGTTACTTACCTGTAACAGGTGATCTCTGGGAACAGCAGGAATAAGTCTTCACAACCCTCCCACCTCCCCTAGGAGTTGTACCTCTTTTCTATCTTTCCTTTCCTCTCTCTCTCTATTGTCTCAGCTTTAAACTCGAACTGAGGAGAGTTGGTTAGGAAAGGCGGGGAGGCAGCGCGCAGGCGCTGTGGGATGCTCCCAAAAGCTTTCCTTTTGGGAAGCTGGGGAGCGTTCCCGCGCAGGCTCTGTCGGTACCGACGTACCCATATGTGAAGACTTATTCCTGCTGTTCCCAGAGATCACCTGTTACAGGTAAGTAACTGTGCTTTACAGTTGGCAGGTGGGATTTAACACTGTGCAGTTTTGTAAAATGACCATGATGGACGTGTTTAAATGGTAGTATGCCAAATAATGAATAAATAAATGCATAGATATTTGCCGTGTAGACAGGAATAACTGGGCAGATGGGAGTGCCAATAGGTCTTTTTTGTACTAAGGTAAAAAATGGATTTTAATCCCTCTGGAGACAGGACATAATTACTTTGTCTGCTTGCTTTTGTTAAAAAGCAGTATTTTTTTTTTTTTACTTATTGTAAATCTCAAAGGTAAGATTGGAAAGAAACCACAGCCACACAAGATGGTCTTCTGTTAAAACACTTTATTGAAGACCCAATTTGACCAAGTTTTGGCAATTAGGCCTGCATCAGGGGTCTAAAATAATACAAACATTAAAAGAATCAAACACAAAACATAAATACAAAAAATGGAAAATCATTTCATAATGAATATTTAAAAACATACAGTAATATAAAAAGGCGCTTATAAAAGTGAATACAATAAAAGATTAAAAATCCTATATATATATTGTTGTTGTTCAGTGCCGTCGAGTTGGTGTCAGCTCATGGCCACCCTCTGGATAGATGTCCTAAACTGTGTTCGGTCTTCATTCAGGTTGTTCATTGTTGCTTAAAGTTGCACTCATAGCTGCTGTTACTGTATCGATCCATCTCATTGCTGGTCTTAATCTTTCGTTGACTTCTGCCATGCCAAACATGATTTCTTCCTCTAATGATCTCTGTCTTCACAGGATGTGATCAAAGTATGAAAGTCGAAGTCTTGTCATCTGAGCTTCTAAAATATAAATAAATAAATTATTTTTGTGTGTGTGTGTGTGTATATATATATATATATATATATATATATATATGTGTGTGTGTATGTATGTATGTGTGTGTATATATGCATGTGTATGTATATATATGTGTGTATGTATGTATGTGTGCACATAAAAGACAATACATAATGAAAACCACAGCATAAAAAATGATAAATCAATGATGAGCATATTTACCAACAGATAGTTCAGCTGATTGCAATATAAAGCAATAAAACATCAAACTGAAAAGCCTAAAATATAACGACAAAATCCATAAAACCACATAAGGCATAATACATATAAAATATGAGCAAAAATGTTTAAAAAGACATAAAAAAAACATAGAGACCACATTACCGGGAACAAACAAATGTATAGCATTCGCTTGAATGCCTAAAAGTTAAAAATAAATAGTAAAAGGTCAGAAGCCACAACAATACAGAAAATATGTGACAGAAGGGAAGAATAGGACAAGGAAAAGAAAAGGGAAAAAGGGAGGAGGGGCAGGGGAGGGAAAAGGAAAGGCAAGGAAGAGAGAGAGAGAGGTAGTAAAGGAAGGGGAAGAGGGAGGAAAGTGGAAGGAGAACAGGGGTGGGGAGGAGGAGAGAAAAGCCCTAATGCTTGATTTATCATTTTTTATGATGTTGTGGTTTTCATTATATATTGTCTTTTATGTATGCATGTATATTTTAGAGGCATTATCCTTTTATTTTTATATATTTACTTATATATATTTAATCTTTTATTGTATTTATTTATAAGCTCCTGTTTATATTACTGCATGTTTCTAAATATTTATTATGAATGTTTTTCCATTTTTTTTATTTGTGTTGTGTTGGATTCTTTTAATTTTTATATTATTTTAGACCCCCAATGCAAGCCTAGTTGCTGAAACTTGACCAAGTTGTGTCATCCATAAAGTGTTTTAATAGAAGACCATTCCATGTGGCTGTGGTCTCTCTCCATGTCTTCCTTTGGTGTTCTTGTTTGCGGATGTCGCTTTCCTCTTTTGTTTCCTTATGTAAACCACCTAGACTGGTAGATAAGTGATTTATGCATGTTCTAAATAAATAAAAGGTAACTGGTCTTAGGCTAACAATTAAAAGGCATGAGCTAAATTCAAATAAATACAGCGTTAAAACGAGGTATATTCTATATAGTTTATATTATTTAGATATTTTAAAAAATACTTTTACAACATGCATAATGTCAGCTAAGTTAATTAGACTAATTCATTTTCAGATTTTCTGCATTTAATAAATGGTCTTATACAATACTTGCTTTGCATAAATGGTATCTATTTTCTGAATCGAGTCACTCTTTGGGCAAATCCAAAAAATTTAGTACACAAGTTATTTTTTGCAGTGAGTGTCAGCTGCAAGTTAACTTATGAAGCATTTTTCTTCATTTCATATAGGAACAACTTTCTGCAAATAGAATGGATCCATCTTTATCTCATCAGTCATTAGTGGCCCTCTCAGAGGTTGGTGTTTTGTGGTATACTGGACAGAACTTAAGGAAAAAGTCAGTATTCAGTGCCACATTCTGGAAAGATTCTTCTGTGACTTCAAATGGAAATGAAAACAACCATGGTGATCATCTAGTTCCATGCAGAAATTGAAGAGTGAGATGTGTTACCAGGGCACATATTGAATATTCTATTTATAACACAGAATCAAAACAGAGATATTATTTTAAGTATTTGAGGGTAAGAAAACTCTCCCTGTTTTGAGGGGAGGGGGCAGTATCGCCAAATAGGTTAAGTTATTGTATACTGTGATGATGATAAACCTCGCTCCTGATTCTCGGGATATGTAGATTATGATCTCGTTCTCATATTTTACCACTAGTGCTCACCATAATACTTGCATTGTATCAGAGAGTGCTTTCTCTAGAAGTTCGTAGGATGTAATATATATAGCAATTTATATATGATATGCATAGAAATTGACTGTAATCAGGCCTTTGGTGCTCAGCCTGAAGAGAAATATTTCTGTATCTATCTGCCACATTTTCTTGGTCTCTGACTGCATGTCTTAGTACTTATCTCTCCACACGACGTACAGAATAATAACTTGGTACTGACACTTCTATTATCTATGCCATTCTCATGTTTGTCTCCTTTACCACTGTGTCTGATTTTCTTGCAAAATAAGCAGAGGTAAATTTCTACCGTAATTGTGGCAGTAGAACAACTATCAAGAAGATGGAAAATATCAAATAATTTGTTTACAAGTAATAAAACACTGCAAGTACAAAATGGAACTTAGCTAAAAGTCCATGTTTGGGATCATCTCCTGCATCAGGGGCACATATTTTTCTCAGACACATAAAAACTTGTACAAAATGATAAAAGATATACACATATCACAAACACTTATAATAATTCTCCCAAGCTCTGTGCCGTACAGTCTATAAGTAAAAGACAAAAAAATATACAAGCACAACAAATAGGGGTGTCCTACATGGAGCGATGGGGGGAGAAGTGGTGTGTTCACCCCTAAACAAACAAAGAAACAAAGATATGGGGAGGGGTGAAGACATGGGAAGGGGTGCACCTGCTCCTGGTGGGTGCACCACTAAGCAAAGACATGGCTAGGGGTGCACCTACTCCCTAAAAGACATGGGAAGGGGTGCACCTACTCCTGTCATATTGCTGGGTAGACTAGATGGACCATACCGGTCTTTGTCTGCTGTCATTTACTATCTTACTATGTTAAAAATGAAAAGAGATAAATAAATATGTACTGAAAAAGAAACGGTTGACTACAGGGACATGAACTGCCAAATAAAATAGGACTATCATCCCATAGTCAACAATACATATTAAAATATTATAGATATAGATATATATGAATTTTTGTGTGTGATCGTAACATACAAGTATACCTATGGAGTAATGGCTAAAAAACACCTTGACTGCAGGACTCACTGTGCAATGTTAAAGCCTAGCTGAGTTCTTCTATAACAAAATACATGAGATTTCTTTCTTGTTTCCCCTAGAACAACTTCACTCCCCCCTCAATACCAACTTTTCCTTTCAATCTCTATAACCTTTTCTTCCTTTCCCAAGATCTCTGATGAAACATCTCATTTTCTTTCCTCTTCCAATATTACTACCTACTACTACTACTGAACATTTGTATAGCGCTACAAGACGTACACAGCACTGCACAGACACATGTAAAAGATGGTCCCTGCTCATCAGAGCTTACAGTCTAGTCAAGACAGACAACACATTAGCTGTAAACATGGGATACAGCTAGGGGAAATGATAAGGAAACACAAAGGAGATCAGATGAGTCGAGAACCGAAAGTGGCAGCGAAGAGGTGAGTGTTCATCCTGGATTTGAAAAGGGTCAGAGAAGGTGCCAGACATGCAGACTCAGATAATTTGTTCCAGGCATAAGGAGCAGCAGTGTAAAAGAAGTGAAGTCTGGAGTTAGCAATAGAAAAGAAGGGTACAGATAAAAGCAACTTGCCAAAAGAGTGGAGTTCCCAAGGAAGGGTGTAGGGAGAGATAAGAGAGGAAAATGGAAAGGTAGTGAGGAACTGCAGAGTGAATGCACTTATAGGTCAGCAGGAGAAGCTTGAATTGGATGCGGAAACGGATAGTTGAGCCAATGAAGTGACTTGAGAAGAGGTGTAATATGAGCATGACAAGGCTGGTGGAAGATTATCCACGCAGCAGAGTATTTAACAAATTGAAGGGGAGAGAGATGATTCAGAGGGAGACCAGCAAGGAGTAGATTAGAATAGTCTAGATGGGAGGTGACTAAGGTATGGCTAAGTGTCAGTAGTGTGTTCAGAAAGGAAAGGGCAAATTTTGTTGGTGTTGTAAAGAAAGAAACGGCAGGTTTTAGCTATCAGTTGGATGTGTGTGGAGGAGAGAGAAGAGTCAAAGATGACCCCAAGGTTGCGAGCTGAGGAGATAGGGATGAGTACAGAGTTATCCACAAAGAATGAGAAAGGAGGAAGGGGGGGTTTAGGGGGAAAAATAAACAGCTCAGTTTTGGCCATATTCAATTTCAAGCAGTGGTGAGACATCCAAACAGCAATGTCAGATGGGCACGCAGAGATCTGGGACTGGATTGCCAAAGAGATTTCAGGTGTAGAGAGGTAGATCTGGGAGTCGTCAGCGTAAAGCCATGGGAAGAGATGAGTGCACCAAGGGACTAGGTATAGAGAGAGAAAAGTAGTGGACCCAAGACAGATCCTTGGGGTACGCCAACCGAGAGCAGGATAGCAGTAGAGGAGGATCTACCAGAACAAACACTGAACGAGTGATGGGAGAGAGAAAAAGAGAACCAGGATAGCACAGAGCCCTTAAAACCAAATGAGGAGAAGGTATCGAGGAGAAGGCTGTGGTCAACAGTGTCAAAAGCAGCAGAAAGGTCAAGAAGGATGAGGATAGAGTAAAGGCCCTTGGATTTTGCCAGGAACAGGTCACTGGAGACTTTGGCAAGAGCTGTTCCTTATCATCCCTCCAGTTCAGTCCCACATCTCTGGGTTGTGCATCTCCTTCCGCAGCATGGAGAACTGGGCATGTCAGATTTGTGACACCACTGTATATATCCTGCTGGTACCGTCCACCACCCCCCAGTGTGCTCAGTCTCCATGCAGCTGGAGGTAGTGAGCCTAGGTGCTGGGCTCACTAGAGGAGCATATAAGGAGCTTTAGGCTATTTAGTCAGGGTTTTTTCATTGTTCATTTCTTCCTATAGCTTATTTCTTTTGGTTTAGAATGGTAAAGTTCATTGAAAAAAAAAGAAACGGAGGGAGTTAGGAAAGATTGTCTCTCACTCTCCAGGTCATTTCTGGAGCTTTTGTCTGCTCTCCCCTTCTTGTCTGCACAGAGAGGAGCTGTCCAGCAGCCTTGTCTTCCTCGGGCTGGAGCAGTTTGTGTTTGTGAGTTGGACTGAAACCGTTGTCGGAGCTCTTTGCTTGCTGCATCTGCTGGTCTTCAGTGTAAACAGAGCTGTGCTGCATTCACAGATGGAGTTATGGGGCCTGGAGGCAGAGGTGAGTGCTCAGATTAAGATTTTTGTGATCGGGGCCTGCTGCCACGTGGGGACCACATTTTAGCTGGTAGCAGGGCTGAGGAAATTCGCGGGCCGTTTTTCACGCTTTTTTAGGCTTTCAATGCTAGTTTTTTCCTCACAGTCAGTTTCTATGGTAAAGGTGTTTGCTCTTTTGTTAATCTGAATATAATTCTTTTAATTCTGTTAATTCCTCTATATTTTAATTCTTTAAGTCTCAGTGTTTGATCTCTTAAAGGGCCAGTACACAAAAAAAAAAGAAAAGCCGGTTCACATTTTTGTTTTGTTAGCTATTTTTCGTTGACTGCGGAATCCCGAGTTTTAATATCCGTTATCACGGATCCTGTAGCGCTAATGCCTATGCGCCCTCAGCGCCTCATTTGTGGCTTACGTTAGGGCACGGTCTCAGAGGCTGGAGTGTGCCATGGATGCACGGCTGAAGCACTTAATATGCAGCAAGATCTCCAGGATAAGGCTATGGAGAGTGCTCCGTTGGGGATGCAGGGTCCAGCAGGTGCTGTGGAAGGGGGAGTCCCTGCTTGATTCCCCATCCGCTCCTCTTACTGCAAACCTGGCGTTGCCAGGTACTTCCACAGCTCCGGTAATGGCTGGAGCAGCCCTCAGTGGGTTTTCCTCAGATTTTGTGCTACTCCTTCATCAAGCCTTCTGTTTACATCAACAGGGGGCGGTAGCCGATGCTACGCTTCTTGGGGCCACGGGAGGCCAAACGACCACGGAATGGTCTGGAAGTGGTGACGGTAGGCCCGTTAAGAGGCCACAGTCTGTGGAGGATCAGACTCTTGGGCTGGACTGGTCGGAAGGAGAGAACTTTGATATGGAGCCAGAAGCAGGAATAGAGCTAGAGGAAGGTGAAATTCAGGAGCCTGAAGATCAAGCCAGAATTATCGGGGTCTTCCAGTGAGAGGAGCTGACAGCGCTCATTATGGAGTCGCTTCAGGCGCTCAACCTTTCTTCGGTGGCACCAGCGGAGGATGAGGGATTGGAAGATCCTCTTATTCAAGCAGTGCGGAAGTTCCAAGCGGTTTTTCTTGTTCACCGGGTCATCAAGCAGATGATTCAGGATTAATGGGATTTGCCGGAGGCCAGTCTGCGTGGTGTGAAGTCTGTGAATTGTCTTTATCCCTTGGCTGATCAAGAACGTGAGGTTTCGTTCTCCACGTATAAATGCGGCAGTTTTGGCGGTCACAAAAAAGTCTACCATTCCAGTGGAAGGCAGTGCGGTTTTGAAGGACGCACAGGATTGGAAAGTGGACATCCTATTGAAGCAAGCTTTTGAGGTTAATGCTCTGTTTCTACAAGCGTCTTTTTGTGGAGCGTGGGTAGCGACAGCATGCCTTCGTTGGTCGCAGCATTTGCAACAGCCAGCGCAGCATATGCAGGAGCAGTTAGCGGATGTGACACGGCTAGAGTCAGGGTCAGCTTATTTAGCTGATGTACACTATGATCTTATTAGAGGTTTGGCGAATTCCATGGCTTGGTAGCCGCTCGCCGTTATCTTTGGCTAAGGAATTGGGCGGTGGACAGTTCCTCCAAGTCTCGTCTTAGCAAACTCCCTTTTAAAGGGAAGTTGTTGTTTGGAGACGACCTTGATAAACTAGTCAAGGATTTGGGGGAATCGAAAGGATCTCGCTTGCCAGAGGACAAGCCAAAGCCGGGGCGGACTCGGTTAGCTGCACGGGGTCAAGCTCGGGATTTTTGGCGCTTTCGCACCTCCCACTTTGGGAGGCTTTCAAAGAGGAAGGTTTTCCTCTCGAGGTCAAAGTTTTATATAGGCTTCCGGGGAGCGGGCAGATGTTTTGCGAGCCCCTCTTCCTCAGGGTTTAGGAAAGCGCAATGAAGCGAGGGGGGCCCAGGCAGGAATTCAACCGATAGGGGGCCAGCTTAAATTTAGTACCCAGCAGAGAGCTTGTAGTTTAAATTTCATAAGAAGTTAGAGCCTAGCAGCAGCTACGAGCTATAATTTAAATCAAATCAGAATTTAGCTTAGCACAAAAGGCAAAACAGGGTCTGTACTCTTTGAGCAACAAATAAAGTCTTCTAGAGACCTTTACAAAGAGGCCTTCTACCTAGGGGGCAAGAGACCTGTGAAACCTTTTCAATAGGTGTTAACACCAGGTGGCAGATCAAAAGGCCATTTTGAAAGACTCCTCCTATCCAAGCAAGGACTGTTAATTACCCAGGAAGTTGGTCACAGCATTACCTCAGCAGCAGAGGCATAAATAGCTCAACCAGAGCTCTGTGAACCTCTGTCTTGAAGGACTAGAAAGGGGGACTGTTACTTCTGGAGAGAAATCTGCAACTGTGAGTATATACTTCTGGTAATTTTCTAAAAAGAATTCTTTGTATTAAAGCTACTTAATCTGTGAACCCACTGTTTTTGTTGGATCAGTTAGGGCCTAGTAGCAGCAATTAAAGTTTGAATTTAAAACACAGAGGAGAGCTTTCTGGTTACATTTCATACCCAGCAGAGAGCTTGTAGTTTAAATTTAATAGTCACTCAGGGCCAAGTAACAGCAAAGTACTTTTAGTTTAAATTTAACACACAGAAGAGAGCTTTCTGGTTAAATTTAGTACCCAGCAGAGAGCTTGTAGTTTAAATTTCATAAGACGTTAGAGCCTAGCAGCAGCTAAGAGCTATAATTTAAATCAAATCAGAATTTAGCTTACCTCAGCAGCACAAGACAGGGTACTGTGTAGCAGCCCTCTTTTAATAAGTGTTATTTCCCTCCCTTCCCTGGGATAATCGTAGCTTTATAGGTACTTACACATCTTAAAAGAAAGGAGGTGCTTTCAGGTGAAGCTCATTACCCAAATCAGTCATACACTAAGGACCTGAGATTAATTAAGCTTCAGGTGAACAAGGTATATTAAACGTATTAGGTACAGTTTTATTGGTATAAATACCCATAGCAACCCCTAGTAAGTAAGAACTTAAAGATCTAGACACAAACGTAAAACTAAGATGCAGACAGCAGTCCAGCAGCGGGATGGGAGCTATCCAGTCTTTTGCATTGAGTGTCACATGTATGATTTTCTCCCAGTTGGTGAGAGGTCTTACGTGTGCACTAGGTGCAAGGAGCTCTTTGCTCTCAGGGAACAAGTCCGTTCTCTAGAGGCTAAAGTAGCAGACTTGGAAAACATAAGACAGACAGAGAGGTACATAGACGAGACCTACAGGGATATAGTCCTGAAGTCCCACCTCCAGTCTGGCAGCACCCCTGTTGCCATGGAGGAGAGAGGTCACGTGACAGGAGAGCATCACCCTGGTGTGGCAGGAAGTGATCCTGTAACTAGGACCTGTCCTCCAGGTGATGTAAAACCCTCTCGCACCGAGGAAGTTTCTCCAGGGCCATGTGCCCATGAGGGAAGGGTTAGGACAGCCGTTATAGTTGGTGATTCGATCATTAGGCATGTAGATAGCTGGTTGGCTAGTGGACGTGAGGATCGCCTGGTAACATGCCTGCCTGGTGCGAAGGTAGCGGACCTCACACGCCACCTAGATAAGGTCTTAGATAGTGCTGGGGAGGAGTCTGCTGTCTTGGTACATATCGGTACCAATGACATAGGAAAATGTGGTAGGGAGGTTCTGGAGGCAAAATTTAGGTTTTTAGGTAGGAAGTTGAAATCCAGAACTTCCAGGGTAGCATTCTCCGAAATGCTTCCTGTTCCACGCGCAGGACCCAAAAGGCAGGCAGAGCTCCGGAGTCTCAATGCGTGGATGAGACAATGGTGCAGAGATGAGGGTTTTGGATTTGTTAGGAACTGGGGAACATTCTGGGGAAAGGAGGGGCTCTTCCGAAGGGATGGGCTTCACCTTAACCGGGATGGAACCAGGCTGCTGGCATTAACCTTTAAAAAGGAGATAGAGCAGCTTTTAAACTAGATATTAGGGGAAAGCCGACAGTCGCCCAAGAGCGGATGGTTCGGAAGAATGTATCCTTGAAGGATACTACCAAAAGCAGAGAGGTTCCACAAAAGAGTAAAGTAGCCCAAATGCCCTCAAGTATGGAGCAGACAGAGCTTAAAGATCCCAATTTACCCATGTCTAACAATAGCCAAATTAACATGAGTAAAATACATTCTCTAAAATGCTTGTATGCAAATGCTAGAAGTCTAAAGAATAAGATGGGAGAGTTAGAATATATAGCACTAAATGAAAGGTTAGATATGATTGGAATATCAGAGACATGGTGGAAGGAGGACAACCAGTGGGACACTGTGATACCTGGGTACAAACTATATCGTAATGATAGAGCTGATCAAATTGGTGGAGGGGTTGCGCTCTATGTTAGAGAGGGCATTGAGTCAGAAAGGATTAAAGTTTTGCAGGAAACAAAATCTGCTGTAGAATCTATATGGATTGAAATTCCATATAAAAGGGGGAAGGCGATGGCAGTGGGGGTGTACTATCGAGCACCTGGACAGAATGACCAAATGGATGATGAAATGCTCAAAGAAATCAAGGAAGCTAACAAAAGTTACAGTGCAGTAATAATATTGGGTGATTTCAATTACCCCGGTATCGACTGGGTCAGTGTCACGTCAGGACATGCTAGGGAGAGAAAGTTCCTAGATGAAATAAATGACTGCTTCTTGGAGCAGCTGGTTCATGAACCGACCAGAGGGGAAGCCATATTAGACCTAGTCCTTAGTGGAACACCAGATCTAGTGCAAGAGATAAGGGTGTTGGGGCCACTTGGCAATAGTGATCATAGCATGATCGCCTTTGATTTAATTAGTGGAGGAGGGATAGTAAGGAAATCCACAATACTACCTTTTAACTTTCGAAAGGGAGACTATGATAAAATGAGGAAAACAGTTAAGAAAAAACTAAAAGGAGCAGTTCGAAGGTTAAAGACGTACATCAAGCTTGGGTGTTGTTGAAAAATACTATCTTGGAAGCCCAGACCAGCTGTATTCCACGCTTTAAGAAAAGTGGAAGGAAGTCCAAAAAACTGCCAGCATGGTTTAAAGGTGAGGTCAGAGAGGCTGTTGTTGCCAAAAAAGCATCTTTCAGGAAATGGAAAAAAGAGCCAAACGACGAAACCTGGAAACAGCACAAGCACTGGCAAGTCAAATGCAAGGCATTGATAAGGCAGGCAAAGAGAGAATTTGAGAAGAAGCTTGCTGCAGAAGCAAAAACGCGAAATAAAGACCTTTTCAAGTACATTCGTAGCAAAAAACCTGTGAGAGAGTCAGTTGGTCCAATAGATGATAAAGGGGTTAAAGGAGCACTAAGAGGCGACAAGGCGATAACGGAGAGACTGAATGAATTCTTTGCTTCGGTCTTTACTGAGGAAGATGTAGGGATGTTACCCATGACTGAAGTGGTATTTAAAGGTGCGGAAGAATTGAAGGAAATATCGATACATCGGGAAGATGTCTTACAACTATTAGATAAACTGAAGAGTAGCAAATCACCTGGGCCGGATGGTATACATCCAAGGGTGTTGAAAGAACTGAAATATGAGATTGCAGAACTGCTATCAGTAATCTGTGAAATATCATTAAAATCATCTCTAATACCTGAAGATTGGAGGATCGCCAATGTAACACCAATTTTTAAAAAGTGTTCCAGGGGTGATCCGGGAAACTACAGACCGGTGAGCCTGACGTCAGTACCGGGAAAAATGGTAGAAACCATCATAAAGAATAAAATTACTCAGCATGTAGATAGTCACAACCTAATGGGAAAGACTCTGTATTACAACTAGAAAGTAAACTTAGCTATATCAGCGACTGCTTATATCAAAAACTTAAGAAAACACCTATATCTAATTTTTGAATAGATGACAACGTGGTCTCAGTATTACCGGGCTTAAGTCAGAAAACCGACTAAACGCCCTCCCTTAACATCAATGACCACTATCCTGTTGTCAGCTGTTTTTCCAAAAAGTGCAAAATTTAAATATTTCTTTAAAATGCTTAGCTTAAAATGCTTAGCTTTGAAGAGCTTTCCAAGCTTAGACAAGGGTGTTGCTTCCCAACGCATCAAGCGCTACGCGTTTCTCCAAACAAGGGTTCCTCAGGGGAAAACTTGCTAAGCTCTATAACGAAAAAAACAGTTCAAGTTAGCTTTTACTTTCAATTAGCAAAAAACTTGTTTTCGTCACTGTAATCATCCACTTTCTGTAATAAAGATTCTACCATTACCTTAGACACCCGCTAGCGTCTCTACTGCAAAAAGTCTTTGTTAAACTGCTTAACGGTGGTGAAGCAACCGCTGCACATGCGCAGCTTATATAGCTCCAGCTGAATGACAATGAATAATGAATAATGATGTTGGGAACCCCAACAAAATGACATCACAGGCAGGACTCCCATTCAACTCGGGCATTTAACCCCTGAGGACTGACTGTTTGTAGTTTATGAATCCATTGTTGTTCCACATATATCAACGTTTGATCCCTCGTGCGTCCTAGCTGCGGGCGAAGTATTTGGGTAATGCAAAAGCAACGTAAATCTTCAAACGTATGGTGCATTGACAAGCAATGTTCAACTATCGGAGCTTCAAGACGTTTGCACTTTAACTTGCTTTTGTGCTCATTGATCCGTGTTCTGAAATGCCGATTAGTCTTCCCAACATATAGCGAGGGGCATGGGCATTGGATACAGTAAACCACGTTAGAAGAACTGCAGGAAGTACTGCTACGCAGCTGATATGTCTTGCCATTATGTGAAAAACTACTGCATTCCTGGGTTATAGCACATATAGTGCATTCTCCACAAGCCTTATGTCCCCGATCTTCCGCAACCCCTGAATCCAGCGGACGTAAAACCGTCGGGCTTAATAAATCTTTAAGATTCTTCTGACGTTGCCAAACGCAACGGACTGAGTAACTTTCCAGCCCCGGTACAGTAGATAAAATATCCTTATGTCGATCTAAACTCTTCTGCAAATGAGAACTCAGTGGTGAAAACGTTGTTATAAAGTTAATACAGTCTGGACTTCCGGTGGCACATGAGCGAGTGAGGACGTGCTCTCTGCTCGCTCCGGGGCCGCCTCAGCTTTACTAAAATATTCTTTGCAATTGAAGCCTGCGGAGAGGGTGATCCTATACCCCAAACTACCCTGCGAACACTGAGGGACAACGGTGGCAACGAAACTGCCGAAAAGATGCCTCCACCGCTGCGGAAGGAGCGGGAGAAAACCACCCGAGCTGGGGCCATGCTGTCTGGAAGCGCTAACCCGACTTCGCCGGGAGCGGCGAGCGTCGACTCTGCCACGGAGGAACTTGCAAAAGAGGTCGTAAAACTCTTGGACCCCAAACTTGACCGCATACTCTGTAAGTTGGACTCCATGGGCACAGCGCTGGCTGATTTGGGTCAAAGAGTGGGGAGGCGGTTGAGCAACGAGTCTCCACAATGGAAGATGCTGAGAACAGCAGGGCCGGGGAGCACGAGGCTCAGCGTGCACAGCTCGCAGCTTTACTGGAGAAGGTGGAGGACCTCGAGAATCGGTCCCGGAGGAATAACATAAGGATTGTGGGGATCCCTGAAACTACTACCGATGCTCTCCTGTTGCCTTTGGTGGAATCTTGGCTGCCTAAGACTCTGGGCCTAGATGCTTTAGTGGGCCAGTTGAGAGTGGAGCGCGTGCACAGATTGGGGGCCGAAAGTCGACTCACGCCCGCGACCGCGCGGTGGTGATAGCCCGAATATTGATTTCCAGCACAAGATGCAACTTCTCCAGGCCTTTTCGGCAGAAGCGTGAGATATCCTTTGAGAATCATAATCTCTTACTTTTTCAGGATTACTCTGCAGCCGTTGCAACTAAGAGAAAGGGCTTTGCGCCGCTCTGCTCTGAGCTCTTCCGGAGAAAAATGCGGTTTAACGTTGGCGTTTCCAGCAACGTTGAGGATTTCCCACTCTGGTATGAATCATACCTTTACAATGGTCGGAGAAGCGAAGTCTTTCTTGGACCTCCTTGTGTGAAAGACCAACTGCATCGCCCGTGCGGGAGGACAGTACCTGAGATTCTCGACCGAGATGCATTTTTCAGTGAGCCCGGAGGGGCCATCATCTTACCTGGACTCCTTGATTTGGTTTTCTTTGTAGATAACCCCACCCTACACTTTGTTCCGTACCCTGGGTGAGCAGGCTTGGAAAGGTTGGTGGTAGCATAATGTATCTGGGGGGGGGGGGATCTGTTCTGACCTGCTGTACTCTCTTGTACGGGTGGGGGATGGTAAGAGCTGGTAGGGGCTCGATGAGGGTATGTTGCAGGTTGTGGGGGTTGCTTTTTGTGTGAGGAGCGGCCGGCTGCCTGCAGAAGAGGGCCTTGTGTGTGCTACTTGACCAACGCAGGGGGGGCTGGGGCGGCCCCTGTAGGGCCATACCCGAAGTCCGGCTCCGACTTTAGTGGTCGGGGGAGTGTTGTATAGTTGTATAGTTGGGGGTTGGGGGAGGGGAGGTAAGTAGGTAGAGGCTAGTGGGTTTTCTTTTTGTGATGGGGTGGGGGATAGCAGTGGGGGGCGGGGGAGGGGGAGGGATAGGGGGAAGGGTTGCGGAGAGGGGACGAGGAGAGATGCAGCTGGGAGGGGGGGTGGGGGGGGTAGGGGTTGGGGGTAAGAGGCACTGGGTTTCTCTTTTGGGAACGATCCTAGGGGGCAGAGCTGGGTTTCCTAACTATTTGGACATTGGGGCAGCAGTGCCGATGAGCAAAGATCCCGGAGGTGAGGCTGGGCGCCTCTGGGAGCACCATAAGCGATCTTGCCAATGGGTATCATTTGTATTGACCCATGCCTGAGCTCAAGATAATATCTTGGAATGTGGGGGGCATTGGGTCCCCCATTAAGCGCACCAAAATTCTCCAGGGCTCAAGAGAAAGGGGGCCCACATTGCCCTGCTGCAAGAAACGCACTTGAGTGCTGTAGAGCACAGGAAATTGGCCCGGGATTGGGTGGAAGTGGCTTATGGAGCAGAGTCGGGCACGAAGAAAGCGGGGGTGGTGGTGTTAGTGCGGAAGGGGGTCTCTCTTGTAGTGACAGGGATACAAACTGATGTGCAAGGGCGATATGTTCTGTTGAAGGGCCAACTGTACAATGAACCAATCTGGATTTGAATGTATACGCACCTAATGTATATGATCATGCCTTCTTTACTCATCTGATTGACCTGCTCAAGCATGCAGAGGGGCCAAGGTCATTGTGGCTGGAGATTTCAATTGCCCTCATGAACCCCATCTGGACAAGTCTGCTCGGGGGGAGTGGGAGCGTGGGCACGTAGAGGGATTAGCTATCTATGTCGGATGGGGGCCCTGGTGGATGTATGGAGGGTATTACATCCAGGGATGCGGGAATATACACATCAGTCACGAGCTCACCATACGTGGTCCCGTATCGATTATATACTTGTCAGTGAGGGTGGGCTCCCCCGGGTAGGGCAGGCGGAAATAGAGCCCATTGCTCTTTCGGACCATGGGATGGTCTGGATTACTTGGGAGTGTCAGGGGCCGGAAAGATCGGGATGGAGATTTCCTGCTTTTCTATGGGAGGATGAGGCTTTCCGGGTCTTTCTTTTAAAACAGTGGGAGGACTATGTTCTCTTTAATGATACCCCTAATTGTTCCCCGCTGGTCTTCTGGAAGCTAGCAAGGCGGTGATGAGAGGCGCGATTATCGCATACACGGTGTCGCGGCGTAAACATCTGAATCGTAGTATTGTGGTTGCGGAACGTACTCTCCGCACTCTGCAGCGTCGGGCCTCTCGGGATAGCGATAGGGCTCTACAGCGGGATCTTGCCGACGCGCAGGCGGCGCTCAACACTTTGCTTCAGCGGAGCTGGTTTTCGATGCATTACTACAAACACCGACTCCATTTATATGGTAATAGGGCGGGGAAATTACTGGCCAGATTAGTACGTGACCCCCGCGGAAATCGGTTTATTCCGGTCCTCCGTGATCAGACCGGGGCTCTGCAGCACCAGCCTAGGCACATTGTGCAGATTTTTAGAACCTTCTATAAGCAATTGTATAGTGAGGAGGTCCGGGACTATGGGCAGGGAGTAACCTTTCTTCACAGCTTGTCCCTTCCTACACTCTCAGGCCTGGACCTGGCACAGCTCAATGCGCCTTTGAAGGTGTCGGAGCTCATGGCAGTGATTACACGGGGAAGTCTCATAAGGCTCCGGGGCCCGATGGTTTTAGTATGGAGTATTATAAAATTCTGGGCCCGCAGCTTACTCCTTCTATGGTGGTGATGTTTGAAGAGGCCCGCGCACAGGGTATCTTCCCACGAGATATGCGCTGTGCAGATATCACTGTGATTCCGAAGCCCGGGAAGGACTTGTTAGACCCGGCCTCTTACCGCCCAATCTCTCTCATTAACTGTGATATGAAACTTTTGGCTTCAGTACTAGCGGCTAGACTCGCACCTCTTGTACCGGCACTGGTTGACTCCAGTCAGGTTGGGTTTGTGCAGTGGGCGGGTTTCTGATGGTTAAACGGGCTCTGCTGAAACACTGGGTAAATCCCTCACCCCCGTGCCTGATGATGTGGGAGAACTTTATGGTAGACTTGCTCTGTATGGAAAACCACGGCACAGCAGAGAGGGGGACAGTGTTGGGAGAGGTTTTTGGAAATATGGTCCCCCATGATTTCCCAGTTATCCCCCCGGGACGGGGAGGGCTACTCAATCTGTAGTAGAGATACTTTTGGGGGGAGGGGGGGGGGAACTTCAGCCACGATGTATTCCTTCGTCTCGCTAGTGCCTCTGCATGCTTCTGGATGCTAAGGGGTAAGGTGCTCCTGGAGGACGTGGGAGGGACTCGCCGGCTTACTCCAGGACGGACTGTCCCATTCTTTCTCAACGTTTAAGTGCCGTTCTACTGATACTGTCTGTGTATACTCTGCTCTGTACTAATGTCAGTATATGTGTGCTAGTGCCTGGGGGGGGTGGGATTTGTTTGGGTTGATGGGAGGGTATGTCCAGTTGCATTCGCATAGCTGTGTGTATATGTGTGAAAAGCTTAATAAAAATGATTTGAAATAAAGTTAATACAGTCTGTTGTTAATTCCGACGGGGTTGCTGGCTGTAAAAGAAGATCCCTATTCATAAAACGCGCCCTAGTGTAGGCTTCCTTGACAATCTTCTTAGGATAACCACGTTGATGAAACTTATTTTGTAGTTGCACAGCTTGTCTTTTATACTCATCCAAGGAACTACAATTCCGTCTATACCGGATAAATTGAGATACGGGCAGTCCATTACGTAGCGGCCGAGGATGAGCACTGGAATAATGCAAAAGAGTATTCCTATCAGTTAACTTTTGATAAATGGAAGTCTGCCATCCCGTTGCTGTTTTCTTCACTAGCACGTCAAGAAATGAAATTTGAGATTCATGACTAGTGATTGTAAACTTGATGTTAGAATCGCGGGAATTCAGCCATTCAAAAAAATCTTGTAAAGAAGAACTGGCACCCTGCCAGACGACAAATATGTCGTCAATGTACCGCCTCCAGACCCGCACTGCGCTTTGAGAAGGAGAGTGTCTAATCCATCGCGACTCAAATTGATGCATATACAAATTGGCCACTGAGGGCGCACATGTGGCCCCCATGGCCACTCCAGATATCTGGTGAAATATTTGTTGTTCAAAAACAAAAAAGTTTTGGTATAGGACCAATTCTGCTATTTGGGACAAGAACGTGAGCTGGGAATCAGATAAATCTCCCCGACTTCTCAAAGCTGACATAACCACTATATACGCCTGCTGTTGAGGAATCACTGTGTAGAGAGATGTCATGTCTAGAGTAACTAGGAGGACCCCCTCCTCCATTGACAAAGATTCGTGTTCATGAAGAATATTCAGAAAATGGGTCGAATCCTTAATATACGATGGAATGGAAGCCAACAGAGGTCTTAAATAGGAATCCAAGTACATCGACAGTGGTTCTAGTACTGATCCACGAGTCGACACTATAGGCCGACCCGGAGGCTTTGTAAGATTTTTATGTACCTTAGGCACTAGATAGAAATTAGATGGTACAGGATCCGCAGGATTGAGAAAATGATATTCCTTCTTTGAAATCAATTTGGCTTCTAAAGCCGCTTTCGTGAGACTCTGTATCTGATCTTGCAACAAAGCCGTAGGATCTACTGTTAATTTTTTGTAGACCTGTTGATCTTCCAATTGGTGATAGGCTTCTGTGCAGTAGTCTTGTCTGTTCCAAAGGACTACCGCGCCCCCCTTATCCGCCCTTTTAATAACTATGTCGGGACGGGATTGCAGTTCACGGATAGCCCTCCTTTCCGATGAAGAGAGGGAGGTAAAAAAATTATTTTGAGAACTGCAATCCCGTCCCGACATAGTTATTAAAAGGGCGGATAAGGGGGGCGCGGTAGTCCTTTGGAACAGACAAGACTACTGCACAGAAGCCTATCGCCAATTGGAAGATCAACAGGTCTACAAAAAATTAACAGTAGATCCTACGGCTTTGTTGCAAGATCAGATACAGAGTCTCACGAAAGCGGCTTTAGAAGCCAAATTGATTTCAAAGGGAAGAACAACCCAAACTATGGTTACACGATGCAAGGTTCCACATTAGGAACCACCACCCAGGAAAAAGATTTAGGCGTCATTGTGGATACCATGTTAAAACCCTCGGCCCAGTGTGCAGTGGCGGCCAAGAGAGCAAATAGAATGCTAGGTATGATAAGGAAAGGAATGGAAAATAAAACAAAAGATATTATAATGCCTCTATATCGTTCCATGGTGAGACCGCACCTTGAATATTGTGTGCAATTATGGTCGCCGTGTCTTAAAAAGGATATAGCGATTTTAGAAAAGGTACAGAGAAGAGCCACCAAAATGGTAAAGGGGATGGAAGGATACTCCTATGAAGAAAGGCTAAAAAGGTTAGGGCTCTTTAACCTGGAAAAGAGACGGCTGAGGGGAGATATGATAGAAGTCTATAAATTAATGAACGGAGTGGAACGGGTAAACGTAGATCGATTGTTTACGTTATCAGAATATAGAAAGACTAGGGGACATGCAATGAAGCTACAGACCAGTGGGTGTTAGAGGTCATTCGCAAAGGTTATTCTCTCGAGTTCGTTCGGTAGTCGACTCTTTTGTCCTGTCTCCTTGCAGGGGCCGAGAAAGGATGATTGTGGTGCAAGAGTCTCTGGCTCGTCTTGTACAGCTGGGAGCAGTGGTCCCGGTACCACGGGAGCTCTATGGTACAGGTCAATACTCTATTTATTTTGTGGTGCCAAAGAAGGATGCCCAATTCTGGATCTCAAAGGGGTAAATCGCTGTCTGCGAATACCTCATTTCCGGATGGAAACCTTGCGGTCAGTTATAGTAGCAGTTCGGCAAGGGGAGTTATTGACGTCTCTCAAGTTCACCGAAGCGTATTTACACATTCCGATCAGGCAGATCATCAAAGGTTTCTAAGATTTACTCTGCCGTGGGGGCATTTTCAGTTCCAGGCACTGCCCTTCGGTCTAGCGACAGCTCCGCATACCTTTGCCAAAGTTATGGTGGTGGTGGTGGCGGCGGCTCTTTGAAAGGAGGGAATATTAGTCCATCCCTATCTCGACGATTGGCTGATTCGGGCAAAATCCAGAGCCGAGTGTGTGAGAGTGACAAGCAGAGTGATACAGCTTCTACAGAGTCTCGGTTGGGTAGTCAATACGGCCAAGACCCAATTGGTGCCAACGCAAGTTCTGGAATATTTAGGAGTGCGCTTCAACACGTGAGTGGGAGCAGTATTTAATAAGAACATAAGATATGCCATACTGGGTCAGACCAAGGTCCATCAAGCCCAGTATCCTGTTTCCAACAGTGGCCAATCTAGGTTATATGTACCTAGCAGTTTCCCCAAAAGACACAGGTTCCACAATGCTTGTACTGGGTCAAGCATTGATATCCTGGGTCCCTTCTTAATAATGATTTATGGACCTTTCCTCCAGGAACTTGTCCAAACCTTTTTTAAACCCAGCTACACTAACAGCCTTACTACATCCTCCGGTAACAAATTCCAGAGTTTGATTACACGTTGAGTGAAAAAATATTTTCTTTTATTAGTCTTAAATAGTTTACCCTGTAGCTTCTTTGCATGTCCCCTAGCCTTTCTATATTCTGATAACGTAAACAATCGATAAAAAAGATTTTCCTTCCACTTTTCTTAAAGCTTGGAATACAGCTGGTCTGGGCTTCCAAGATAGTATTTTTCAACAACACCTAAGCTTGATGTAAGTCTTTAACCTTTGTAACTGCAATTTCTACCAGAGCTCCGAGCACAGGGCCTTCGGAGGTTGGTGAGCAGCTTTTTGAGGAGTCAAGCTCCGTCAGCCTGGCACTATCTCCGTGTTCTGGGAACAATGGCAGCAATTCTGGAAGTCGTGCCGTGGGCCAGAGTGCACATAGTCCTTTACAGAGGTCACCGCTTCGTCGTTGGTCGCACAAGAACGATTCTCTTTCAAAACGTCTTCCCTGTCCAGTGCAGGTCAGAGCGTTGTTCCAATGGTGGCTTCATCCGCAAAATCTGGTGGCGGTCCTGCCTCTCGAGCAGCCGCAGTGACTTCCGTTGTTAACAGATGCCAGTCTCGCCGGTTGGGTAGTTCATTGCGCGGATCTATTCGCGCAGGGCTACTAGACCGTGCAGGAGTCCAAATGGTCAATCAACCATCTACAGTTACGAGCGGTAGCTCTGGCGCTTCGGGCATTCGAGACCACCTTACGGGGTCTAGCGGTGTGAGTACTTTCGGACAATGCAGCGACAGTGGCATACCTCAATCGTCAAGGTGGTACGGGATGCGCGGCACTGGAAGAAGAGGCGGAAAGTCTGTTCACTTGGGTAGAACCTTGACTTCAGTTGCTGTCGGCGGCACACATTGCGGGATCAGACAATGTGACGGCGGACAATCTCAGCCGAGGACGGGTAGATCCCTGAGAATGGGAGCTTCACCCGGAAGTGTTTGCTCAGATAGTCAGCAGTGATAGATCTCATGGCGACCTTTCGGTCGGCCAAGGCGAATCGCTTTTACAGTAGAAGACGAGAAAAAATGTCGGAAGGTCTAGACGCGTTACTACAGCAATGGCCCACGCACGGTCTACTCTACGTTTTCCCTCTGGACACTCATAGGTCGAGTGATTCAGCGCATTGAGGCCCATCAGAGGAGAGTAGTGTTGGTGGCTCCAGATTGGCCTCGTCGGCTGTGGTATGCTGATCTGGTGTGTCTTCTCGACGGGAGACCATGGCGGATGCCGACAAGGGAAGATCTTCTGCTTCAAGGTCCTCTGCGCATGCCTCAGGTCGATTGGTTCTCTCTTACGGCTTGGTCATTGAAAGGGCAAGGTTAAAGGAGAGAGGTTATTCTAGTGTAGTTATTACCATCTTACCTTTGGCCAGAAAGAGGTCAACTTCCTTGGCATATATATGTGTCTGGCATATTTTTGAGGGCTGGTGTGAGCAACATTAAGTTCGTCCTGCCACTGTATCAGTCCCGTTGGTGTTGAGTTTCTTGCAAGACGGTTTTGATAAGGGATTGGCGGCCAGTTCGTTAAAGGTACAACTGGCAGTTATTTCTTGTTATCGAGGAAAGGTTCAAGGAGTCGCCTTGGGTGCCCATGACGATGTGGTTCATTTCTTGAGAGCGGTATCCCAGCTTCGTCCTTCACGCAGGGTGATTTCTCCCCTGTGGGATCTCAACCTGGTTTTAGGAACTTTAACAAGGGAGCCTTTTGAACCCTTGCATCAGGCTTCGCTGAAGGATTTGACTTTAAAGATAGTATTTTTGGTAGCCATCTGTTCTGCGCGTCGAATCTCGGAGTTACAGGCGTTGTCCGGTCGGGAGCCGTTTCTGACTTTTTCAAGGGAAAAAGTGGTGGTGCGTCCCGTTCCGTTGTTTCTGCCAAAGGTAGTTTCGCCATTTCATGTGAATCAATCTGTCTCTTTGCCAGTATTGGGTGTTTCAGATGAGCACGCGTCAGACCATAGTTTGTGCTTGTTGGATATAAAGAGGGTTCTTCGTCGATACTTGAAGATCTCGGAGTCCTTCCGCAAGTCTGAGCGTTTGTTCGTTCTCTTTGGAGGGCCGCGTAAGGGTGAAGTGGCTGCCAAAGCTTCAATTTCCAGATGGGTCCGTGAGGCAATAGCGTCAGCGTATATCTTCCAAGGTTGTCAGGTGCCCATGGGGCTGCGGGCTCATTCTACGAGGGCACAAGCGAGTTCGTGGACGGAACATAGCTTGGTTCTTCCGGTTGATATTTTCAGAGCAGCCATGTGGTCTTCCTTGCATACTTTCAGTAAACATTATCGTCTAGATGTTCAGGCGGCGGGAGATGCCTGTTTCGGGTCTGCGGTTTTGCGGTCCGGGTGGACAGGTACTTCCCAGTAATTTACTGCTCTGTTAAATCCCAGAGGTGTGGGACTAAACTGGAGGGACAATAAGGAAAGAGAAATTAGACTTACCTGCTAATTGTTGTTCTTTGAGGAACTCCAGTTCAGTCCCGATTCCCGCCCGGGGTTTTCTCAGATTCCGCAAAGTCTTTTTGTTGTGTGGGGTGTCAACAGCCAAGCAGTAGAAAATCAAATTTTTTCTGTACTCAGGCAATGTATACTCTGTTCTCTTTCTTCTCCCGCTCCTTTCTGTTCTATTTTTCTTCGAACGGGAGAGGGAGAGTTATCCTCTTATTTAATGGGGATTTAGTTCAGTTTTAAAAGTTAGGTGTTGTATTTAATACTGTGGGAGGAGGAGCAGAGGCCCTTTAAAGGCAGCCCGCGTTCGGCGGGAACAGCACCATCTTTAAAATCTTCTCCCGATTCGGGGTAGAGCCCTGCTTAGGCACTCCAGCCCATTCGGGGCTGTGGGAGGAGGAGCAGAGGCCCTTTAAAGGCAGCCCGCGTTCGGCGGGAACAGCACCATCTTTAAAATCTTCTCCCGATTCGGGGTAGAGCCCTGCTTAGGCACTCCAGCCCATTCGGGCTGTGGGAGGAGGAGCAGAGGCCCTTTAAAGGCAGCCCGTGTTCGGCGGGAACAGCACCATCTTTAAAATCTTCTCCCGATTCGGGGTAGAGCCCTGCTTAGGCACTCCAGCCCATTCGGGCTGTGGGAGGAGGAGCAGAGGCCCTTTAAAGGCAGCCCGCGTTCGGCGGGAACAGCACCATCTTTAAAATCTTCTCCCGATTCGGGGTAGAGCCCTGCTTAGGCACTCCAGCCCATTCGGGGCTGTGGGAGGAGGAGCAGAGGCCCTTTAAAGGCAGCCTGCCTCCGGCAGGCCCGCGCCTGTCGGGCCCGCGCCTGAGGGCCTCGCCAGAGGGCCCTTGGGCGTGGCCCTTGGGCAGTGGCCTTCGGCAAAGGTATGGTACTACTCCGCACAACCCCTGAAGTACCCGATATCCAACAAACAAGAGTCAGGAACTTCTACCATCTACGCTCCGATCCTGAAGAAAGCTGCAACTGTGCCTTGAGATTCAAACCCTCTAACTGTCCACTACCTGCCTATATACTGCAAGTATTCCAACTACAGCCTTTTATGGACACTATTCTTTCACTCTTTCAGCTGCTCTTTACCCTGAAATTGTAGTTTGTTACATAATTGCTCAAATGTCTCTACATGTAGATATTTAGTCACTGTTATTCCGTGCAATTGCTCTATTTGCCACAAAAGTATCTACTACAACTCATTGATACTTGCCACTGTTTTTACCTTGCAATTGTATCAATTCCAACTAAAATTACAGAAAAATATTTATCTGCTACCTCTCACTTGCAAGTCTCACCTGCTACTTCTCATCTCAGATTTAGTACTGTTGTCATTAGTAAGTTTCAGATATATTACAGTCGTCTGTAATTCAGCTTAGATATATTCCTACCATTTGTGACTCACCCTAGATTTATTAATTACCGCTATCAGTATCTCAATTTGAAATATCACTACGATCTGTGTTTCATCTTAAATATATTACTGTTGTCAGTAACTCACTTCTAATTTACTGAAGTGACCGCATTTTCATCTACTTTTCTTTACTGTTAAGCTTTATTCTGTGTAGGTATACACAATCAATCCATACTTAAGAGTTGAACACTGCCAGAAATACTGTGTTATTGTATGATACACTGAGCCTGTTTGCTGGTTGCACAATACACAAGCTAAGATCCAGTCAGCCCTAACGTGCCAAAACCCCTCTATTCGCCTCCCGAATAAGCCTCATACCTCACAGGGTTAAAATGGAAGACGTGATCATCAGGTTAATGTGCCTTTTCCTACTTATTATAACGCTACCATCTAATATATTGGCCCTCACCACCTCACAAAACCACATTCCTATTGTACCATCTAGTGAGAGAAAATGGTCAGGAAACTCTTATTACAACCCACGTGGGACCAACCTTCCGCACCGCAACCTCCTATTGCATGTCCCACTACAATACAACACGAAAACTAGACAAACTAAAAACATCTACCCTAGTAGACTGAAGTGTGCACTTATAAATGCCCGCTCACTTCGAAACAAGTGGCCAGTGATCACAGATGTAATAATATCCCACCAGCTAGACATCCTCATGGTCACTGAAACGTGGCTCTCAACTGAAGACAATATCATCCTCAACCAGCTTCTCCCACCTAACTTTACAGCATTCACTGGACACAGACAAAACAAAAAAGGCGGAGGAGTACTTATCATCACCAAAGCTGACCTCCAGTTCAAAATGGATGAATCCAACAGTAACAACCATCTAGAAACAGTATCAGTCTCAAACAACACATGCTCCATAAATTTGGTCTATAGATCACCATCAGGAGATCCAGACGACCTAGCAACCATAATAAATCTGGCATCCTTCACCCAGGGTCCAAATAAACCTAATTGGATCGTAGGAGATATCAACCTACCATCATTACAGGACACTCAAGCAACAGCTTTCCTAGATGCCCTAGATAGCCTAGGATACACACAAATGGTGCAAGAACCTACTCATGAGAAAGGCAATATCCTTGACCTCATATTCGCACCGCAGCTAAGTTTGGATCAACCACAAAACATTGTGCTATCGATAACTGCAGTCCCTTGGACTGACCACAAACTCATCACCTTTCAGATGCCTACCACTAACTGTTCACACAAGACAAAAACAGATGAAAGCAGGCCCGCTAACTCAACTATCAGAAGCTTCCACCCATTTAACAGAGAACGCATCCTCACTGAAATGAGCACACTCTTTGATGACACCTCACTAAGCCTAGATGAGGTGATCTCCTCCTGGAACAAAAAACTCAGCACAATCGCTATCCGCCCTCCAACGAACAAGAACCCAAAGAAGAGATCTACAGCCCCATGGTTCACAGCCGATTTAAAAACCTCACTAACCATTTTAAGAAGGCTAGAAAAACAATGGAGAAAGTCACGTACTAGCAGTGACCAATCAGCTTACATCCAACACCTGTCTGAGCATCGTAAAGCCATCTCAGATAAAATCAGACAACACCACACAGATACCCTGAAACGGTCATTGAATAAACCTCACGACTTGTTTAACTTAGTTAAAACGCTTGCCAAAGAGCCAACCCCTGAGCACCACAGCAGGATCCATCCACAGGACTATGCAATTTACATGCAATCTAAAATGTGCAAGACTAACAAAATATTAATACCGGACTCTCCTGATGAACAAGACTACCCAGTATCACTGGCATCATTCTCTACCCCCTCGAAGAAAACTATTGAAGATACTATTCTAGCTCTGAACACAACCACTGCTCACACAGACCCTTGCCCTGCGCACTGGATAAAGGACCTGCGATGTGACATATCCTCAACTATAGCTAAAATCTTAAACTATTCCTTCACCACTGGCTCCTTCCCCGCTACGCTCAAGCAGACCTCTGTAAGACCGCTGTTAAAGAACACCAAACTTGATCCTCAAAAAGTAGAATCTTATAGGCCCATATCTAGCATACCTATGCTAGCAAAAATCATTGAGAAAATAGTGCACAGGCAATTACAGGATCATATAGACACCTCAGCCCCTCTGGATCCAGCTCAACATGGTTTCAGAGAGTCCCATGGAGTAGAAACACTACTCACAACACTCCTCAACAACATAATCTCGGGTGTGGATAACATACGCCAGGGTTTCGCTCTCGTCTTCCTAGACATAGCAGCGGCTTTTGACTCGGTATGCCACGAAATTCTCATCTGCCGGCTAAGGGAAAAAGGCATCGGTGGAACAGCACTCGAATGGTGTAAATCTTACCTGTCCGATAGATGGCAGCATGTCCGAGTCGATGGGGACACATCTGAACCTTTCCAACAAAGTCAAGGTGTACCTCAAGGATCCTCCTTATCTGCATTGATGTTTACTATATACATCCAACCCATCTGCGACATCATCAGATCCTTTAATGTCAGTCACATGATATATGCAGACGATGTACTACTATATATGCCAATATCATTGGATTGCCTAGACCTCACCCCGCTGACTAACTGCTTTGACACCATATCAGAGTGGCTCTTATCACAAAACCTGAGAATACAACACAAAAAGACGGAAGTACTGTTCGTCTCGAGGAACACCAGTTTCACCCCTCCGAGTTGTATTAACGTAAAGGATGCCCAACTCCAAGTAAAACCGGCAATACGCTACCTTGGAGTAACGCTGGACCAAAACCTTGACATGAAGAACCACATAGCCAATACAGTCAAGGCAATCTACTTTAAAATCAGATCCCTCAGACACCTACGCATGCTACTTGAACCGGATGACTTCCGAACCATTTATCAAGCCCTTATACTCCCCCATTTCGACTTCTCAAACTCCATACTACAAGGACTCCCCCGGTCCACCCTGAGCCCCCTGCAACTAGCCATGAATAGTGCAGCAAGGGTACTCCTCGGGGCATCCAGGAGAGATCACGTAACACCCCTTCTAAAACAGCTACACTGGCTCCCCATGCAAGCAAGGATCAGCTTCAAGACCTTACTGCTAACATTCAAAGCGGCTAAGGGACTCACCTCTTCCTCTCTCTCCAACCTCATACAACCACTCGCACCAAACAGGCCACGAAGAACAGCAGAATTAAACACACTAGTTATCCCAAATGATACCACAAGATGCACTAGATCAACAGCCAACAGAGCCTTCCAATTCTGTGCCCCAACTCTATGGAACACCTTACCAGCACAAATCAGAGCAACACCTAATCTGAGTCAGTTCAGAAAGGCACTGAAACATTTCCTATTCCTTAAATATCTCATTGACAGCTCCGAACATAACCCCCAGGCAAATAGCAGAAGTGGTCAAACAGATAGAACCTCGCAACAGGCCAACTTCACAATGTAAATAGTAAATTGTTCCATGTACTATTGTACCACCATTGTATATAGTTAACCAGGATATCCTTTATCAGATAACCCTCATTGTATTTAGTTTCCCCTATTTCGCCAAGTTATACTTCCTGTTAAATGTAATGACCAGACATATGTAAATTGTCGGATGTTTTTTGTTCAATGTAAACCGCGCTGATGTCTAATAGTGCGGTATATAAGAATTGTTAATAAATAAATAAATAAATAAATATAGCTACTTATTTGTTGCTCCTTTGAGTCTGCTTTGTCACTAGGTCACTGGGAGCTTGTGGCGGGACCAGCAGGATATATACAGTGGTGTCACAAATCTGACATGCCCAGTTTCCATGCTGTGGGAGGAGATTCACAACCCAGAGGTGTGGGACTGAACTGGAGTTCCTCAAGGAACAATAATTAGCAGGTAAGTCTAATTTCTCTTTTCAGTAGAATGTAAAGGACGAAAGCCAGATTGTAGAAGATCCAGAAAGTCTTGAGAGGGGAGAAAGTCGAGGCAATGGTGGTGAACCACACGTTCCAGTAGTTTTAGAAACAAAGGGGATGAGGGAGGTGGACCAATAGTGAGGAGGATAGGTAGGATCTGGTGAGGGTTTCTTGAGAAGAGGAGTGACCACAGCCTGCTTTGAAGGCTGCAGGGGAAGTTGCAGTGGAGAGTGATAGGTTGAGAATATGAGAGATGGAAGGGGACTACAGTGGAGGAGAAGGAGCTACAGAGACTGGTGGGAATAGGATCAGAGGAGCAGGTAGTGAGTTTGAATGAGGAAAGAAGGTGAGTGGTTTCCTCCTCCAGAGATCATAGTAAAGGAAGAAAGGCTAGCAGGGGTTCTCCAGGAACAAGCAGGAAGTCAGTCCTCACATATGGGTGATGTCGGCGCCGATGGAGCCCTCGTGCGGGGGCAATTCCCCAGCTTTCAAAGAAAGCCATTGGGATTGCATTGCACATGCATGGTCCCCTTCCCACTCAAGGGTGCCATCTTGCTCAGTCTTCTTTTTTCCGCAAAGCCCAATGGACGTGGTCCTGTTTTCACCGTGGAAAAAGTAGAAAAGTTGATTTATTTTTTTCAGCTTCCCGGTTTGACACTGGTTCCCCTTCCCATCTCCGGCTCGGTACACCGGTACTGAGTCTGGTCATATTTTTCGGTTTTGTCCTTTGTGACTAGCGTTTGCGCTCTTTTTATTTTTCACTGGCAGCCCGGTCGTTTGACCTCGCAGGGGCCCTTTTTCCCCCCGATGGCTGCCAGTGGGTTTAAAAAGTGTGATCGATGTGAGAAGTTGATGTCTCTCACCGACACACACGACTGCTGCCTCCGATGCCTCGGCCCTGACCATGACCCGGTGGTCTGTGGGCCGTGTGGTAAGATGTCTTCGAAATCTTTGAAGAGCAGGCAGCATCAGCGTGACAGGAATTTTCCTCAGTCCGCATCCGCCCAGGCCCGGACCTCATTAGAAGCCTCGACATCTCGGGAATCGGAGCCCGAGCCCCATCGGGGGTCTTCTGAGTGGGGGTCTCCCTCCAGGGAACACCGGAAGAAGAAGAAACTTGTGAGGGCGGCGTCACTGGACGCCTCTGATCGGCTTGGGCCCTTGGCTGCCTTCATGGAGCAGCAGCGGGCACTGATAGCCGGTCTCGCGGTCCATCCGCCCCGACCACCGGGACTTCGACTTCAAAGTCGACACCGGAGGCCGAGCCAATCCTCGAGTCGATCAGGTCTCGAGTTGATCCTCGGCCAAGGTCCCCCTTGATCTCCCGTTCAGGACCGAGGTCGTCGACGCCGGTGCCCATCAAGGAGGACTTGGCGTGGGAGACGGAGGAGGAAGACTCCCCAGACACTTACCGAACTCAGTGTATCCCATCGGACTCTCCGGGTTTGGAACCTCAGAATAGGTCCCCTCTGGAGGACACTAGGTTCTCGGACTTCGTCAGGGACATGGCCAAGGCTTTGGCATTCCTTGGCGGATGCCGAGGAGGAGTCTCGAGCCAAGGAGCTCGATGCCCTCCAGTATGACTCTCCCCCAAAGGAGACCCTTACTCTACCGGTGCCTCCGATGTTGGAATGGCTGATGCTCCGCATGTGGGAGTCCCTGGCCTCAAGCCAGGTTAACTGTTACTTTATATTAAATATCTCTCCCTGCTCGGTCCCCAGAACGTGCTGCGTTTTAAACTTTTTTTCCTGCTCTAGCCTACCTGAGGGACTAACCCCCTCCCCCCCTGCTGAGGGTACAGGAAAGGGTACCTTGTAACAGCCCTCTTTTAATAGGTCTTATTTTCTTCCCTCCCTCCCCAACACCCACCTGCCCCTGGGGTAATTGTAGCTTTATAGGTACTTACACATCTTAGAGGAAAGGGGCTGCTCTCAGGTGCAGCTCTTTATCCAAATCAGTCATACATTGAGAACCTGAGATTAATTAAGCTTCAGGTGAACAAGGTATATTAGAGGTATTAGATACACTTTTATTAGTATAAGCATCTACACCAACCCTTAGTAAGTACAGAATTTAAAGACCTAAACACAAGCTTTAAATTAAGATGCAGACAAGTCTAGCAGCGAGATGGGGACTTTCCAGTCTTTTGCATTGAGTGTCACATGTATGATTTTCTCCCAGTTGGTGAGAGGTCTTACGTATGCACTAAGTGCAAGAAGTACTTTGCTCTCAGGGAACAAGTCCGTCCTCTAGAGGCTAGAGTAGCAGACCTGGAAGACATAAGAAAGACAGAGAGGTACATAGACGAGACCTACAGGGATATAGTCCTGAAGTCCCACCTCCAGTCTGGCAGCATCCCTGTTGCCATGGAGGAGAGAGGTCACGTGACAGGAGAGCATCACCCTGGTGTGGCAGGACGTGATCCTGTAGCTAGGACCTTTCCTCCAGGTGATGTAAAACCCTCTCACACTGAGGACGTTTCTCCAGGGCCATGTGCCCATGAGGGAAGGGTTAGGACAGCTGTTATAGTTGGTGATTCAATCATTAGGCATTGTCAGACGGCTGCCTGGGTGAGAATCTTCACACTCTTGGCAAGTGCATATTTCTATATGATTTGCAAGGTATTGTGGGCAATGTAGTTCATTCACACCAGACACAGCTGCTGACAATAATTTAGTTGTGCTCTTGGGTAAAGCCAATAAGATATTTATTTATGGGGTTATTTCTCCCAACACAGATATGCTTGGTAGCACATAAATTAGGTTACTTGCTTTCAGTGTTAACTTGGAAAAACAAAGTCAAAATCAGGAAAACAACAAATGAAAAGCCACAAAGCAAGAAACAAACTGTTCTTTTCAGGTTAACTTCTGATTACTTCCCACATAGATGCAGAAGTGATTCTCTCCTAGCTCACAAGCAATTAGATAAGGCTTAATTGCTAGCAGTTATCCAGCTGAAACCCCTTAGCTGGCTTGCTTTCTACTGTGTGGGTCAAATACTGCTTTAGGAGCTTTTCTGGGTAGATTAAAGAACAAATTTGTATTTCTTTGTGATGGTTGCTGTACTTTATAACAGAAAGTTACCAACGGAGTTTAGATAGAGAGCAGTCCATATAAACAGGATCCTCATCTGCTATTATTCCCCCTTGTTCAACAAGCATGGGTTCAATATCATGGATTGGCACAGATGAATCTCTCAATGGAGCATTTTCAGGAGAATACTTGTTTCCCTGCTGTCTTTCAAGGTTATAGCTAGGGCATAGATCAGTGTTCATACCTGAGCTTCCATTGCTGCTAGAGTTCCTCTCTATATAGCCTGGCCAGTATGTAGTCCAGTTCTTATGTCCAGCCTTCCAATCCAGATCCCTGGACACTGGATCTCTCTTCACATACCTTCTGGCACCGGTCTTAGGGTCCCTTCCACGTGCAGCCGTCTCCCTCACAGGTAGCCTCTGGTGATTCCTAGCTCTGCAGCACCATTCCTCTGGCTTTCCCCAGTCCAATGGTGTATGCTGGCCCTTGGAATACCTCCCAGTATACGTACTGCTTTGGATTCTTCTAGACCTCTCAAAGGCTTTTCTCTTCCTTCTTCCAAAGGGTCTCTTTCCCTCTCTGTCCGTCCGGTTTGGCTTCTGCTTCTGATGATCCTTCAGATGAAACTGATGATCAAACTCAAGCTGATTCTCAGGATACTGAGGACAATTCTCTGGATACCCAAAGTGATCATGAAGATGGTCATCTGTAGAATAAACTCTACTTTTACCCTGCTTAGATGAGTTCTCCTCCCTAACACAGTGCAGTTGTGCTGAATCAGGCCCTGCCCTTTGAGATGAGTGCTTAGGGATTACCTCATAGCCCTCCTGATTGAACACACGTTTCCTCACTTCAGCTCCTCTAATGGCTGTTGGAAACCTGGTGCATTCTGGGACTGGTAGTCTTTTATGGCAAAATTCTGTTTTCTTATTTCTACCAGAACTGACAGGTTGCTTGTTCAGAGTCACTTCACCTTTTCTATAGCTCCTTCCTGAGCTATGATAAGCTTCCTTATCACAGCATGTAGATAGCTGGGTGGCTGGTGGACGTGAGGATCGCCTGGTAACATGCCTGCCTGGTGCGAATGTAGCGCACCTCACGCACTGCCTAGATAAGGTCTTAGATAGTGCTGGGGAGGAGTCTGCTGTCTTGGTACATGTCGATACCAGTGACATAGGAAAATGTGATAGGGAGGTTCTGGAGGCTAAATTTAAGCTTTTAGGTAGGAAGTTGAAATCCAGAACTTCCAGGGTAGCGTTCTCCAAAATGCTTCCCATTCCAAGTGCGGGACCCAAAAGGCAGGCAGAGCTCCAGAGTCTCAATGTGTGGATGAGACGATGGTGCAAGGATGAGGGTTTTGGATTTGTTAGGAACTGGGGAACATTCTGGGGAAAGGAGGGGCTCTTCCGAAGGGATGGGCTTCACCTTAACCAGGATGGAACCAGACTGCTGGCATTAACCTTTAAAAAGGAGATAGAGAAGCTTTTAAACTAGAAAATAGGGGAAAGCTGACAGTTTCCCAAGAGCGCATGGTTCGGAAGAAGGTATCCTTGAAGGATACTACCAAAAGCAGGGAGGTTCCAAAAAAGAGTAAAGTAGCCCAAATGCCCTTGAGTGTGGTGCAGACAGAGCGTAAAGATTCCAAATTACCCATGCCTACCAATAGCCAGATTAATATTAATAAAATACAGTTTCTAAAATGCTTGTATGCAAATGCTAGAAGTCTAAACAATAAGATGGGAGAGTTAGAATATATAGCACTAAATGAGAGGTTAGATATGATTGCAATCTCAGAGACATGGTGGAAGGAGGATAACCAGTGGGACACTGTGATACCTGGATGCAAACTATATCGTAATGATAGAACTGATCAAATTGGTGGAGGGGTTGCGCTCTGTTAGAGAGGGCATTGAGTCAGAAAGGACTAAAGTTTTGTAGGAAGCAAAATTCACTGTAGAATCTCTATGGATTGAAATCCCATGTATGAAGGGGAAGGTGATGGCAGTGGGGGTGTACTTTTGACCGCCTGGTCAGAATGAACAAATGGATGATAAAATGTTCAAAGAAATCAAGGAAGCTAACAAAAGTCACTGTACAGTAATAATGGATGATTTCAATTACCCCGGTATCAACTGGGTCAGTGTCACGGCAGGACATGCTAGGGAGATAAAGTTTCTAGATGAAATAAATGACTGCTTCTTGGAGCAGCTGGTTCATGAACCGACCAGAGGGGAAGCCATACTGGACCTAGTGCTTAGTGGAACACCAGATCTGGTGCAAGAAATAAGGGTGTTGAGACCACTTGGCAATAGTAATTATAGCATGATCGTATTTGATTTAATTAGTGGAGGAGGAATAGTAAAGAAATCCACAGTACTACCTTTTAACTTTTGAAAGGGAGATTATGATAAAATTAGGAATATAGTTAAGAAAAAGCTGAAAGGAGCGGTTGCAAAGGTTAAAGACTTAAATCAAGCTTGGGTGTTGTTTAAAAATACTATCCTGGAAGCCCAGACCAGCTGTATTCCACGCATTAAGAAAAGTGGAAGAAAGTCTAAAAAACTGCCAGTATGGTTTAAAGGTGGGGTCAGAGAGGCTGTTGCTGCCAAAAAAGCATCTTTCAGGAAATGGGAAAAAAGAGCCAAACAACGAAAACTGGAGACAGCACAAGCACTGGCAGGTAAAATGCAAAGCATTGATAAGGCAGGCAAAGCAAGAATTTGAGAAGGAACTTGCTGTTGTTGTTGTTGTTAAGTGCCATCGAGTCGGAGTAGACTCATGGCGACCCTCTGGATAGCTATCCTAAATTGTGTTCGGTCTTCAGTCAGGCGGCTCATTGTTGACAGACTGGTACCCATAGCTGCTGTTATTGTATCGATCCATCTCATTGCTGGCTTTCCTCTTTTGCGTTGACATTCTATCTTGCCAAGCATGATGTCTTTCTCTAATGATCTCTCTCTTCGCATGATGTGTCCAAAGTATGAAAGCCGAAGTCTTGTCATCTGAGCTTCTAAAGAAAGCTTAGGTTTGATCTCCTCTAGTACCGACTGATTTGTTCTTCGGGCAGTCCATGGTATACACAGTATTCGCCGCCAGCACCATAATTCAAAGGCATCAATTTTCTTCCTGTCTGTCTTTTTCACTGTCCAGCTTTCACATCCATATGATGTTATCGAAAATACCATGGCTTGAACAAGTCAAATCTTTGTATGGAGAGAGATATCTCTGCTCTTGAGAATCTTATCTAGGTCTTTCATAGCCATTCTGCCAAGAGCAATGCGTCGTCTGATTTCTTGACTGCTTGTTGCTTCTTTATTGATAGTTGATCCAAGTAGGTTAAAGTTGTTCACAATTTCAATTTCTTCTCCTTCAACGATGAACCTGTTGATTATGCCAGTTGTCATGATCTTTGTCTTCTTTACATTAAGGTGCAGGCCCATTTTGAGACTATGTTCTTTGATTGTGAGAAGCAAATGTTTCAGATCATCTTCACTTTCAGCCAGTAATGTGGTATCATCAGCATAGCGAAGGTTGTTGATGAGTCTTCCACCAATCTTCACACCTCTGTTATCTTCATACAATCCTGCTTCTCTGATGATTTGTTCTGCATATAAATTAAACAGGTAGGGGAAAGTATGCAGCCTTGTCTTACACCTTTGCTTATTTTAAACCTTTCTGTTTCTCCGTGTTCCGTTCGAACTGTTGCTTCATGATCAATGTACAGATTTCGCAAGAGAACGATCAGGTGCTCTGGTATACCCATGCTTCTTAATGTGGCCCAGAGTTTCTCATGGTTTACACAGTCAAAAGCCTTGCTATAGTCGATAAAGCACAAATAGATATCCTTTTGGTATTCTTTAGTCTTTTCAAGGATCCATCTCACATCAGCAATGATGTCTCTCATTCCTCGCCCTTTCCTGAACCCTGCTTGCACGTTAGGTAGTTCTTGTTCCAGGTATGGTTGTAGTCTCTTTTGAATAATCTTCAGTAGAATCTTGCTGGCATGTGGGATCAGAGCGATTGTGCGATAATTTCCACAGTCAGTTGGATCACCTTTCTTTATTATTGGTATAAACTCAGATCTTTTCCAGTCAGTTGGCAATGATGTTGTCTTCCATATTTCTTGGCAGAGCCTTGTAAGTACGGTAACAGCTGCATCAGATTGCTGCAATACTTCTATGGGAATGCTATCAATGCCTGGTGCTTTGTTCTTTGATAACACTGAAAGTGTTTGGTCTGTTTACAGAGGGTAGTTATAGAACAACTATATTATATAGGGTATCCCTCTAAGGAAATTAATCAAAGCCGGTGTAGCAGAATCCACAAGGTGCAATTAGAAACCTCTTATTTAATATGCCAATTATTATTTAAATAATAATTGGCATATTAAATAAGAGGTTTCTAATTGCACCTTGTGGATTCTGCTACACCGGCTTTGATTAATTTCCTTAGAGGGATACCCTATATAATATAATTGTTCTTTGATAAGGCTTTCAATGCTGCTTCAACTTCTTCTTTCATCACCAATGGTTCCCGATCATAAGGTACAGGTTGAAACGGCTGATGGTCCACTTGATCTTTATCATATAAAAACTCTGTATATTCCTTCCACCTTTTCTTGATCTTCTCAGCATCATTCAACATAGAACCTTGAGCATCTTGTAACATTCCAATTCGAGGCTGGAACTTTTTCTTTAACTCTCGTAGCTTTAGGAAAGCCGATCTTGTTCTTCCTCTAATAGTTTCTGCTTCTGTTTCCTTGCAAGTGTCATTGTAGTACTTTTCCTTGTCCTGTCTTGCTGCACGTTGGAAATCTCTGTTGAGTTCTGCGATTCTTTCTTTCTCCTCTGGCTTTAGCTTCTCTGCGTTTCTGGGCAATTTTCAGAGTTTCTTCCGTCATCCATTTTGGCCGTTTTTGCTTTTTCACCTTTTGTAGAGACTTCTCGCTTTCTTCCAACACAACCTTCTTGATGTCATTCCATAACTCTTCCGGAGCTCTGTCATTTGTATCTAAAACAGCAAATCGATTTTGCAGGCAGTCTTTAATTTCCAGTGGTATATTCACAAGGTCATATTTTGATGCATTCATGAGTGGTTTGCTCTTTTTCAACTTTAGCTTGAGTTTGCATACTAGTAGTTGATGATCTGTACCACAGTCAGCTCCAGGTTTTGTCTTTGTTGATGTTACAGAGCTTTTCCATCGTTGACTTCCACAGATGTAGTCAATTTGATTTTTATACAATCCATTGGGTCCATGTGTACAGTCGCCGCTTGTGTTGCTGGAAGAAGGTGTTTGAGATGAATAGATCATTGGTCTTGCAGAATTCTATCAGTCTTTCTCCAACTTCATTTCTGTTGCCAAGTCCATATTTTCCAACTACTTTGCCTTCTTCTTTGTTGCCAACTTTTGCGTTCCAGTCACCCATGACTATCGGGATATCCTGTTTGCATGTTCTGTCAATTTCAGCTTGTACTTGTTCATAGAACTCTTCAATTTCATTCTCTTCTGCAGCTGTTGTTGGGGCATATACTTGAATTATAGTTGTGTTGATAAGCAATCCTCGTAGACGAATAGAGATTAAGCGTTCACTGACTGCATTGTATTTCATTACAGTTCTTGCAAATTTCTTCTTTATTATAAATGCAACACCATTTCTTCTTTGTCTTTCATTTCCAGCATAGTAGACTATGTGATCATCTGATGCAAAGTGCCCGATGGCAGTCCATTTCAGCTCGCTGACACCCAACAGATCAAGTTGTACACGTTCCATTTCATTCTTGACCACCTCCAACTTTCCTTGGTTCATGCTTCGTACGTTCCATGTTCCAATGTGTAAGACATCTTGTGTAAGGAACTTGCTACAGAAGCATCTTGTGTAAGGAACTTGCTACAGAAGCAAAAACACGAAATAAAGACTTTTTCAAGTACATTTGTAGCAAAAGGCCTGTGAGAGAGTCAGTTGGACCATTAGATGATAGAGGGGTAAAAGGGGCAGTAAGAGGAGACAAGGCTATAGCAGAGAGACTGAATGAATTCTTTGCTTCGATCTTTACTGAGGAAGATGTAGGGATGTTACCCATGACTGATTTGGTATTTAAAGGTGATACTGCAGAGAAATATCACTACAACGGGAAGATGTTTTACAACTATTTGATAAACTGAATAGTAGCAAATCACCTGGACCGGATGGTATACATTCAAGAGTGTTGAAAGAACTGAAATATGAGATTGCAGACCTGCTATTAGTAATCTGTGAACTTTCATTAAAATCATCTGTAATACCTCAAGATTGAAGGATCGCCAATGTAACGCCAATTTTTAAAAATGGTTCCAGGGGTGATCCGGGAAACTACAGACCGGTGAGCTTGACGTTAGTACCGGGGAAATGGTAGAAACCATCATAAAGAACAAAATTACACAGCATGTAGATAGTCATGTCCTAATGGGAGACAGCCAACATGGCTTTAGACAAGGAAGATCTTGTCTTACTAATCTGATATGTTTTTTTGAAGGTGTGAATAAACAGGTAGACGAAGGTGAGTCAGTTGATATAGTGTATCTGGACTTTCAGAAAGCCTTTGACAAGGTCCCTCATCAGAAACCTTTGGCAAAACTAAAAAGTCATGGGATAGGAGGCAGTGTACTATTTGGATCGGGAACTGGTTAAAAGATAGAAAGCAGAGGGTAGGGCTAAATGGCCAATTTTCCCAATGGAAAAAGGTGAATAGTGGAGTACCCCAGGGATCTGTACTGGGTCTGCTACTTTTTGACATAATCATAAATGACCTGGAAAAGGGAATAACTAGTGAGGTTATCAAATTTGCAGACAACACAAAACTGTTTAAAGTTGTTAAAACCCAAGAGGATTGTGGAAAAATGCTGGAGGATCTGGATAAATTGGAAGACTGGGTATCCAAATGGCAGATGAAATTTAATGTGGACAAGTGCAATGTTATGCACCTAGGAAAGAACAACCCACACTATGGTTACACAATGCAAGGTTCCACATTGGGAACCACCACCCAGGAAAAAGATTTAGGAGTTATCGTGGATAACATGTTAAAACCCTCCGCCCAGTGTGCAGCGGTGGCCGAGAAAGCAAATAGAATGCTAGGTATCATAAGGAAAGGAATGGAAAATAAAACAAAGGATTTTATAATGCCTCTGTATCGTTCCATGGTATGACCGCACCTTGAATATTGTGTGCAATTCTGGTCGCCGTATCTTAAAAAGGATATAGCGTTATTAGAAATAGTACAGAGAAGAGCCACCAAAATGGTAAAGGGGATGGAAGGCTACTCCTATGAAGAGAGGTTACAAAGGTTAGAGCTCTTCAACCTGGAAAAGAGACAGCTGAGAGGAGATATGATAGAGGTCTGTAAATTAATGAATGAAGTGGAACGGGTAAACGTAGATCGATTGTTTACGCTCTCAGAATATAGAAAGACTAGGGGACATGTAATGAAGCTACAGGATAAACTATTTAAGACAAATAAGAGAAAATATTTTTTCACTCAACGTGTAATCAAACTCTGGAATTTGTTACCGGAGGATGTAGTAAGAGCTGTTAGTGTAGCTGGATTTAAAAAAGGTTTGGACAAGTTCCTGGAGGAAAGGTCCATAAACCATTATTAAAAAGGGACCCAGGATATCAATGCTTGACCCAATACAAGCATTGTGGAACTTGTTTCTCTTGGTACTGCTAGGTACGTGTGATCTAGATTGGCCACTGTTGGAAACAGGATACTGGGCTTGATGGACCTTGGTCTGACCCAGTATGGCATATCTTATGTTCTTAGCAAGCGGGTCGATTCCATGTATCGAGTCCGCAACAGTCCTGGGTTCCAGAAAGTGCAGCTGCCGCACAACTCCATGGTTGTGGAATTGGACATGCAATGGCTGAAAAGCCAGAAGATGCACTAATTGGTGCCTCCCAGTCTGGAGGCACGGAACCTGGACGCCCTCGGCAGAAAGTGCTTCCAGGGCTCGATGCTGTCATGCCGTGTCCAAACTTACCACCTGTACATGGGCATGTACTTGCGGGACCTGGCAAAGGAGATTGCCGGGTTCTCGGCTGGCCTATCTGAGGAACCCTTGCAGCGCTTCATAGCCTTATCCACGGGGATCCGGGAGTGCTTGAAGTTCATGTCTCGAGCAGCTTATAATGGCTTCGAGGCTTCGGCCCGAGTAGCCCCGGTTGGCATTGGTGCATGCCGTCAGGCCTGGCTCATGTCATCGGACCTGGAGCCATGGGTTCAGGACAAGTTGGTCGATGTCCCGTGCCAAGAAGACAAACCTCTTCGGCAAACCCATGACTGAGAAAGTTGCAAAAATCGAGTCTGAGTACTTGACCTGGACAAGGTTGTCGAAGACATCTGCACCTTCTCCAAGAAGAAGACCTCAGGGGAAAAAGCTCTTTTTCCCGAGGAAGGGTATGGCTTACAGAAACTACCCCACTTACCAGGCCACCCCAGCTCCCCAACAGGTTCAGCAGGCCAGGGGACAGTGACATGGCTCACGTAAGCCGAAGACCCCCAAGCCTCCAGCTCCGGCTCCTTCCTAGCCAGGAGGGGTTTTTTGACTCCCAGTGCATAGTACCTCTCCCACCAGTGGTTTGGCCCTGCACAGGAGGTAGGCTGGCCCTGTACGCTCACAGGTGGCCAGCCATTACTACCGACGCCTGGGTTTTGACAGTAATCCAGCAGGGCTATTAACTTCATTTCAACCAGGTGCCCACCTCCTTTTTCCCAGAAGAGCCTCTCAGGCCCCCACTTCACAGGAACATCCTCCTGCAGGAGTTGACAGGTTTGCTAAAGGATCAGGCGGTGGAACTGGTGCCCCACCACCTGCAGGGGCAAGGCTTCTACTCCAGCTATTTCCTCATACCAAAAGGAAAAGGAGGCCTACGCCCCATCCTGGACTTGCGAAATCTGAACAAGTTCCTGGTAAGGGAGAAGTTCAAGATGCTTTCCCTTGGGATCCTACTGCCTTACCTCCACCAGGGAGACTGGCTATGCTCCTTAGGTTTAAAGGATGCTTATACTCACATCCTCATACACCCAGGCCACAGACAATACCTCAGGTTTGTGGTCGGAGGAAACCACTTCCAGTACAAGGTGCTTCCCTTTGGCCTAGCTTCCGCTCCCAGAGTATTTACCAAATGCCTAGCAGTGGTGGCGGCCTTCCTCAGAAACCAGGGAGTCTTCGTCTTTCCATACCTGGACGACTGGCTCATCAGGGGCCTATCAGCACAGGAGGCTCAGCAGGCCACTGCTCGCACAGTCACCCTGCTCCAGCACCTAGGGTTTGTTATAAATCACGAAACGTCCACTTTACTCCCCACTCAGAAATTGGAGTTCATAGGGGCAAGACTGGACACACTTCAGGCATGGGCGTACCTACCGCTGGACAGGGCGAGGCGGTTGCTGGACTTGGTACAGCAGGTCCAGCACAAACCTCATGTCTCCGCAAGGGTCTTCCTACGCCTCCTGGGCCACATGGCCTCCACGGTGCATGTGACTCCATATTCTCGATTCAACATGCGCACAGCTCATTGGAGCCTCAGAGACCAGTGGACGCAAGCCACTGGCCGCCTCAGAGACAATAGCGATCTCCAAGCTACTGGTGACAGCCTTGAAATGGTGGCTTCACCCTCCCAACTTGTTTCAGGGAGTACTATTCCAACCTCTCTCTCACACCAGAGTGCTGACGACAGATGCCTCCTTGCTGGGCTGGGGTGCCCATTACCTGGGTTCATACACACAGGGTCTGTGGTTTTCGTGAGAGGCAGCCCTTCAGATCAATCTTCTAGAGCGTCGAGCCATACGCCTAGCTCTTCAAGCCTTCTGTCATCATCTTGCACATCAGTCGATGCTTATACAGACAGACAATCAGGTAGCGATGTTCTACATCAACAAACAGGAGGTCACAGGATCTCGCATCCTATGCCAGGAAACCCTGGATCTCTGCTCTTTTGCAGTGGCACATCAGATGTCCCTAAGGGCAGTTTATCTGCCCGATCAGGAGAACCTCCTGGCTGACAAGTTGAGTAGGATACTTCAGCCTCACGAATGGCAACTGAACTGGGATGTAGCCCAACGTTTCTTCAACCGTTGGGGTCTCACATCCATGGATCTCTTTGCCAGTCCGCAAAACCATCAGTTTTGCCAGTTCTGCTCGAGGCAGCCACATCCGCTGAGCGTGGCGGCGGATGCTTTCCTGATCTCGTGGGCACAGGGCCTTCTCTATGTGTTCCCACCCACGCCCCTGGTGGAACGCACTCTATTCAAGATTCTTCAGGATAAGGCCTCGGTCAACCTAGTAGCCCCCAGGTGGCCTAGACAGCCTTGGTTCCCTCTCCTCCTTCAACGGGCGTTTGAAACTCCACTCCCACTGGGGGTGCAGCCCGACCTCTTGACCCAGGAACAGGGTTCCTTGCTACACCCCAATCTCAGATCCCTCAGCTTAATGGCCTGGCTGCTGAGAGGGTAGTACTTGCTCCTCTACTCCTTCCTAAGGAGGTTGAGGAGGTGTTGCTGGCCTCTAGGAGGCAATCCAATAGAAAATCCTACGCGTTCAAGTAGCGTAGATTTAAAGGGTGGTGTGCTCAGAATAAGGAGAACCCGTTCACTTGTCAAGTACCTCAGGTATTGCAGTACTTGCTCCATCTCTGAGTTAGGCCTCAAGTCTAACTCTGTCAGGGTCCACCTAAGTGCGCTATCAGCTAACCACTCTCCAGTGGACGGGCAACCTCTTTCAGCTCACCCTTTGGTATCCCGATTCCTTATAGGCCTCCTACTCTTGAAGCCTCCAATTCGCCCACCGGCTACAGAGTGGGACTTAAATGTGGTCTTGCAGCGGCCTACTTGCCCACCTTTTGAACCAATGTCCACCTGTCATCTCCGCTTCCTTTCCTGGAAAGCACTCTTTCTGGTGGCGCTCACATCTGCTCGACGTGTGAGCGATTTGCAAGCTTTAGTATCGGATAGACCGTAGTCACGGTTTTACAGAAACAGAGTGGTCCTATGTACTCACCCCAAGTTCCTCCCAAAAGTGGTTTCCTCATTTCACCTTAACCAAGAGGTGGTTCTTCCAACCTTCTTCCCCAGGCCACATACCAGCAGGGCAGAAGCGGTTCTGCATACCCTGGACTGTAAGAGGGCGCTCGCCTTTTACCTGGAGCTTACGCGGAGACATCGGAGAGCTTCCCAGCTCTTCGTCTCTTATGACTCTAGTAAACTGGGTCTACCTGTCTCCAAGCGCACGTTATCCACCTGGGTGGCAGACTGCATCGCCTGGGCGTACAGGGCAGCTGACCTCCAGCTGCAGGGTCGAATCACAGCCCACTCGGTCAGGGCTAAGGCCGCATCAGTGGCTAACCACCGCTCTGTTCCGTTGGCAGACATCTGCTGGGCCGCAACTTGGTCTTCAAGCCAAACCTTTGCAGCCCACTACTGCCTGGAGAGAGAGTCCCGGCGGGACAGTGTTTTCGGTCAGGCAGTACTCCGTAACCTATTCGAGGTTTAGGCAACTCCTACCCTCCAACCCTTTGGTGTCAGGCTACCGTGGGGGTTGTGTTCTTGGAATCCTATCACTGCTGCTGCGGCTCTTCTAGAGGGAGCCATTTTCATCTATGGGTTCTCGGTAGCCTATAGCTAGGGAGTCCCATGTGTGAGGACTGACTTCCTGCTTGTTCCTGGAGAAAGCGTAGTTATTCACCTGTAACAGGTGTTCTCCAGGGACAGCAGGAATCAGTCCTCACAACCCTCCCTCCTCCCCTGGAGTTGCAGTCCTTTGATTAATTTTTTCTCATTTTTGCCGTCTTTTAGCTATGTCATCTGACTGAGCAAGATGGCACCCTTGGGCACCCATGCGCGATGCAATCCCAAAGGCTTTCTTTGAAAGCTGGGGAATTGCTCCGCACGAGGGCTCCGCTGGCGCCGTCACCCATATGTGAGGACTGATTCCTGCTGTCCCTGGAGAACACCTGTTACAGGTGAATAACTACGCTTTAGGGAGGGAGGAGAGGGAGTAGCTGACCTCGTAGGGAATTGGAGTGCGATCTTGTGGATTTTTGTCATGGAAGTAGTCAGTCGGGGTTTGGGCAGAAAGGGAGGGAGGGGGCGGAGGCCCCTTGAGAGTTGTAAAGAGACGGCAAGGGTCAGAGGCAAGAGACCTGCTCTTCTGATCCCCATCTCTACCCATCTCCTTTCCTCCATTTCCTCTGCTGTCATTCTTTCATCTCACACATTCTCAACCTCTCTTTCCACTTCTACTGTTCCTGCAATCTTCAAGTATGCTTTGGTTACTCCCCTACTCAAGAAACCTTCACTTGATCCTAACTCTTTCTAATTATCGTCCAATCTCCCTTCTCCTGTTCATTTCAAAACTTCTTGAACGCACAATCCTCAACCATTGCCTTGAATTTCTTTCCTCTCAAGCTCTTCTGGAACCTTTTCAGTCTGTCTTCCTCCCATGGTTTTCAGTACCATTTTTATGCTGATGATTCTCCAATCTATACCTCCTCTCCTGATATTTCTCCAGCACTGCAGATCTGTATTTCTTCCTGTCTCTCTGACATCGCCACCTCGATGTCTCACTGCCGATTGAAACTTAACATGAAAAAAAATGAGCTATTTATCTTTTCTCCTAATCACTCCTCTCCCTTTCCTCCTTTTTCTATCTCAGTTGGCAGTACTTTTCTTTTTCCTGTTTCCTCAGCCCATAATGTTGGCGTTATCTTTGATTCCACCCTTTCCTTCTCCTCACACATACAACAAATTAACAAAATCTGTTGCTTCTTCATCTATGACATTTACAAAATTTGCCTTCCTCTCCTGTAACACTGCTAGAATACTTGTCTACTCTTTAATTACTTCATTTTGACAATTGCAGCTTCCTACTTGCAGGTCTCCCTCTGAGTCATCTCTCTCCCCTTCAGTCTGTTCAAAACTCTGCTGCACGTCGAATCTTTTGCCAGCCTCGTTTTTCTCATAAATTCCCTCTTCTCAAATCACTTTTCCCTTCCTTTTCCGTATCCAATTCATACTCCTCCTCTTAACCTTCAAGTGCATAAATTCTACTGCTCCTTACTATCTCTCCTCTCCCTCTGCACCCCTCCTTGCAAACTTTGCTCTTCTACTGACTTGCTCCTTTCTTTGCCCTTTTTTTTCCTCTGCCAACTCTAGGCTTCGGTCCTTTCACCTCGCTGCTCCTTATGCCTAGAACAAACTCCCTGAGTCTGTACGATAGGCTTCATCTCTACCCCTCTTCAAATCTTTGCTAAAGGATCACTTCTTTGAGGCTGCCTTTGGATCCTGATCCCTTGTTCCTTGTGTCTCCTTACCCTTCCCTATTCTGTCCACTTTCTAACTTTATCTTGTTTATCTTGATTCGATTGTAAGCTCTAACGAGTAGGGACTGTATTTATCCGTGTTTGTACAGTGCTGCGTATGCCTAGTAGTGCTTAATAAATGTTTAATTATAGTAATAATAATAATAATAATAATAAAAGAGGGCAAACCTAGAATAAACACGACACTCTGCCTTCTTTTTTCTTGGCCCTGCTCTATGGAACTCCCTGCCACTCGCCTTACGCTCCAAACAGTCATTCTCCAGATTCAAATCCATGCTCAAGACCCACCTAGTCCAACTTGCCTTTGACCTCCCCTTCTCCAGCTCTAGCTGACTGCCCTGTATCCTGCTTTATCTATGCTGCCCTGCTTCTCTCCTCATTCTGTCCCGTCTGATTATAGCGTTCTTTTCTATTTTCTATACAGCCGTTTTTTGGAAATTGTAAACCGCTCTGATACCCTAAAGTCTAGGGCAGTATATCAAGTGTTAATAAAGATAAAGATCCCTAGGTAAAAGCAGCAAACTTTATTGAAAGAAAAGAAGTACAATGAGAATTATGAACTCTAGGGACATTGTACCTAATAGAGTATCTATTGGATTTCAGCCAGATGAAAATATATAAGAACCCTGAGATGTCAGACCGAGAAACTCCGGTTATAAAAATCTACAATTGAAGGGCACAAATCGACAATGCAGTATAGATCAGAATACACCCAAATACCAAAAATTCAAAATTACTTTCATGAAGGAGGCGCTAAACAGTAGCCAAGGTTATAAATTGGTCACTGGCAGATGATTCCAACAGGTCAATTACTTATTTAATGGGACAGCCCATAAAAATACTCTTCTCCTCTTCCAGCCATTGGCTTGATCCCAAGATTAAAGCAGGACGTAAAACGTATTTGTAAAATGAAACGATACAGGTTAGTGTCTTGTTAAAGGGTAGCTGGTGCACTATAATGTATAATATAATATTGCCATGTTCTTTAAAAATGATACAAACAAATTTAAAAATCATATGTATATATGCATATATAAAAACGGGGATAAGAATGGTTGGTTGCCTGATCCAAAATTGCAATGCATATGAGCAGACTGTCTTGAATAACGGCACTCAAGAAGGGTATCATACCATCACATAAGGGCACAGTTCGAAAATACCATTAAAATAGTCCACTGCAAGAAATAGATAAGTTAACTGATATATGGAAAAACCCTCAGCGCATTCAGCATGTCAATCTGAAATGCGATAGGGAGAGCAATGCGCCGGCTCGGCGTTTAAAACCAACATTTCATGCCAAACAGGGAGCATCATGGAAACGTGTAAACAGTATGACTTTATCTACTGCAGACCGAAGGTGAAGTCATATAGTATTAGAAATAGTGATCCGAACCTCCTTATAAGTTATTCATTCTGGAAAGGAATTGGATGATTGGGAATTTAAGGCATTATCAGGCAGCATTCCAACCAATATTTTCTTCTAGCCTTATTGAACATGTATATGCATTGACTATAGAATATCCACCCTCACTTGGTTTGCAGCTTGTCGTGCTGTGAGGGCTTGTGTGCATCAGTGATGCTGAGAGCTAAACTATTGGTAGTTTAACTACTGGCAGGGTCTCCCAAGATGGACAGGTCTCAGCTGAGATGCCAGACCAAGACAAACCACCCATCTGGGCAGCAGCAGAATGGGATAGTGTTGATGGCGGAGGATCACATTTCTGTGACAACGGCAACAACACCAAACTTAAACTGCGCGGAAGAAAGGCCCGGCAATCTACTTCTGTATCTTGCCATGAAAACCCAATGGATAGTTACAACAAAACAACAATTTAGGATAGCTATCCAAAGGGTCGCCATGAGTCGACTCCGACTCGACGGCACTTAACAACAACATAGAATATCCAAACCCAAATTGCTCATATTGTAAATCTGGCCAAGATTCAGTGGTCAAATAAACCAGACATCTACAGGACATATTAAAAAACTGAATTTAAATGAGAGGCAGGTCAACCAGCTGAATACACTTAAGATGAACACTAAATTGTAGAGCTGGGGACAAATTGATGACAATGGTAAACATTAAATGTCCTTAACTCAAAAGTACAACTAGAGATGATCCATCTAAAACCATGGGAGAGATCATAAAGAAGCTAACAAAGGCATCTGAACACCCGCCATAGACTAGACTTAAATAAATAAATAAATGTATGTAAAAAGAAGGACTCATAACTAAAATGTAACCCATAGCGTAAAATTGGATCAAAGAATAAGGTAAACCCAAACTGGAGGAGAGTCTTATACAAATGCATCTAAAACCTGTATCCTATACTGGTAGAAATGATAAAAACCTTAGGATGTTGTAAGATGAGGAATAGTGCTGTTCTCTTCTCTACACAGAACTATAGAGAGAAACACCATAAAATGAATAATAAGCGAATAAATAAATATATATATTATATCAATGAAAACTAGATAAAAAGGGGGGAGGGGAAGGAGAGATCTGACGGGAGTGAGTTTGTGATAATACTTGATTATAGGAAAACAGACAAGTCAGTGTCTGCATTTAGACTTGAAGGAACTAGAGTGCTCAGAATGAAAATGTATCTTTGCTCTAGTTGTCAGAGTTTTAGCTAGATCCCCTCCCCTTTTGTTAGGTCATACAACTTTTAAAACAAACAATTTCAGGTCATAAATCCGATGGATTTTTCAGTCCAATGGGACACCAATGGTTTATCAGGCACTAACTGTTTGATACAACTCCTATGTTCCATAATACGGCTTTGAATGGTCCTTTTCGTCTTGCCTACATAGAAAAGGGAGCAGGGACACCTAATTACATAAATTCTCCAGGAAAAAGCAGGAAGTCGGTCCTCACATATGGGTGACATTGGTGCGATGGAGCCCCACAGAAGCATTTCCCCAGCATTCAAAGAAAGCCTCTGGGAGATGCTAGCATGCATACGTGGTCCCCTTCCTGCTTAAGGGTGCCATCTTACTCAGGCTCCCTTTTTCCGCCAAGCCCTACAGATGTCTGTCTGTCTTCCTCCGGAAAAAAGGTGAGTTTCTTGTGCATTAAGTGCATTTCCTTCTCTGGTTAGCACCAATCCTTTCCCGTCTCTGAGCCCCATCGCCTCGGCATCGAGTCTCTGAACCGTTTTTCTTTTTTTTTTTCTCCAGTGCAGATTTGTGCCTTTTCTAACCACTGGCCACATCAAAGGTCTTTGACCTCGCAGAGGTCCTTTTCGCCCCAGTGGCCGGTGGCTTTGAAAAGTGTGATGGGTGCGTAAAGAACATGTCTCTAACCGATACACAGGACTGCTGCCTCCGGTGCCAACCATGACCCAGAGGTTTGCGCCCTGTGCACAAAGATGTCCGCTAAGGCCATCCAAAGTCGTATGCAGAAGCAGGACAACAACTTCCACAGGTCAGATTCAGCCCCAGTGTCTCCGGTAATCTTGCACTGTAAGGCCCCCCACAGATTCTCAGAGTCACGTGAAGCTCCCGTGGTGCCCAATCCGGTCGGTGGGCATTCTAACAAGGGTTCTCCAGAGCGGGAGCGCAAGAAGAAGAAGAAATCCTCAAGGACCTCATCCTGGGAAATTGGACACACACTGCAAGTCCCGTGCAAGGTCCCACAGTCCCTGGAGGGTATCCGAGGCATCAGCGGCCGGCAAAGATGCCCAGAACAGACGCAGAGGACTCCAGCAGCTGATCATGGATCCCCAAGGCTTGTCCTGCCGAAGACGAGTCCTCACCAACACTGGACCTGGTCACCCCATTGTCTATGTTGAAGGCTGTAACTCCTAAGTGGGAAGCCAGGAAGATGGTGTTGGAATGCAGTGTCACTGCCTTCCTTGCCTCGCAGCAAGCGTTGATGCCCGGCTCTGCTGGTGCTTGCGCAGAGACTGCAGGGACGTCGATGTCGAGGACTCACCAGGCCGCTGATACGATCCTCGAGAGTCCCGGGCCTCAAGCCAATCCTCGGTGAGGGTCTTGATCCTGCTTCTGGTCCTCAAAAGCAAAATACTCCCCGACAAGCACTTGTGGCCCTAGCCAAGCAACAACCAAGGGGCTTTCGAAGACCCGATCTGAGCCAGATGCCTCAGGAGCCATCAGGCCTCGAGTCTTGGACGGACTGGGAGTCCGAGGATGAGACTCCCAGTCCGTCCAGATGTTAACACCGCAATCTCCCCTCTGATTCATCTTCCCTGGTATTGAGATGCTGGTCCCCTCTCGAAGACATGGCGAAGGTCTTGTCTCTCATGACAAAGCCTGAGGAGGACCCTCGCATGGAGGAGCTCGAAATCCTCCAATATGAGGTTCCACCTAAGGAAGCCCTGATGGTCCCTGTCCCCACCATACTCAGGCGACTCCGCCTTCGGATGTGGGGGACACCGGTGTCTGTGCTGATAGTTAGCTGATGCCTGGACACCATGTATCGGGTCCAGTGGGGTCCTGGCTTACGGAAGGCACAACTTCCTCACACCGCTATGGTGGTGGAGTCAACCATGCGCCGGCCGAAAAGCCCAAAGACTCACTCTTCCATGCCCTGAGGCAGGGAGTTACATGCTCTTGATGACTTTGGATGCAAATACTACCAGGGTTTGATGCTGGGTTACTGAATACAAGCATATCAGCTGTATATCGGCATGTATCTCCGAGACCTAGCAAAAGAACTGGCAGGTTTCTTGGTGGGTCTCAGTGGAGATCACCTCCAACGATTCCAAACCCTCACGAAGTGCGTCGGGGAGTGCTCGAAGTACATGTCTCGAGCCGCCTACGACGACTTCGAATTTAACACGAGTGTGGCCCCTGCAGGCATCGGTGTCCGACATCAGGCCTGACTCCAGACATCGGACCTCGAGCAATGGGTCCAAGAAAAACTTCTTGACGTGCCCTGCCTCAGTGAAAACCTCTTCGGCAAACCGATGGAGGATAAGGCGGCAGAGATTGAGACAGAGTTCGTCACCAGGACTCGGCTCTCCAGGAAGACCTCCACCCTTCTTAAGAAAAAAATGAACTGCTATCCCTAATACCAGGCCCCCCAGACCTCTCAGCAGGGTCATCAGGGCCAACGCAAGCCTAAGGGCTCTAAGCCCCAAACACCAGCTCCTGCCCAGGCTGGGTCGGAGTTTTGACTCCGAGCATAGCCTCTCCACCCATGAGGGAGCAGCTGCCAACAGGTGGGTGTCTGATTCATTTTGTCCATCAGTAGCCTGCCATCACCACTGACACCTGGGCACTTCAAGTGGTCAGGAAAGGCTACCACCTGGACCAGACGCCTTCCCCTTTCTTTCCAGGAGAGCCCCCTCGGACTCCCCTGCACCAGTCCCTGCTACTGCAGAAACTCGCAGGCCTTCTTAGGGACAGGGCCATGGAGCCAGTACCCCATCACCTAAGATGGAAGGGGTTCTACTACAGGTACTTTCTGGTCCCAAAAAGAACAGGGGGCCTAAGGCCTATCCTAGACTTGCGAACCTGAACTAGTTCTTGGTGCGGGAGAAGTTCAGATGATCTCCCTTGAAACATTGCTGCTCTACCCCCATACCTAAAGGATGCTTATACACACATCCTTATTCATCCCAGTTACAGACAGTACCTGAGGTTCATGGTCCGGGGCGACCACTACCAATACAGGGTACTACCCTTTGGCCTGGCCTCCGCACCAAGTGTCTTCACCAAATGCCTGGCAGTGGTGGCCACCTACCTCCGGCTCCAAGGGGCCTTAGTCTTCCCATACCTGGATGACTGGCTCGTGAAAGAGGACATGGCCACCAAGGTGCAACAGGCCACGGCTCGCACTGTCAAAGTCCTGCAGCATTTGGAGTTCATGATAAACCACCCTAAATCTCACCTCACTCCAACACAGGATCTGAAGTTTATAGGAGCTCGTCTAGACACACTCCAGGCCAGGACCTTCCTCCCCCTGGACAGAATGGATTGCCTCTGGGCCCTGGCCACCAAGGTGCAGCGCCATCATGCAGTGTCAGCCCGGTCCGGTCCATGCTCCTCTTACTAGGCTACATGGCATCCACAGTCCACGTGGTCCCCAACACCCACCTCCAAATGCAGGCAACTCAGTGGTGCCTCCGCTCATAGTGGACACAAGTCACGGGCAGGTTCCGGGACAGGGTCTCAGTGTCCCATCAACTAGCACAATTGCTCAACTGGTGGCAGGGCACACAGCACTTGCAGAAGGGCATGCCCTTCCAGTCCACAAATCCCCAGAAGGTCCTCACCACAGATTCATTCCTACTGGGCTGGGGTGCCTACTGCGAGGAACTGCGCATGCAGGGCAGCTGGTACCTAGCGGAGAGCCAGCAGCAGATCAACCTGCTGGAAACTCAAGGCCATTTTTCTGGCGATCAAGGCCTTCCACCACTTGCGGAACCAGTCAGTGCTAGTTCAAATGGACAACAAGGTTGCGATGTTCTACCTGAACAAGCAAGGGGGCATAGAGTCTCAGCGCCTCTGCCAGGAGACAGTAGCCCTCTGCTCGTATGCGATCAGTCAGGGAATGTTCCTCAGGGCAGTATACCTTCCGGGCCAAGACAATGCCCTAGTGGACAGGCTGAGCTAGGTCCTCCAGCCGCATGAATAGTGTCTAGACCCCAGGGTGGCGCAGCAGCTGCTCTAACTGAGGAACCCCAAGTCTAGACATCTTTTGCAGTCCAGCCAATGCTCAGCTGCCCTGCTTTCTGCTGTCCCCAACCAAATCCATCACAGATAACGGCGGACGCCGTCCTCATCTTGTGGTCAGAGGGCCTTCTGTATGCCTTCCCTCCCATGACACTAATCGCCTGGACCTTCTTCAAGGTTCTGCGGGACAAGGCCTCCATGATCCTGGTAGCCCCATGGTGACCTAGGCAGCCTTGGTTCCCCCTGTTGCTCCACCTATCGACAGAGCTCCCTGTCCCTCTGGGGAACACCCTGGGGCTACTGACTCAGGAGGGGAGGGCTCACTCCTTCACCCCAAACTGGGGTCCCTATCATTAACAGCATGGCTGCTGAGCGGGTCGCCTTATCACCCTTCAGCATCTCAAGGGAGGTGGAGTAAGTCCTCCTGGCCTCTCGTAAGAACTCCATGAGATGGGCCTATGCCTTCAAGTGGCACAGATTCTCAGTATGGTGTGTGGAGCAACGGGTAGAGCCGTTCTCTTGCCAGGTGCATAGGGTGCTGCAGTACTTGCTCCATCGTTCACAGACCGGACTCAAGTCCAACTCCGTCAGAGTGCACCTGAGCACGCTTTCAGCGCACCATCACTCCGTAGAGGAAAACCTCTTTCTGCACAGCCCCTCATTACCCGATTTATGTGGGACTTGCTGCTCTCTAAGCCTCCCATCTGCCCACCCCCGGCGGAATGGGTTCTCAACGTGGTTCTGATGCAGCTCACCAAGCCACCTTTTGAACCTCTGGCTACCTGCCATTTGCGTTATCTATCCTGGAAGGTCATCTTCCTTGTGGTGCTCACCTCTACCCGCAGAGTCAGTGAGCTTCAGGCCTTGGTGGCTTATCCACCTTACACCAGATTCTACAAGAAAAGTCATGCTTCGCACCCATCCTAAATTCCTTCCGAAGGTGGTATCCGCTTGCCACCTCAACTAGGAGGTAGTGTTCCCCACCTTCTTTCCACGGCCCCACGCCAACTCTGGACTGTAAGAGGGCCCTGTCCTCCTACCTGCAGTGTACTTGGGGCCATCGGAGAGCCTCGCAGCTTTTCATTTCATACGACCCCAGTCGACTGGGGGAGTCTGTTACCAAGCAGACTCTGTCCACCTGGGTGGCGGACTGCATTGCCTTCGCCCACACTCATGCGGGGCTCTTGGAGCGCCGGGTCACAGTGCACAATGCCAGGGCTATGGTGACCTCTGTTGCAAGCCTATGCTCTGTCCCTATGGAAGACATCTGCCGGGCCGCCACCTGGTCCTCAGTTCACATGTTTGTAGCTTGCTGCTGCCTGGAGAGGGAGTCCTGATGGGACAGTGCCTTCGGCCAGGCCGTTCTCCATAACCTGTTTGGGGTTTAGGCAACTCCTGTCTTCCGACCCTTCTTGTTCAGGCTACCGGAGCGATGGTTCTCCCTGGACACTGGGGTCCTCAGAGTCTGTCCTCAGGTTCACTTGTGGTTGCTTATGGCTGGGCCGTGTTTTTTTTCTACAGGTTCTTGGTAGCCTATAGCTCGGGAATCTCAAGCTATGTACTTTCCCAAGCTATGTACTTTCTGCTTGTTCCTGGAGAAAGCATAGTTACTAACTTATAACAGGTGTTCTCCAGGGACAGCAGGAATCAATCCTCACATCCCTCCCTCCTCCCCTTGGAGTTGCTGTACAGAATCAAGAAGGAGCATGTTACCATCTCCAGGCTCTCGAGAAAAACTGCCAACCCCTCAATGAAGAATACCAAGGGAAAAGGGTCCTTCTACCAACGCAAGCACCAGTACTACCAGAGTCGACAAGGCGCTCTGCTGAAAGTACAGGCCCCGTGCCCGCAGAGGTGTGATAAGCTTCAGAAAGCCCAGCCCGCTCCTCAGCTGATGCCTGGGGCTGGTTTTTGACTGGTTCCTCGGGAGTGTCGCAAATCACCCCTTAGCAGATGGGATACCTCCTCAGTCCCTATCCTCTTTACTCCCCCTGAGACACGTCCCTCCCTGCCACCCAACTTCCAACTACCACGACCCAACCTCATACCACCATCTATCCAGAAACCCTGACCTGCTGATCTAACCATATGTAAATACTTAGACTAAGTGCCCTTTATACACATCCAAGTTATACGATCCCTGTTCAATGTAAACTACATGCTGGCTATATTGTAAACCACTTTGAATTTTATGAGAAGGTGTATAGAAAGCTCATTAAATAAAATAAATAATTAAGTGGGGGGGGGGGGGACACAGCTTTTCCACTTTGCACACCGATGGCCTCTCATCACCACGGACGCCTGAATCCTCACATCGTCCGAAGTGGGTACATGCTGCTCTTTGCCCAGTTGCTGCCCCACTTCTTCCCTGGGGAGTTCTCTGTGGACCTGCTACATCACCATCTCCTCTAGGAGGAGGTCACTGCCCTGCTGACTGAACTCACCATCGAGCTGGTACCCCTGGCTCAGGTCAGGCGGGGCTTCTACTCCTGGTACTTCCTGGTTCCCAAGAAGATTGGGGGTTCCGGCACATCCTGGATCTGCGGAACCTCAACCGCTTCTTAGTGCGGGGAGAAGTTCAAGATGGTCTTGCTGGGGATGTTACTCTCTTAACTCCTCAAGGACAATTGGCTATGCTCCCTTGATCTAAAGGATGCATATACACTCATCTCGATCCATCCTGTTCACAGAAAATACCTGCACTTTGTGCTTTGGTCAGCACTACCAGTATCAAGTGCTTTCCTTTGCTCTTGCACCAGCCCCCAGGGACTTCACAAAGTGCCTCCAAGTGGTAGCTTACTTCAGGACCCTGGGGGTCTTCGTCTTCCCTTACTTAGATGACTGGCTCATAAAGAGCTCCTTGACAGATGGCACCTGGCATTCGGTCCACCTTGCCCGTTCAGGTGTTCAAGTGACTGGGATTTGTTGTGAACTACCCAAAGTCTCACTTCCAACCATCTCAGCAACTGGAGTTCATCGGGGCCCTCCTCAATATGACTTGGGCTTGAGCTCTCCTCCCACTAGACCGCATGCAATGGCTCATGGAGGTGGTTGGCGACGTTTGGCAGAAGCGCCACACCACAGTTCGAGGGATGCTGAAGATACTCGGACACATGGCATCGACAGTGCACGTAACTCCAATGGCCCATTTATGCATGTGGCAGGCACAGTGGACTCTGAGCACTCAGTTGGAAGCAAGCCACGGGCCGTCTCTGGAACCAGGTGGCAGTTACTGAGCCTGTCATGTGCTCCCTTCACTGGTAGCTAGAACTGCAGATCCTGCTCTGAGTTCTCCCAGTTTTTGGTGCCCCAATGGATTGTCACCACAGATGCATCCAAAGTGGGCTGGGGGGCTCACCTGTACAGTCTATGCACTCAGGGCCTGTGGTCAGAGCAGAAGAGCCTAGACCAGATAAACCTCCTGGAGTTTTGAGTTGTTGAGAATACTCTGTGTGTTCTGCAAGCACCTGACCAACCAGGTAGTCCTGATTCAGACAGACAACCAGGTAGCGATGTTTTACATCAACAAGCACAGAAACAAAGAAACATGATAACAGAAAAAGACCACATGGCCTGTCTAGTCTGTCATTCCATATCAACCACTACAACAGTCCCCTTTTTCCCTTTAGAGATCCTCTGTTTGTTCCATGCTTATTTGAATTCAGATACCACCTCCACTGGGAGATTATTCCATAGATCCACCACTTTCCGTAAAGAAATATTTCCACATATCACTCCTGAATCTATCCCCTTTCACCCTCATCCCTTGTCCCCTCGTAGCAGAGCTTGCTTTCAGTCGAAAGAGGCTCTCCTCCTGTGCATTTATGCCACGGAGGTATTTAAACGTCTCAATCATTTCACCTCTATCCCGCCTTTCCTCTAAGGTGTACATATTAAGATCCTTAAGTCTGTCCTCATATGCTTTATAATGAAGACCACTAACCATTTTAGTAGCCACCCTCTGTACTAACTCCAGCCTGTTTTTATCCTTTTGAAGGTGCGGTCTCCAGAATTGCACACAATACTCCAAATGAGGTCGCACCAAAGACTTATGCAGAGGCACTATCACCTCCTTTCATCTGCTGGCAATTCCCTATTTATTTATTTATTATAAATTTGTATACCGCTACTTCCAGCGATCAGCAGCGGTGTACTTGAGAGGGAGGATGTACAGTGCAATTTAAGCATACAGACTGATTACAGAGAGGAGAACAGCACAATTTAAGCATACAATCTGATTACATGGGGAGGACACATAATGTACAGTTACAATTTGATCAGAGGGGGAGAATTTAATCTAAGAGGAGTTGGGGGGTTAGAATATCTACATATATACATTAACTTAGGGGTAGGTCAGCAGGGTGGGATAAGTAGAGGTAGATCTGTCTAGGTGATGCCGTAATGGGATTGGAAAAGGTGGGTCTTAAGCTTTTTCCTGAAGTCCTTTAGGTCATTGATCTGGCGTATCTCATGAGGCAAGTGGTTCCAGAGCATGGGAGCCGCGTAAGTGAAGGCCCGGTTGCTCGTCCGTACGTTGACTGCTCTTATGCTGCTTGGTACGCAGAGGGTGTTCAGGTTAGTGGTCCGTCTGCTTCTGTTGAGCGGCTGTGTGGTGATGAGGTTAGAAAGGAATGAGGGGGATACTTTGTGGATGATTTTGAATGTTGTTATTAGAACTTTGAAAATTATTCATGCCGAGATGGGTAGCCAGTGTAGTTCAATCAGGACTGGTGTAATGTGATCTACTAGGTTCTTGTTCATGATAATCCTGGCTGAAACATTTTGTGCCATTTGTAGGATGTTTAATGTTTTCTTCGGTAGACCCTGAAGGATGGCATAACAGTAGTCAAGGTGAGGAATGATGAGGGCCTGAGCTACTGTTCTGAAGTCAGAGTGGTCTATGATGCTGCGTATCGGTTGTAGCACCCTCAGCTTGTGAAATATAGCTCTGTTGGTTGTCCGGAGGTGTTTGTCCATTTTTAATTTATCATCAATCAGTACGCCTAGATATTTGATCACATTTTTAGAGTGATAGGAGTTATGGTTCAGGGTGATGGTTGCAGGAGGATCAAAGTCTTGTTTCCCTGAAATGAACATTACTTCCGTTTTTTTGTGGTTTATCGACATATTGTTGTGATGGAGCCAATTTTGCATTTCGAGTAGGCATTCTTCTAATTGGTTGTAATTGGGATTGCTTACATCAAGTTGAGTGTAAATCATAATATCATCCGCATACAAGTGGTAGCTGATATTGAACTTTTTGAAGATCATGCATACTGGCTGTATGTAAACGTTGAATAGGAGGGAGGAGATGGCTGAGCCTTGAGGTATTCCTTGTGTTTGGGGGAAAGGCTCTGCTTGTTCGTTATTGTAGCGTACCTGCTGCATTAGATTTGTTAGGTAGGTCTCGAACCACTTTAACGGTGTTCCTGATAGACCTATGGACGCAAGTCTGCGCAGGAGAGTTTGATGATGTACTGTGTCAAACGCTGCTGAGATATCTATGAATATGAGTATGAACATCTTGTGTTTGTTTTTCAGGCCCTTGATGAGGTTGTCTAGGAGTGCTATTAGCAGAGTTTCTACTCCATGGTGCGGTCTGAAACCGTATTGATGGGCATCGAGGATTTTGTTTTCATCTAGGTGGTCCTGCAGTTGCTGTTGGGTCACTTTCTCGATAATCTTTGCAAGAAAGGATATACTTGATATCGGACGGTATGAGGTTGGATCTTCTTTGTTGAGTGCTTTGTTTTTTAGTATAGGCCTGATTAATGATCTTTTCAGATGAGCAGGCATGATACCTTGCTGCAGGGATTGATTTACTATGTGCGTTATAATATGTGCAATTTCTTGTTTCGTAGATTTGATCCACTCTGCTGGACAAGGATCTAGGAGAGACGTTGTCGTATTTAGGTTTGAAATGGTATGGATGATGAGTTTCTCATCAATTGTCTGGAACGTAGACCAACTTTCTTTCGGTTTATTGCTTGTTTCCTCGCAGTTTGGCTGATATGTGGTAATGTCCAGGGGTTGTCGTGGGGGATTTAGTTTGATAGCATAATGATCAGCCACTTCTTGGGCCGTAATTTTGCCATTGCAGTCCTGTTCGTGTAAGGGTTTTGTGAGCCCCTTAACTAGCTCAAACAGCTCTCTGGGTCTATTGATGGCCTTGTTGAGTAAGTTAGTGTGGTGCGCCTTTTTGGCAAGGTTAATTTCTTGCTTGTATTTGGCTAGGAGCGCCAGGTATTCCAACTTGTGCGGGTCATTTTTAGACCGTCTCCATTTTCTCTCCAATTTTCTTATTTCCTTCTTCATTTTGTGCAGCGGTGGTGTGTACCAAGGTTCTGTTTTTGTCTTTGTCGATCTGGTTATTGACTTCCATTTTGGCTCAGAATTGGCTTCTAATTGTTGAATTAGGTCTTCGATGTCTGTGTTGTCGTGTGTTATGTGCTCTTCAAGAGAGCTTATTAGCGCTTCTTTGTTAAATTGCTGGAACCTTCTTCGGTGTTGTTCAGCTGAGCCAGATTCGATCTTGTCTGTTGTGGAGCCTAGATATAGAATGAGGTGTATTTGGTAGTGATCGGACCATGGTACTTGGGTTACACAAGTTTTGGGTTGCTTTCCCTCTAATTGTAGTGGCATTTTGGGTAGGAATATCAAGTCCAGGGTGTGCCCTTTATTATGGGTCTCCTCTTGTATCACCTGTTTATATCCGAGCTGGTCCATGGCTTCTAAGAAGGAGGTAGCCTGCATGTGTGGGACTGAGTTAAGATTAAAGTCACCCAGAATTATTTGGTATTTCTTAACTGCAGTGGAGGAGATGGTTTCCAATGCGTCAGCGAGGTCTTCATGGTGCTGTGTTGGAGATCTATACAAAAGGCATATCGCCAACTCTGAGAATATCGATTCCTTGGGTAGTGACCTTTGAAGTGTTTGTCAACCCGAGAGCTGACTTTGCAAGGATTAGGACTCCTCCTCCCTTTTTGTGAGTGCGTGGACAGTTGAATAGCACATATCCCGGTTTGTTTATCTGGTTCACTATAGCGGCGTCGGTGTTGGAGAGCCACGTTTCAGTGATGCACAGGAGGTCAGGTTTTTCGTCGGTAATGATGTTGTGTATGCACACAAGCATCCTTCTAGCTTTTTCTGTCACCTTTTCTACCTGTTTAGCTACTTTAAGATCATCAGACACAATCACGCCTAGGTCCAGCTCTTCTTTAGTGGACAAAAGTACTTCACCCCCTATACTATATCGCTCCCTTGGATTGCTGCCACCCAAATGCATGACCTTGCATTTTTTTAACATTAAATCTCAGCTGCCAAACTGCAGACCATTCTTCAAGCTTAGCTAGATCCCTCCTCATGTTATCTACACCTTCCTGGGTGTCTGCTCTATGGCAGATTTTGGTATCATCCGCAGAGGCAAACTTTACCCGACAGCCCTTCTGCTCTATCACTAACAAAGATGTTAAAAAGAATCGTACCAAGGACAGATCCCTGAGGCACACCACTGGTAACCTCCTCCTCAGAGTGAACTTCATATCTCCAGGAACAAGCAGGAATGTAGTCTTCACATATGGGTATCATCGGTACCGACGGAGCCTGCGTGGGAACACTCCTCAGCGTCCAATTAGAAAGCTTTTGGGAGCATCCCACAGTGCCTGCGTGCTGCCTTCCCACCTTTCCCAACTGTCTCTCTCCAGTTCTTCGTTTTCCACGGAGCCGGCAGGTCGCACTTCCTGTCACCGCAGAAAATATCCCATTTATTCTTCTTTTTTATTTATTTATTTTATTTATTTATTTAACAGTATTTTTAAACCGCCTTATCTTATTAATCAAGGTGGTATCACAGCAAACAATCGAGTAAAGTGAGTGTGTTAATCATGCAGTGAGGGTGCAATTTAGTTGAGTGTGTGTTGTATCGTGTGCTAGATTGGGGTGAGCTATGTACAAGGTGTGGTGTATTGTGTGCTAGAATGGTTTGAGCTATGTACAGTGTGGGCTATATACAGTGGTGCTGCAAAACATTTTCTATACAGACGGTAATATGTGCTGTTATACATTCTCTTAGGTTATGTGATGTGTCCATAGTGTTCTATAAACAGCATGGTTTTTAGCTGTTTTCTAAAGTCTTTGAGGTCTGTAGTTGCCCTCAAGTCGTCTGGTAGTTTGTTCCATATTGTTGGAGCAGCCATGGAGAGTGCTCTGTCTGTTGTGTCCTTGCGTGTGTGTTTGAATTCACCTGGGGTGCTGACTCGGTTGCGTGTTTGTTTTCTTCTAGGACGAGTGCTGTTGTCTGGTTGAATGAGGGTGTGTAGGCTGTTGGCTGATGTGTGCTGATTTATCTTAAATAGGTTTATGATAGTTTTGTATCTGATGCGTGCACCGATTGGGAGCCAGTGTAAGTCCTTTAAGGTAGGTGTGATGTGGTCCTGTCTTGCAGTACCGGATATTATTCGTGCTGCAGTGTTTTGTGCTAGCTGGAGTGGTTTGAGGGCTTGTTTCGGTAGTCCCAAGTATATCGGATTGCAGAAGTCCAGTATTGGGGTTATCAGTGCTTGAAGGACGGTACGAAAGTGTTCTGGGGCAAGGAGTGGTTTCAGTCTCCTGATGATTCGCATCTTGTAGTAGACTTTTTGTATTGTTTTGTCTATGTGTGGCTTGAGGTTTAGATTATTGTCCAGAGTAACTCCAAGGTATCTCACTTCTGATCTTATTGGTATAGTAGTGTTTTGTATCTTGATGTTTGGCGGGTGTATGAAGCTTTGGTTCCGAGTGATTATTAAAGCTTCAGTCTTGTTGTAGTTTATTGCGAGGTTGTTGTTTTGACACCAGCTCGTCATTTGGGTAAGGCAGTCTGTTATCTTGGAGAAATCCGGGTTGTCGATTGATATCGGGGTGTATATCATGATGTCGTCTGCATATATTGTGTATTGAATGTTGTTCTCTTTCATGATGTTGCATATCGGTTGGATGTAGATGTTAAATAGGAGAGCTGAAAGTGCGGATCCTTGAGGTACTCCTTGACGGACATTTATGGGTCGGGAGGTGTTGTGTCCCACCTTGACCTGTAGCTGTCTTTCGGTTAGGTATGAGTGGAACCATTTCAATGTGATACCGTGTATACCAGTGGTCTTTAGTCTTTCCAGGAGCGTGTTGTGGTCCACTGTGTCGAAGGCTGAGGAGATGTCGATGAAGATCATTATGATTCCCTTCCTGTTGTTTTTGTGGTCGCGTCTGCCTTCCTTCGATGCTACACCGGTACCGCCGGTTCTTTCTTTTCTTTCCTTAAAAAAAAAAAGAAATCTTTTCCTGGAATCTTCCAGCTTTTTTCTCCTCTGGTTCCATGTGCCATTTTGGGCACTAGGCCCAACTTTCCTCTATAATGGAAAAATCCGCTTCGGGTTTTAAAAAGTGTTCCAAATGTGGCTGTAAAAAGTGTTCCAAATGTGGCTGTACCATCTCCGTCACCGACACCCATGAGTGGTACCTCAAATGTTTAGGTCCTGACCACTCTATCTCCGAGTGTTGTCTGTGGGATGATGTCGAAGAGGGGTCGGCAAAACCGAGCTGCTAAACTTAGCACCCTTTATCCCTCCGATGCAGCATCTGTGGCATCAACATCTTCCAGGGCTTCGTCTTCCTCCCATGGATCTCAGGTAACTAAACATAAGTCTAGCCGGTCCTCAAAGGGTAGATCTCCTTCTAAGTATCGAGATGCCTCTGGCATTGCCCTTGAGGGACTCACACCGGCAAAATTGCCCCAGCGGGAGGCTTCGGCTTCCAAAGCATCATCGGGGCTCCAGGATGTTCTCGAGGTCCCAACCTTGGCAGAACTACTGGTGCCATGCTCTGGGGTACCGGCCGCTTTGCCCGGTACCGATACCCAGGCATCGGCATCGTCGATAGACCAGAGATTCTTGGCTATTGAACGCAGTCTGGTGGCTCTTCTCTTGGCATTGATGCCCCCGAAACCGCTTCAGACAATTCAACTGGTACCGGCACCGGCACCTACATCGGTACCGGGGTCAATTCCATCGACGTCGGCAGGTGGACTACCGGTACCGATGCATGCTGTGCCCTCCGGTACTGACAAGTCGGTACCGGACCCTGTTGATACCGACTTTGATCGGTACCGGTATCGTGCGCTGCAAAATTACGTGGACAGGAGATACTTTGAATCCTCCAACGAGTCTGAAGACTCTGACAGCTCTGTCGATACCAGAGTTCTCCTTCCTGAGGATTCTTCCTCTCCTACACGTAGGATGTCTCCTCCAGAGGATATATCCTTCCAGGATTTTATCCGGGATGTGGCTCAAGGTCTTTCCATCACAGTGGCTCCTGAAACAGAGCCCAGAGCAAAGGAATTGGAGATTTTACAGTATCCTAAAGCTCCCAAAGAGGCAGCTACTTTGCCTATTCATGAGATCTTGCATGATCTCATGCTAAGGGTGTGGGAAACACCTCTCACCACTTCTCATTCTCGTAGGCTCGATGCCATGTATCGAGTTCCTCCCTGTCCTGGATTTCAAAAACCTCAGCTGCCCCACCATTCCATGGTGGTGGAATCAGCTATGAGAAGGATCAAGAGTGTAAAAATCATGCATCTAATCTTCCAGGACGTGAATGTAGAACTCTTGATGCCTTTGGGCGTCGAATCTTCCAGGCCTCTGTGCTTTCTGCCAGGATTAGTTCCTACATTTTATATATGGGAATGTTCCTTAAGGAAGTTACAGGAGATCTGGAGCTTATGAGCCCTCTCCTTCCTGATGATAAGAGACAAGATTATTTTGCGCTTATCAAACATGCTCAGGATGTTTCCAAGTTCGTAAATCGTGCAGCTTTTGATTGTTTTGAGTGCATAAGCAGAACTTCTGCTATTGCCATAGGCGCACGTAGGATTGCCTGGCTCCAGGCATCTGACTTGGAACTTTGGGTACAGGACAAACTGGGGAATATTCCTTGCACAGGAGAGAATCTCTTTGGCAAAAATTGGCAAGAGAAAGCTAATGAGCTAGATGCTGATAATCTCACCTTGGATAGATTATCAAAATCTACAGCTGATCCTGCAAGGAAAAAGTGTTACAAAAAACCATTCTTCACTAGAAAGAAGAAGTTCTACCCCTCCTATATCCAGCAAGGGCATCGTTCAGGTCAGTCTGCCCATAAGGGTCATCAACAACCTAAACAAAGAAAAACAAAGGCTGCTAAGCCTCAACCGGCTCAGCAGTCTCAGCCTCCTCAGGGGCTTTGACTTCCATCTAGAGAACTTTGTATTCCTGGCCCTAAATGGGCCAGAGCCTTCCACCATCCCAGGAAGGTTATGTTATTTTGCCCCCAGATGGGGGCAGATAACAGCAGAAAGTTGGACTCTGTCCATTGTAAGAGAGGGATACAAGCTTCACTTTCTCAGCATGCCCCCTCCTACAATAGTAAGACAGTTCAATTCTCAGACCTCTCTCAACTCCCAGTTAGATCACAAGGTCAGTTTTCTTCTTGCCCAAGGGGCAATAGAAGAAGTACCTATTTATCAACAAGGTGCAGAGTTCTATTCCCCCTTTTTCCTTATTCCAAAGAAAACAGGAGGGCACAGACACATTTTGGACCTCAGAGAATTGAACAAATTCCTGTTCAAAGAGAAATTCAAAATGATTTCTCTGGGAACTCTACTGCCATACCTTCAGAGTCAGGACTGGCTTTGTTCTCTAGATCTCAAGGATGTGTACACTCATGTTCTCATCCATCCAACTCACCGAAGGTTTCTTAGCTTTCTATTTCAAGGGAAGCACTACCAATACAGAGTTCTTCCTTTTGGCCTGGCCTCGGCACCAAGGGTGTTCACAAAATGCATGGCTGTGGTGGCAGCATTTCTCCGCACCCTAAAAATATTCGTCTCCCCTTACTTGGACGATTGGCTCATTCGAGCCCCATCAGAGCCAGAGGCCAGGTTTTCTCTATCTCGCACAATTCGTATCCTTCAATATTTGGGACTTGTCATAAACTTCCCAAAATCCAACCTAGCTCCCACTCAGTCTCTAGAGTTCATAGGAGCCCTGCTGGATGCAAGGCAGACAAGGGCCTATCTTCCACAGTCCTGCTGCCTTCGCATTGTGCACTTAGCTTCCCAAGCAATGCTAAAGTCTCACCTCACTGCTCAGGAAATGTTACAATTGCTAGGCCACATGGCATCCACCGTGCATGTGGTCCCTTATGCCCGCCTCCATATGAGGGCAGCCCAGTAGACTCTATCCACTCAGTGGACTCAGGCGTCAGGTTGCCTGTCAGACAAAATAGCAACCTCAGATCGTCTTATTTTGTCACTCCAATGGTGGCAGTCACCCCAGAATCTGTTGGTGGGGTCCCCTTTTCAGCAACCCCCACCCCAAGTAACTCTAACAACAGATGTCTCACAGGTGGGTTGGAGAGCCCATTTGCAAGGCCTCTCTACCCAGGGTTCCTGGACTCCACAGGAGACCGATCTACACATCAATCTCCTAGAGCTCAGAGCAGTCTTCCTTGCTCTTCAAGTGTTTCACACCCAGCTCAGCTACAAAACTGTCCTAATTCAAACGGACAACCAGGTAGCCATGTTCTATGTGAACAAGCAGGGCGGAACATGCTCTCTGTCGCTCTGCAACGAAGCTTTGCGACTTTGGGCCCTCGCCAGAGAGCATCAGATTCATCTCCTTGCAGTGTATCTTCCAGGCATTCAAAACTCTTGGGCAGACAGACTCAGTCGAGTTCTGCTTCTACACGAATGGTCTCTCCATGCAGACCAGGTGGCCAAACCTTTCCAATTTTGGGGAACCCCGGACATAGATCTCTTTCCAAGTCCGCTGAATGCCAAACTTCCCCGGTTCTGTTCCAGAATTCCGGCTCAGGGTTGTCAGGCCAGGGATGCCTTCCTCCTCCATTGGGGTCGGGACTTTCTGTATGCCTTCCCACCCATTCCCCTAATTCCCAGAACTTTATTCAAGCTTCAGAGAGACAGAGACCATATGATTCTCATAGCCCCACATTGGCCATGACAAGTGTGGTACCCTCTGCTCTTACATCTCTCTCAAGCTCCATCTCTGGAGTTGGGATATGCTCCAGATTTCCTATCCCAGGAGGACGGGATGCTGTGGCATCCCAATCCCCAGTCTCTACATCTCAGGACCTGGTTGCTGAAAGCCTAGAACTTCATGGTCTTAACCTTTCTCAGCAAGTAAAGGATATCCTTTATGCTTCCAGGAAACCATCCACAAGATGCTCTTGTGCTTTCAAGTGGAAAAGGTTTACCATATGGTGTTCGCATAAGGGTCTTAACCCTCTTGCAATACCTCTGGAATCATTACTGGAATATCTCCTTCATTTGTCTAATGCAGGGCTTAAGACCAATTCAGTGAGAGTTCATTTGAGTGCTATTGCAGCTTCTCTCAAGCCTTTAAATGGGCAACCTATTTCCTCTCTACCTATCATAGCGAGATTTATGAGAGGCCTTCTAACTAAGCCTCCCGTTAAGCCTCCACCGGTGGCATGGGATTTAAATCTGGTTCTTGGCCAGCTCATGAAGCCGCCTTTTGAACCATTAGCTACTACCTCTTTGAAATTCCTTTCCTGGAAGGTTATTTTTCTTATTGCAATCACATCAGCACGTCTTATCAGTGAATTGCAAGCATTGGTGGCTGATCCTCCTTATACAAGGTTCCATCATGATAAGGTAGTCTTTAGGACTCATCCTCACTTTATGCCAAAGGTGTTTTTACCTTTTTATTTAAACCATGCAGTTTACCTTCCTGTTTTTTTCCCAAGGCCTCAAGCCTCTAATGCAGAAAGGAATCTTCATACTTTGGACTGTAAAAGAGCTTTGGCCTTTTACTTGCAAAGGACGCAGCAACATAGAAAGTCCTCTCAACTCTTTGTTGCTTTTGATCCTAGTCATTTGGGACTTCCAGTCTCCAAAAGGACACTGTCCAACTGGATTGCACAGTGTATATCTTTTGCTTATCGGAGTAAGAACCTTCCTCTTGAAGGCCATGACACAGCGCACAATGTGAGAGCCATGGCAGCCTCTATGGCTCATCTTCACTCTGTGTCTATCGACAACATCTGTCAAGCATCTACCTGGGCCTCGGTTGATACCTTCACAGCCCATTACTGCTTGGACAAGGACTCCCACCAGAATGCCTTGTTTGGTCAGGCTGTTCTTCAACACCTGTTCCATACTTAATCAACTCCTACCCACCATCCCTGGTAGGATGCCAGAGATCCATGGGGGGAAGTGGAGCCCTTTCAAAAGGGCACACAACCTCTGGGGTTTCTTCCTGGCATCTGTAGCTAGGGAGTCCCCATATGTGAAGACTACATTCCTGCTTGTTCCTGGAGATAGCATAGTTACTCACCTGTAACAGGTGATTTCCGGGAACAGCAGGAATTTAGTCTTCACAACCCACCCACCTCCCCTAGGAGTTGTATCTCTCTATCTCTTTTTTTCTCTCTCCCTCTCTCTCTCTGTTTGTCTCAGCTTTAAACTCAACTGGAGAGAGACAGTTGGGAAAGGCGGGAAGGCAGTACGCAGGCACTGTGGGATGCTCCCAAAAGCTTTCTAATTGGACGCTGGGGAGCATTCCCGCGCAGGCTCCGTCGGTACCGACGATACCCATATGTGAAGACTAAATTCCTGCTGTTCCCGGAGATCACCTGTTACAGGTGAGTAACTATGCTTTACCTGTACCCTTTGTCGCCTCCCACTCAACCAATTTCCAATTCAAGCAGTAACTTTAGGGTCCATCCCTAGGGTGCTCAATTTGTTTATAAGTCACCTATGAGGAACAGTGTCAAAGGCTTTACTGAAATCTAAATACACCACATCTAGGGCTCTCCCTCAGTCCAACTCCTTGGTAACCCATCAAAGAAATCAATCAGGTTTGTCTGACAAGACCTGCCTCTAGTGAATCCATGCTGCCTCAAATCCTGTAATCCGCTGGACTTCAGAAACCTCACTATTTTCTCTTTCAGCAGCGTTTACAATAATTTACACACCACCTAAGTTAAACTAAGTGGCCCATAGTTTTCAACCACATCTTTATTTCTGCTTTTGTGTAAAGGCACCACATGAGCCTCTCTCCAGTCCGTTGGCACCACTCCCAACTCCGAGGCATTGAAAAGGTCAGTCAGTGGAGCTGCTAGAATGTCCCCAAGTTCCTTCAGTATTCTAGGCTATATATCCCATCTGGTCCCATCACTTTGTTTACTTTGTTTAGCTAGTGTCTCACGAACACAGTCTTCTGAAAATTGTTCAAGATGCCCTCGCTTCTGTTCCTGTTTGCAGGTGTTTTCTGAAGTCCTTCTCCTGGTTCTACATCTGTGACACAGAACAGAAATATTTGTTAAGCAATTCCGCTTTATCCTCATCTGTTTCTACATATTCTCCAGGACCAAGCAGGAAGTCAGTCCTCACATATGGGTGACGTCGGCGCCGACGGAGCCCTCGCGGAGCAATTTTCCCCAGCTTTCAAAGAAAGCCTTTGGGAATTGCAGCGCGCATGCGTGGTCTCCTTCCCGCCCAAGGGTGCCATCTTAGCCAGTCTTCTTTTTTCCGCGGAGCCCTACAGACGTACCCGTCGTGTCCCCGCTGAAAAAGTTGATTTTAGTGATTTATTTCTATTTCTTTCTTCGGTTCGACGCCGGTCTTTTTCCTGCCCGGACTCGCGACGCCGTTGCGAGTCCTTCTGTTATTTTTCGGTTTTTCTGATTTTTGGTCAGTTTCGTTTTTCGGTTTTTTCGCTGGCAGCCCGGTCCTTTGACCTTGCAGGGGCCCTTTTTTCCCCCGATGGCTGCCAGTGGTTTCAAGCGGTGTGTTCAGTGTGACAGAAATATGTCACTCACTGACACACATGATAATTGCCTCCGCTGCCTCGGCCCGGATCACGAAGAACTGATCTGTGGGGCCTGCGGCAAAATGTCCTCCAAAGCCTTAAGGAGTCGGCGGCACCAGCGGGAACGAATCTTCGCTGACCCCGGCCGTACCCGGACCTCGTCGGAGGCCTCGGCGTCCAGAGGATCCAGCTCTGACCATCGCCGAAGTTCCTCCGACAGGGGTTCTCCCTCCGGGGACCATCGACGGAAGGTGAAACCCGCGAGGGCGGCGTCGGTGGACGCTCCTGGCTCCGCGAGGGCCAGGTCGCATAGCCCCGATAGCCGTCCCGGGTCTTTGGAGAAGGAGCACCTCCCGAAGCGACCTCGTCTGGAGTCGGAGTTGCCTGCTCGGGTAAGTCCTGTAGTCCTCCTGGACTCGCCTCCGAGGGGTCCGACGTCGGGCCCGACGCCATCGGGGCCCGAGTCGGGGGCTGCTGGGTCACCTGAGGTCGGACTCAGGTTGACAGCCTTGGAGAGCAGACTGTCTGCCTTCATGGACCAGCAGCGGGCACTGCTCGCTAGCCTCGCTGGCGCCGCTGCCCCGACCGCCGGGACGTCGACGTCTAAGTCGACCCCGGAAACCGAGCCGATCCTCGAGTCCATGCGAACTCGAGTCGATCCTCGGTCGAGGTCACCCTCGGCCTCCCGTTCGGGACCGAGGTCGTCGACGCCGACTCCCTCGGTGTCGGGGCAGCCGACGCCTCCGCCTGTCCGAGCCGACCCCTCCGATTCCTCCTCGGAGTCGGCCTGGGAGTCTGAAGAGAAAGAGTCACCTGATTCGTTTCGGACTCGGTGTGTCCCCTCGGACTCACCTGAGTCCGAACCTCGGAAGCAGTCCCCTCCGGAGGATGCCTGGTTCTCGGACTTCGTCAGGGATATGGCCAAGGCTTTGGCCTTCCCTGCGGATCCCGAGGAGGAGCCTCGAGCCGAAGAGCTCGACGCCCTTCAGTATGACTCTCCCGCCAGGGAACACTTTACTGTACCGGTTCCTCCCATGCTGGAACGACTACTCTTCCGCATGTGGGAGAGTCCGGCATCGTCGCCGGTATTAAGCAAGCGGGTCGATTCCATCTATCGAGTCCGCAAGAGTCCTGGCTTCCAAAAAGCACAGCTACCGCACCATTCCATGGTAGTGGAATCGGCCATGCATAGGCTTAAGAGCCAGAAGATGCACTCCTCCTCGGTGCCTCCTGGCAGGGAGGCCCGTAACCTGGATGGCCTTGGTAAGAAGTGTTTCCAGGGCTCTATGCTTGCTTGTCGGGTCCAGACCTACCAGCTCTACATGGGCATGTATCTCAGAGACCTGGCTAAAGAGATAGCCGGATTCTCCGCTGGACTGTCCGAGGAACCTTTGCGGAGGTTCCTGGCCTTGACAACTGGTATTCGGGAATGCTCCAAATTCATGTCCCGAGCAGCCTATGATGGCTTTGAAGCATCGGCTCGAGTGGCCGCAGCCGGCATCGGTGCCCGCCGACAGGCTTGGCTTCAGTCGTCTGACCTTGAACCCTGGGTGCAGGACAAGTTGGTCGATGTCCCCTGCCGAGGTGAGAACCTCTTTGGCAAGCCCATGGCTGAAAAGGCTGCACAAATCGAGACGGAGACTCTCACCAGAACTAGGCTTTCTAGGAAGACCTCCGCCCCTTCCCAGAAAAAGAAGGGCTCGGGAAAAAAGTCCTTTTACCCGAGAAAGGCGGCTGCCTATAAACACTACCCTCAATATCAGGCCCCTGCAGCTCCCCAACAGGGCCAGCAGGCCAAGGGACGGGGTAACGGGTCCCGTAGGCAGCAAACCCCCAAGCCTGCACCACCGGCCCCTGCTCAGCAGGGTGGGGGTTTTTGACTTTATCAGCATAGCCTCTCCCCCTCAGCTGGTTCCTCCCAGCACCGGAGGCCGGCTGGTTCACTTCGCCCACAGGTGGTCCAACATCACTTCAGATGCCTGGGTGCTTCAAGTCGTAAGAGAAGGCTATCTTCTCCACTTCCACCAGCTCCCTCCCTCCTATTTCCCGGGAGAACCTCCACGACTCCCTCTGCACAGGGACTTACTCCTTCAGGAGTTAGCAAGTCTTCTTCAGGAACAGGCTGTGGAACCGGTGCCCCACCACCTGAGAGGTCAAGGCTTTTATTCCAGGTATTTCCTAATACCAAAAAGAACAGGAGGCCTCAGACCCATCCTGGACTTGCGCAACCTCAACAAGTTCCTCGTGAGGGAGAAGTTCAAGATGCTTACCCTTGGAATCCTTCTGCCCTACCTCCAGCAGGGAGATTGGCTATGCTCCTTGGATCTAAAGGATGCCTACACGCACATCCTCATCCACCCAAGCCACCGCCAATACCTAAGGTTTGTGGTGGCAGGAAATCATTACCAGTACAGAGTACTGCCCTTTGGCCTATCCTCCGCACCGCGAGTCTTCACAAAATGTCTCGCGGTGGTGGCGGCTTATCTCCGGCTTCACGGCCTCTATGTCTTTCCGTACCTCGACGACTGGCTCATCAGAGCATCGTCCTCTCCGGAAGTCACCAAGGCCACGCACCGCACTGTGACTCTTCTGCAGTACTTGGGCTTTGTCATAAACTTCGCAAAGTCCACTTTGCTCCCCTCACAGGATCTCGAGTTCATCGGCGCAAGACTGCACACTCCTCAGGCACGAGCTTTCCTGCCTCTCGACAGGGCTCAACGGCTCATGGACCTAGCCGGCCGTTTTCGCAGCCAGTCCCTGGTCTCAGCCAGGCGCTTCCTGAGACTACTCGGCCATATGGCTTCCACCGTCCACGTGACCCCCAATGCCCGCCTGAATATGCGGCCTGCTCAATGGTGCCTTCGCAAGCAGTGGCAACAAGCCACGGGCGGCCTAGCCGACTTGGTGCGCGTCTCCGGCCCGCTGGCCTCTTCTCTACAGTGGTGGCTTCATCGGCCGAACCTGGTGCTCGGAATGCCTTTTCAGTCACCTCAGCCGGCTCAAGTGCTGACGACCGATGCTTCTCTCCTAGGATGGGGAGCGCATTGCCAAGGGGCATGTACTCAAGGTCTCTGGACCACGTGGGAGTCTGCTCAGCAGATCAACTTCCTGGAGCTCAGAGCAATCCGTCTGGCTCTCAAGGCCTTCTCCCACCTGACTTCTCACCAGTCCGTCCTTGTCCAGACGGACAATCAAGTTGCCATGTTCTACGTGAACAAACAGGGAGGCACGGGCTCCTTCCTTCTCTGTCGAGAAGCACAGAAGCTCTGCTCTTGGGCCGTCAGCCACGGCATTCTTCTCAAGGCAGTTTATCTCCCAGGCCAAGAAAATTGCCTGGGGGACAAACTCAGCAGGATCCTCCAGCCGCACGAGTGGCGCCTGGATCCCTTGGTAGTTCAGAAACTCTTTCTGAAGTGGGGCCTCCCCACGATGGATCTCTTTGCCAGTCCTCTCAACCGGCAACTTCCTCGCTTCTGCTCTCGTCAGCCGCATCCCCTTCGGGTAGCGGCGGATGCTTTTCTACTCTCATGGTCGGAGGGCCTCCTGTATGCCTTTCCTCCCATACCGCTAGTCTCTCGAACTCTTTTCAAGGTTCTCCGAGACAAAGCTTTCATGATCCTGATAGCTCCTCGCTGGCCCAGACAGCCGTGGTTTCCACTCCTGCTGCAATTAGCGATAGAGGATCCGTTCCCTCTGGGGTTTCAACCGGATCTCCTAACACAGGATCAGGGGTCCCTGCTACACCCCAACCTCAGATCTCTACATCTGATGGCCTGGCTGCTGAAAGGGTAGTCCTTGCTCCCCTTCTACTGCCGGCAGAGGTGGAAGAGGTCGTCCTAGCTTCTCGGCGACCTTCTACCCGCAAATGCTACGCCCTTAAATGGCGTCGCTTTTCCGCTTGGTGTGCCCAGCAGTCTCAGGATCCCTTCTCCTGCTCGGTGTCGGTGATCTTGCAGTACTTGCTCTACCTCTCTAATTTGGGACTTAAGTCCAACTCCGTCAAAGTTCACCTCAGTGCTCTTGCAGCACATCATGTGCCGGTGGACGGCAGACCTCTTTCCAGCGACCCTCTCGTAGCGAGGTTTCTCCGAGGTCTCCTTCTGCTTAAACCACCTCTGCGCCCGCCAGCACCTGACTGAGATCTGAATGTGGTTTTACAGCGGATCACCTGTCCGCCTTTTGAACCTATGGCTACCTGTTCTCTCCATTTTCTTTCTTGGAAAACTTTATTCCTGATAGCCCTCACTTCCGCTAGACGCGTAAGTGAATTGCAGGCCCTCGTGTCTGATCCCCCTTACACTCGGTTCTACAAGAATAGGGTAGTCCTACGGACTCACCCAAAATTTCTTCCAAAAGTGGTCTCCCCTTTTCACATCAATCAGGAGGTGGTACTTCCGACCTTCTTTCCCAGGCCACACTCCAGCCGAGCTGAAATGGTCCTGCATACCCTGGACTGTAGAAGGGCATTGAACTTCTACCTTGACCGTACGCGGGAGCACCGTAAAGCTGCTCAGCTTTTTGTGTCTTTTGACTCCAATAAATTGGGTCTCCCGGTCTCCAAGCGTACTCTGTCCATCTGGGTTGCTGACTGTATCGCTTGGGCTTATGGGGCAGCCGGACTCTCGTTAGAAAGTCGAGTCACGGCTCATTGTGTTCGGGCGAAGGCTACGTCAGTGGCTTACCTCCGCTCTGTTCCGTTGGCAGACATCTGCCGGGCCGCTACTTGGTCTTCGAGCCAGACATTTGCGGTCCATTACTGCCTCGAGAGGGAGTCCCGCAGGGACAGTGCTTTCGGACAGGCAGTTCTCCGAAATCTCTTCGAGGTTTGAGCAACTCCTACCCTCCATCCCGGATGGGGGCTACCGGTGGGTAATAATTCAGTGAAGATTCCTTCCTTCTGTGCCGCTGAGCTAGAGGGAGCTCATTTTTGTGCTTAGGGTCTCCGGTAGCCTTAAGCTTGGGAGTCCCATATGTGAGGACTGACTTCCTGCTTGGTCCTGGAGAAAGCGTAGTTACTCACCTGTAACAGGTGTTCTCCAGGAGCAGCAGGAATCAGTCCTCACAACCCTCCCTCCTCCCCTTGGAGTTGCAATCATCTGCTTAAGTTTTTTTGCAAATTTTTATGCTGTCTTTTAGCTATGTCATCAGACTGGCTAAGATGGCACCCTTGGGCGGGAAGGAGACCGCGCATGCGCGCTGCAATTCCCAAAGGCTTTCTTTGAAAGCTGGGGAAAATTGCTCCGCGAGGGCTCCGTCGGCGCCGACGTCACCCATATGTGAGGACTGATTCCTGCTGCTCCTGGAGAACACCTGTTACAGGTGAGTAACTACGCTTTCCTCCCCTTCACCCTTGAGTCTGACAATACCACTTTTGCCCTTCCTCTTCTCACTAACATATCTGAAAAATGTCTTATCCCCCCATTTTATTGCATTGGCTATTTCCTCCTCTTTTTGAATCTTTGCTTTCCTGACTACTTTGCTAGGTGCTTTAAGTTTTTCCAAATATAGATGCCTGTCTTTCACTCTCTGTGTGATCTCTTGTATTTCATGAAGGCCTCCCTCTTTTTCTTCACCCTTTCAGCTACTTCTTTCAAAAACCATAGTGGTCTCCTTTTCCTTTTTCCTTTATTTACAATTTTAACAAAAAGGTTGGTTGTCCTTAAAATATCCCCTTTCAGTTTTGCCCACTGTTTTTCTTCATCCCCCAGCTGTTCCCGTCCCGCTAATGACTCTCTGAGGTATTAACCCATCTGGGCAAAGTTAGTTTTCCTAAAGCCTAAGATCCTTGCTTTTGAATGGATTCTAACAGCCATAGTCCTAATACTGAACCATACCATCTGGTGATTACTGGATGCAAAATGATCTCCCACTATAACATCAGAAACACTTTCACCATTGGTAAACACCAAGTCCAGTATGGCCTCTTCACGTGTGGGTTCCGTTACCAATTGCCTGAATAGTTCTCCCTGTAGAGAATCCAGGATCTCCTTACTTCTATATGATACCGCAGCTGGAATGTGCCAATCAGCATCTGGCATATTGAAATCCCCTATCAGTAGCCCTTCCCCTTTCCTAGCAATGCTGTGTATGTCTTCAATTAACTCTCTGTCCACATCTTCCTCCTGTGAGGGAGGTCTGTGTATCACACCAATGCAAATAGATTTCTCTTTCCTTCTTTCTAGTTTAACCCACAGTGCCTCCTCTCTCCCTTTTAAGATCTATAGTTCCAAAGCTTTAATATTTTTTTATATATAGTGCCACTCCTCCTCCCCTTCTTCCTACCCTGTCCTTTCTGAATAAAGTATAGCCTGGTATAGTTACATCCCAGTCATGGTTTTCTGTGAACCATGTTTCTGTAACTGCCACTAAATCCAAGTCAGCCTCTCCCATTAAAGCTTCAACATCTAGGATCTTATTTCCCATGCTATGGACATTTATACACACCACTTTCCATATGTTGCCCCTTTTACCTATTTCCATAAAGGTATTTAATGTTTCATTTACCTGGGGGCTTTCTTCACCCATCCCCAATGAATCTAGTTTAAAGCCCTCTTCAGTAGATTAGCGAGTCTGCTACTTAAAACACGTCGACCCTTCTTGGACAGATGAACGACATCTCTGCTCTGCAACCCTTGGAACAGCATCCCATGGTCCAGGAAACCAAAACGCTCTTGATGACACCATCTACGCAGCCATGCATTCATCTCCAGGATGCGAGCTTCTCTGCCTTGGCCTTTACCCTCAGCAGGGAGGATGAAAGAGAACACCACCTGCACTGCTATCTGCATCACCCTCTGTCCTAGAGCCATGAAGTCACTTTTGATACACTCAGAGGGATACCTGGCAGTATAATTTGTGCCAACATGGATTAGCAACATTGGGTAATAGTCAGTGGGCTTGATGAGTCTTGGCAAACTCTCCGTAACATCTTGGATTTCGGCACCTTGCAGACAGCATACCTCTCTGGACATCAAGTCTGGTCGGCAGATGGATGCCTCAGTACCCCTCAGAAGAGAGTCACCAACCACCACTACCCTTTGCTTCATTTTTTAAGGGATCTCTAGGAAGATGTTCCTTCAGCAACTTTGGGTCACTTGAGTTCTGGTTCTTCCCTTTCCAGGGATGCTTTCACCTCCTCCACTTCCAGGGCTGCATAATGGTTATTCAATTCAAGGGCTGGAGAAGTTGGATTGGTGATTCTGCAGGCCCTGGTGACTTGTGTCCAACTTTCGTCATTCTGTAGGCACCCATCTTCTCCTCTGCTGGAGAGCTTGGATGTTGCAAGAAGCATCTCATCAATGTACTTCTCACTGTCTTGAATGCTCCTCAACCTCACCACCTCCTCTCTGTGCTCCTCCACTTGTTTCCTGAGAGCTTCAGCATGCATGCATCCTGCACATGGAACTGGTCCTGCAACTGGCATTGGGACCTCTGTCTGGACAGAGGCAGAAGCTGTAACGGGGGCAACAGCTTTAACGATATGATTTTTCCCAGCCATTGTTCAGTTTGTGGCTCTTAGAATCTGTTAAAGCAAAAGAGAGATCTACCAGCCAGTTTCCCAGCTGTCCTTTCAGAGAAAAAGCTGTTAAATCTCTTTAAGTGTGTTCAAAATGTGCTGTTCAAAGTCCCTGTATGTAGTTAATTGGGGAGGTGCCCTATAATGCAAGATTCCTCACTAGGGGTGAGTGGGAGGGGGGGGGGGGTAGGGAGGGAACTAACACCTGATGAGGTGTCAGTAGCTTCAAAGAGCTAAAGAAAGATACTAAAGCAGAGTTTTAAACCTACCCTACTAAACAAAATATTTCCCCTTTTAAACTAAAACACAAAAAAGAATGTAACTTTGTTTTAAAGATGTACCAAAACCCTTTTAAGAGCTCCCAGACAGAGAACTAGTAATTTAAAAAGCCACAATCTCTTACCTTTGCTTGAAATGTAGAGCCCCTGTTAGGAATGCCACCAAGCAGGGGGCACAGGATCGTACTTTCTGTGTTGGGAGGCGGTGCGCTTGTGGAAGTTTGCCATGGCACATGGTATGAAGCTGAGGGCCACCTACTTGCCTGAAGAGCTCATTGTCTTGGCAGACCACCTTAGCAGGGTCCTTTAGCCTCACAGATGGACCTTCAACAGGAGAGTAGTAGACAGAACCTTTCGGGAGTGGGTCACTCCATCAATAGATTTCTTTGCCATTCTGCACATTGCCTAGGTGGATCAGTTCTGTTCCTGAGAGCAGCCGGCTGGCCTCTGATGCCTTCCTCCTGCGTTGGAGGGGGGAGGTGTATAGAGCTGCTGTGCATATACCCCCTGATCCCACTCATAGAGAAGACATTGTTGGAACTCCAGGCAGACCAGGACACCATGATCCTCATCGCCCAGTACTGGCCCAGGCTGCTGCGCCATCTCTCTTGGGGGGAGCCTCTCCACCTGGCCCAGGCTGCTGCTCCATCTCTCTTGGGGAGAGCTTCTCCACCTGGGCTGTGCCCCAGACCTCATTTTTCAGGAGTATGGGACCTTGTTGTACCCCAATGTCCTGTCTCTGGCTCTCACAGCTTGGATTTTGAGTGGGTAGTTCTCTTGGGGCTTAACCTGCCCAGGAACATGATAGACATTCTCCTGGCCTCCCACAGGGATTCCGTGCACCACTCCTACATCTTCAAGTAGCAGTCTGGTGTGCTGACAGGGCACTGGGTCCATTCTCCTCTGTGGTGGAGTAGCTCCTAGAGTATCTCCTGCACCTCTCCAATTTAGGTCTGAAGTCCACTTCGGTCGGAGTCACCTGAACGTGATTGGGGCCTACCATCATGGCTTGGAGGGCAACCCATCTCCGCTGAGCCCTTGGTGTCTCGCTTTATGCAGAGCTTATTCCTGTCTAAACCTCTGGATAAGTCCCTGCCAGTGGCTTGGGATCTGTGTAGTCCTGGCGCAGCTCCTGTCTGCTCCCTTTTTGCCACTAGCATCCTGTTCTCTGAAATTCCTGACCTGGAAAGTTGTGTTCCCAGACGTGATCACTTCGACACGTCGTATCAGTGAGCTCCAGGCATTTGTGGCTCACCTATCATATACTAGGTTCCACCAGAATAGACTGGTGTTGCATATGCATCCGCATTTCTTATCCAAGGTGGTCGCTTCCTTCCACCTCAATCAGTCAGTGTCCTGCCCACTTTTTTTTCCCTAGGCCTCACACCAGCTGTGAGGAGACCATGCTGCATATGTTAGACTGCAAGCAAGCCCTGGATGCCTACCTTGAGCGAACGAAGGCACACCAGTGTTCCACCCAACTGTTCATCTCTTCTCATGCCAGCAAGCTGGACATAGCTGTTTCTAAACGCATGCTGTAAGTTACCTGTATATAGCTGTATATAGTTACCCTGTTATTACCTGTACATATACCCACGTTATATTGTAAATCCAGTGCAGACCACCTGTGCTGGATAGTTATGTTTTGATGTAAACCGCACTGATACAGAAGAGCGCGGTATATAAGAAAGATAAATAAATAAAATAAATAATAAATGCTGTCTATTTGGATGGCGGACTGCAGACTGCATATCTTTTGCCTATGCCCAGGCAGGCCTGAGCCTTGAGGGGCATATCACGGCACACAATATCAGAGCCATGGCTGCATTGGTGGCCAACCTGCGCTCGGTCTCTACGGAGAAGATTTGAAGGGCTGTGATGTGGTCCTCTTTCTACACCTTCACAGCCCACTACTGTCTGGGAATTCCCGAAGGGACAGTAACTTCGGCCAAGCTGGCATCTGTTTGGAACTTAGGTTCAACTCCTTCCCATTGGCCTTTTTTATCGAACTGGAGATAAGATGGCACCATGGCAGATGGGAAGGCAGGCACACATGCATGATGGAGCCTCCCAAAAGCTTCCAATAGAAACTGGGGAGCGTTCCCGTGCAGGGCTCCGATGGGGGCATCACCCATACGTGAGAACTTATTCCTGCTATCCACGGAAAACACATGTTACAGGTGAGTAACTACAATTTTATCTGGTAAGTAAAATGGCACCTTATATTACTGGTAGGCCTGAATGTCCAGCCTCTCTATTTGCTGTTTATATCACCTATCTGTATCTCTAATTCATTTGATGAGGACTAGAACATAACATCTGAGTTTAGGAAATACAAGAGGTTATTTTAACACTGGAATACTTACTTTGTATGGAAAAAAATCTTTAATACACCCAACTTTAATGCTTCCTTTTCTTTGTGGTTGATTTAAATTGGTATTTTTCAAAATTTTTGATTACCTTGGCACCCCAAAACAAGACAATGGTGAAGTAAGCTTTTTGAAATTGCAGTACAGTATAAGAATACCTCATCAAAGGGGCGGAGCCAGCTACCGAGGAAGATGGCCATGTAGTCTCTTAGCTCTCTGCTGAATCCTGGTCAAATCGTATCCTCCCATCATAGTTGCAAAATTTATTGCCCTTACAGGCAGTACCAAGGAGTCACAGTGATGGCCGGTAGCAAATAGACAAGATTAGAGTTCTGGACCAGGTCGAATCCCAGGGTGAAAAAAAGATCTAAGCCTGATTCCCCCGTCCCCTCTCAAGATGGCGAACTCCCGTGAAAACCCTGAGGGCCTACAAGAACTGCTGCAAGAGATAAGAACAGTGTGGGAAATGGTAGCTACAAACGGGGAGACCCTAGCAGGAGTGCAAGCTGATGTTCTCGAATTGAAAGAACTTAAAGAGCAACTGACGGGTATTACGAACAGAATGTAGGAGGTTGAAGCCAAAGTAAATGTGCACGAAGAGCGTTTAAAACAAGTGACAAAGCATGGGAAGAGAATCGAGGCCCTGGAACGCAGCCTGGAAGACCTCAATAATAGATCCCAAAGGAATAATATTTGGGCGGTGGGAGTTCCGGAGGGCGCAGAAGGTGTAAACGCTGTGCCTTTTCTGGAAAAAACAATTCAAAAGATCCTTCGGCTAAATCTCAGTCAACCTTTTGAAATTGACAGAGCGCATAGAGTCCCGACTCAGGCACTCCCTCACGCCTGTCATCCACGCCCACTTATAATGCGGGTTCTATGCTACTCACACGTGGTACAAATTATGTCTACAGCTAAAGCTGGCTCGCCGGTGAAATTTGAAGATCATACGCTGGTGTTCTATCCGGATTTCAGCAAACCGACAGTAGAGTGGTGCAAACAACTCCTGTCTTTCATACCTCGACTGCAAAAACTTCAGGCCAGATGTGGCCTTTTTTTTCCGGCAAGGATGAGAGTGACGATTCACAATCAAACTAGATCCTTTGAGGACCCGTCGGCCCTGCAATCCTTTTTGGAGGAGAAGGAAGCAGAAGTAATGCGCTGACTAGCTACATAGTTGAATGCTTTACCGCAATAAGGTCTTGATGGAGCACTCACTCCGTGATGTCAGGGATAATGAACACTATTTGACTGTTTCAACTTAATGTTTCTGTTTCAATATGGAGGCCTGGTCTTTGAACATAGATGTTTTAATGTCTAGGATATGCTACAGTTTTTTGTTGTAAGGCCAGGGAAATAAAGGATGCTACTATAAGAATTAAAGAGAGAGGAGAAGGTTTCCGCTCCTCAATCAGGCCTGAGAGTGGGACATCCTTGTGAGCAGGGAGGGGAAGGCAATATAATTAAAGGAGAGGAGGAAAATAATGTAAACAATAAAAACAATAAATTGGGGGAAAGGGGAGATAAAATAAAAATAAATTAATTAAAACAAAAAAAAAAAACTGGAGGGGGGTAACCTGAAAAGATTGTGGGTAGTAGAGGGGAGGATTCTCTCAATATTTGGATGGGCGGGGCGGGGTAGCTTTTCTTAGGCACTGGCTTACCCAGTAGGACTTGTTTTATGGGAGGCTGTTTTTGTTAATTGGGGTGTTTTGGTTGTGATATGCTGGAAGGGGTCGGATTTTTTTTAAACAGGGGTAGCAGTTGGGAACTGGACCGCAGAGGCTGTAATACTTGGAAGTTACCCAGTGAAACCACTTAATTTCATGTCTCTGAAATAAAGGGCATTATGAACCCGGCAAAGCGGAAAAAGATTTTGCTCTATTTGCAAGAAAGAAAGAGCGGATGTGATCCTATTGCAGGAGACCCACCTCATGTCAACCGAGACAGCTAAACTGGGGATGGGGCACTATACTTTGGGTCATTCAGAGGCGAAAAAAAAGAAAAATGGCGTTGCCATCTTAGTTCTTAAATTAAATCTGGTCAGTATTAGATTGTTAAAATCCAAAATTCACAAAAAATACACTCAATTATAACAAAAGTAGGTAATATCTCCATATGGGTTATTTCAAACTCCAAGCACTGTTTACAGTTTATATAGGAAAAGGTCTCAGTATTTAACGGGCCGGTGCATTCCGTGATATCAAGTCACTTTTGACCAACGCATGGATCTGAAACTACACATATCCAACATAGTCAGGGCAATCTACCTCAAGATCCGGACTCTTCGACATCTTCGCCCCCTGCTTGATCCTGATGACTTCAGAACTATATTTCAAGCCTTAACCTTACCACACCTTGACTATGCCAATGCCATTCTTCAAGGCCTCCCACACTCCACATTAAACCCTCTGCAACTCGCCATGAACACCGCTGCTAGAGTCCTCTACGGAGCATCAAGAAGGGACCATGTAACACCCATCCTAGAGCAACTCCACTGGCTCCCCATACATGGCAGAATATTGTTCAAACATTATTACTACCTTTAAGGCCACTAAAAGCATCACCTCCTCCTCTCTAATAGACCTCATTCAGGCCGCTCCACCCAACAGATCCAGGAGAACGATATCAACAAATATTCTAATCATCCCTAAAGCAGCGACAAATGCCTATCAGTGACATCCAACAGGGCTTTCAGATTCTATGCCCCTAAATGCTGGAACGCTCTACCCCCCAGAAATTCGTGCTATCACTGATCTATCCCTTTTTAGAAAGGCACTCAAATCCCACCTCTTCCCCCATTATTACTTAACCAACTAACCAATCTTGATCACTACCCAAACTAAGAACAAATCCTGTCATGTATACTTGTAAATACTCTTGTAAATAGTTGCAGTAATGACTTCCCATGTTTTATCCAAGTTCTCTGACCTTGTTCTCTGTAAAACCAAACAGTTTGTTCATTATGGTATGTTGTTATATTGTAAACCGCGCTGATGCTGAATAGAGCGGTATATAAGAGCCTGTAATAATAATAAAATAAACACCTATTACAATAAGCCCAGATCACATCAACAACCTTGACCTATACATATCCCCAACATAGTAGGTGAAGAAAAAACCCCATCAAAGACACACTTATCTTGCCAGTTTCAGGTTTAAACAACGGTCTTTTCTGAGCCCCAATGCCCTACATCAAGCGCTCACAAGCGTTTCGCAAGCTACCTTGCTTCTTCAGGGGAACACTCGACATTAAAAATATAAGAATACACACACTATTAACAAATAAATTAAAACTAACCCTATTCCTCACCAACAAACCTACAATACATTTAAAACCCTCAATCCTACCTTAAACACATCATCGTACCATACGCAAACAACCAGCTGCACATCTCATCAGTCAGCTTCATACCATTGCGCATGTCTCCAACCACTGCACCAGTTCCTTTTAAAACAACTTTAAACCAATCAGAGCCTTTCAACCCTGCAAACGTCACACCTCATCTGAACTATCATCATCAGTTTAAATACAACTACCCCATTCAATCTGGGCATTAAGCCCATCCGGGGCAACAGTGCAAACTGAAAATATCCACCTCTGTTCACACACCACCAAAGTCTGTTCACGGGTTCAACCCTCCCATCCCGACATTACTTGATCAAGGCAAAAGCATTGCAAATCTGAAAACCGATGATGTTTTTCATAACAATGGGCTACAATCGGAGCCTCAAAAACCTTGCATGTAATCCTACTTTTGTGCTCTAAAATACGTTTCTTCAAAGATCTATTCATTTTACCAATATATAACAATCCACAGGGACAAAAAATCCCATAAACCACAGAACTAGAGTTACAGGATGTACTTTTTTTCATTTGAAAAAATTTACCTTTATAATTAAAATGGGAAATCATTAACGATATTTCACAAATTGAGCAGTTTCCACATGAACTATGTCCCGTTCCCAAACTAGAATTACAAAGAGGACGCAATACTGAAGGACATAAAAGGTCTTGTAAATTTCGCTGTCGTTTCCAGACACATCTGATTTTTTTCTTTTCAAGACCTGGAACAGTATTCACCACCGTCAGGTGTTTCTTGATTATGCGTTGAATTTGAAAACTAAATGGGGAATATTTAGAAATTAAATTAATCTGGTCATCCTCATCCTCATCTATCCTAACACAGTTATTCAATAATAAATATCTATTACTAAACGACGCTCGTTTATAGGCTCTACAAATAATCCTTTCAGGATACCCTCTTAAACGAAAACCCTCAGCTAACATTTTAGAATGAAACTTAAAATCAGATTCATCGGAACAATTACGACGATACCTAATGAATTGCGAGAAAGGCAAGCTATCTCGAAGTTGCAGGGGATGCGCACTCTCATAGTGCAAAAATGTATTCTTATCAGTTGGTTTTCGACATACAGTAGTTCTCCAACTCTTATGAGCTTTACATACTAATACATCAAGAAATACAATTTCATGATCGTTTATCGTGCTGGTAAAATGTATGTTCTCATCACACCGATTCAGCCATTCCAAAAACAAATAGAAATCCATCACAGAGCCACTCCACAAAACAAATACATCGCCTATGAAACGGCACCACAGTTTAATACACGAAGCAAACAGAGATCCAGTCAACCATTGAGACTCAAACAAACCCATATAAAGATTTGCTATAGAAGGAGCCATCGTGGCACCCATTGCAACCCCCACAATTTGATGATAAATCTTATCCTCAAAAACAAAATAATTATGATAAATCGCCAGTTCAGTTAATCCTAGCAGAAAATCAATCATTTCATCTGAAAGGTCCCCATGACCTCAAAGCCCCGTTTCAACCACCTGAAAAGCTCCTGTCTGGGGAATCGATGTATACAAAGAAGTGACATCCAGAGTAGCCAACAATACATCTGGAACACTAGCTAAAGTGGAATATTCATTCAAAATTTTCAAAAAATGGGTATTGTCCTTTAGATATGCAGGGATCTCAAGCAACAGTGGGCGCAAAAAGGAGTCTATAAATACAGACAAAGGCTTAAGCACCATGCCTCTTGTAGACACAATCGGCCTACCCGGAGGGCAGACACTATTTTTATGGATTTTAGGAAACAGGTAAAACTTCGCCAAAACAGGAGATGAAACATTCAAAAACAGATGTTCTTTCTTAGAAATAATCTTAGACTCTAAAGCCTGCTTCGTTAATATTTTAATCTTATCTTGTAAATCTTTTGTAGGGTCAATTGTTAATACTACATAAACCTTAGTATCCTTCAACTGGCGTTCTGCTTCATATAAATAGTCATCTCGAGCCCAAACCACAATGGCACCCCCTTGTCTGCTGTCTTAATAACTAAGTCAGATCTTGAAGCTAAGTCTTCCAGAGCTACCCTCTCGTTTCTCGGAAGTACAGAAAGGAACTGCCTGCACTGTGGAAAAACCAGGTAGGGACCCTCAGAGAGTGGAAACCTATCGACCTATATCCTTATTAAATGCTGACTACAAGTTCTTTGCAGCCATTCTTGCTCGGAGAATAGAAAGAGTAGTCTCTCATATAATTCACCCGGACCAATGTGGCTTTATGGCCGGTTTGTCTTCTGCGGATAACGCACGCCTATTCATGAAACTTATGGCAGTCTGAACACTTGAGCTTCCCGGTGGTGGGACTCTCGTTTTACGCAGAAAAGGCTTTGACAGGCTGGAATGGGCCTTCTTGGAGCAAGTTCTAGCTTGGTTTGGTTTTGGGGCAAAATGTATGCGTCTCATTCACTTGTTGTATACTAATCCTTCTGCCCGCATCCTAGCAAATGGGCTGCTCTCTCCCTCCTTTTTGTTGAACAGGGGAACGCGACAGGGATGCCCTCTGTCCCCCATTCTGTTCAATATCGCGCTAGAGCCACTTACCCTGATGCTTAGACAGTCAGACAAGATCCAGGGAATCTCCATCGGAGACAAACAAATCAAACTGTCAGCGTATGCAGACGACCTTTTACTGTTTATTCAGCCCCATGGTGTTGGAGAGGTGTTGAGGATAATGGGCTTATAAATTCTACTATGTCAGTTTATAAGATAAACTGGAGTAAATCAGTTGCTTTTCTATTGAATAAGATGACCTTCTTATCTATGCTTTCTCAATTTCCCTTTCAATGGGAGTACAGCTACAAAGTACTTAGGGGTGAAATATGCTTTCTCTGTAGAAGAAACGAAACAGATAAATGTTAATGGGCTGATTGAAATGATCCACTCCTTTACTTTGAAGTGGTCACACCTCCATTTATCATGGTGGGATAGGCTAGACTCTATAAAAATGGTATTGGTGCCCAAGGTAAACTACGTTCTGGAAATGCTTCCAGTGGCTTTACTCATTAACTCATAAAAAAATAGAAAGATTAGTGGATTTTCTATGGCAAGGGAAATCCCCTAGGATTGCGACCTCCAAATTAAAGGTGAATAAACTCAAGGGTGGAATCCATTTCCCTGACTTCCAATGGTACCATATGGCTTTCCTCCTAAAACAGGGTGCGAAGTGGTGTTTCCCCAAGGATGAAATGCAGAGGCAAGTATGGTTAGACTTAGAGGAAAGGTTGGGTGTTCTGTTTCCTTTATCGACATGGGCAAGGATGAGGTTCCCAGACTCCTTTCAGAGCCTCCAAATTATTCAGGCAACGCAAGAGGCTTTTATTTTTCTTGGGGGAGTCTTAGGAAAGGAGGAGTGCTGTTCTACCCTACTCCCGCTTTGGTACAACCCGAAATTCAAGATTGGCCGTAAGATTGCTGCATGGAAAAATTGGCAAAGCGAAAGGAATATGGAATGTTGGTCAGGTAATTAAGCGGAATAAGTGGAAGACTTATGATGAGTTGCAGCAGGAGTTTGTTCTGCCACTGACTTGGCGGTATCAATGGGCCCAGCTTAAACATTGTATTGCGGGTAGTATAGGAGACCTGCAGAAACTCTCTGACGAGTGGGGCTTGATGAAAATGGTGGAAATTTGCCATAGTTTGAAAGGTACAGACTCCAAATTTTATGCTGTAATAACAGATGGATCTGTGCCTCCTTTGACCGGGCTAGGGAAAGCTTGGGAGACGGATTTGGGTTCCTCTATTTCTGCACAATCCTGGTGTCAAATTTTGGGGCAGGTCAATAAAGCTTCCAAAGCGGCTGCCCTTACTTGGTCTTTATTTTTCTTAATACACAGGGCATTTTTCACGCCGGTTAGGGTCACAAAATGGGACCCCAAGACTCGTAATAGATTGCTGGACTTGTTCAGGTAACCCAGGTACTCTGAAGCATATGCTATAAGATTGCCCTTATGTTCAGAGATATTGGTGTCAGGTGTGGGACAAGATTAAAGTGATTTTATGGTTTCAGGCCCCTTTGACATGGAAAACAGTTATTCTCCGCTCATCTGAGGGCGGAATAGATTTGCCCAAGGAAATGGCTTTCCTATTCAATTTTATGATGGCCATTGCGCTGAAGCTAATTCTGGCACCATGGAAGGACTTCTCTAAACTTGATGGGTACTACTGGTGGAATTTGGTGTGTCTGTACGCTAAGTACGAGAAAGCACAAGAGCGGGCTTTAGCTCAAAGGTGCCTGAGAGTTAAATTGAAAAGGTGCCTCAGTGTTAATTTAAATGGGGATTTAGAATTCAATAAATGGAAATGCCTTGACGATTTTGTGGCAAAGGCAAAATGTTCCCCATCAAACATTGGGTCTCAAGGCGGTTAAGTGGTTCAAAATGTTTGAGATGGACCGACTCGGTGGGGGGGGGGGGGAGGGAGGGGGGAATAGAAGTTAGGAAAGGGATGGCTATGTGAGATGTGATTTCAGTTTCACTTGTCTTTCCTGGTTTTCTTGGATCTTGTATTACACTGTTGATTGTATACATTGTAGTGTGTAGTTTATATAACCAATAAAAATATATTAAAAAAAACTTCATCAAATATCCTGTGCTCTTTTTCCCCAGCCCTCATTCTGAGGTTTACTTATTTAAAGACTCATACATTGTATTACTTAAAACTTGCATACTTTAACTGTTGTTTCTATTTACAGAAAAGAACGAAACTGAAGGAAGAGGCTGTACCTTTGAAGAAGAAACTGGAGTCGTACCTTGATCTCTCTCCTGTAATTACTATATGTAGTTCTACAAATGGTCCTTTGCCAATTTTTCTTTCCAGTTGTTTGTGAATAAATTTAATGTATTTTGGCTTATGTTCAATCCATTTTTTTTATCTTTTCTTTTTAGAATCCTTCACTTGCTCAAGTGAAGATCGAAGAAGCAAAGAGGGAGCTGGTAAATGTGCCATCAAGAATAGTTTTCAGTGTACAGCCTCACGTTTTAAAATATTTATTTACATTTAAACTATATATCAATTACAGTACTTGAAAAAGAAAAGCACAGAATAAAGAAAACTAACAAAATTAAATATAAAAAATTATCCCGTGGTATGTCAGACCACAATACTGAGGGACTGCATTACCCAGCATAGTATTTTCAAGGAAAGATTATAATAGAAATGATAACTAAATGGAGCAAAATCACCATAAAGATACATAGGCCTTGTATCTGATTCTTATCATGCAGTTATGGATGCTCATTGCAAAAGGTGCAGATTCCAACAAGAATTTGAATTGAGATGTCTCAAAGAAAGCTTCTCACATCATTTACTCTTAAGCATTTACAGGGGGATATCATAACGCAAAAGATGCACCTAGAGCCAAGACACACTGGCACATTGCTAGAAAATTTTCCTCTGGTCCTGAGTCAATTTCCAAAGAACCCAATAAATCCACATTTGCCTCTTATAAGATTGTTAATTCCTTAAAAAAAAAGTGAAGAATACAATCATGGTTCTGAGGGAAAACAAACATTAACATCAATTTCCCTTTCTGAAGAATGTCTACCTGCAAACTCTCCAGGAATGCAGAGAGGTCCAAACTAACTTCAGTCTGGTTGGTCCTAGTGGCTCCAGCTTCTACATCACTATCACATGTAGATGGAAAGTAGTAAATCCTACTTAATGAAGGGAATGCACCCTCAGAAATTTCAGTACTTTCAACAAATACTTCTGAAACATAGCAGTTGGTGATAACAAATGAACTTTAGGAAAATTTAGTGCTCATAGATTGAAACCTTGAAGAATTTCCCAGAGTTTCAATTTTTGCATCATAACCCCTTTATTGTGAGCTTAGAAGCCCCTGTGACACCAACTTGCAAGTATTCCTCTCCAGGTTCACGACTACATACTAAAGCCTGATGATTTCCTTACCTCACTTGCGTTTTTGAATGTTTGTCAAAAGTAATAGTGACTATTGAAGAAAATAACTTATCTAAAGAGGCAACTGTCATCCACACTTTGTCCAAAGATACATTAACAGGTCTCACCAAAAGGGTCTTATTGGTGATGAAAGCCATAACAAACAATACCTTATTTTATTTATTTAACAGTTTTCTATACTGCTTTATCTCCAATTCTCTGCATCCTTCCTCTACTCCTTTCGCCACTGCAAGGGCTTCACTAGAGAATCAGCTGCCCTTGATGCAGCAAATGTTTTAGAGCAGCCTGCAATCATCTCACATGTTATACCATTCCTATTCGTCCCTTCAGTCCAATCCATACAGTGGGTAATGCTCATCTACCAGCGGGTGGAGACTGAGAACACAAGCTTGAAACATGCTGTAAGTCGTTTGTGCCAACTGACAACAGCCAGTATTTCTCAGCCTCCAGCAGGTGGTGAGCATAGCCGGTGTAGTCTGATGCTGGATTTGGGCTGCCGGTGGTGGTAGCAGGCCCAGGGTGCAGAATCAGATTGCACAGGGTCCCTCCCCCTTCTCCCCTAGTTTCCCCCCCCCTCCAATAAGCTCCCTCTTTCCTCCTCCCCAACCTTTGGGAGGGGTCCAGGGGTTGAGCAGGTTCCTGTGCCTTTAAGGCTCTGCAAAATAAAAGAGGCAGAGACCAGAATGGACAGAGCTGAAGACTAGCCGCAGGGACAGCGTGTGGTTTTCGACGGGGGAGGGGGCAACCGGGTAAGTCTAAAGAATGGCACCAGGTAGTGAGGTCAAGCACTGGAGAGATATCGTGAGACCATAGATCACAGCCGATGCACCGCTTGCGGCAGCCGCAGGGCACAGCTCTCCATCAGGCTGTGCCAGGCTGCATCCAGCAGAGTGTGACTGCCACTGATTGCCTCGAGGGGGGCAGAGACTTGTGGGGCATGTGCTTGAGAGCAGAATGGTGCCCCCAGAGATGGCAGCAGTCCCGCTATTTTGATGGGAGCTACTGACATTTTGAATACCATGAGTGCTGCAGTTTTAGAGGGAATTGAGCCCCTGATGCTGCATCCCATGACAGATTTTTCGCCCAGGACCTTGGCTGGGGGGAGTGACGGGGCTGGAAGCTCTCCTCCTCCTCCCCCCTCCCCCCCCCCCGAATTTGTCCTGTTTTCATCAGGCTTTTGTATTGAATTGAAGCAAGTCTCCCTTGGCTGATGGGGGGGGGGAGGGGATCTTCCATGGTGGCTAAGCACCTACGTCGAGAGCGGATAGAGGAGGATGTCGAGTTAGGCTCAATGGGATTGTTGGACTCCCTGGACCATTTGGAGGGGACAGCAAACCTTCTGGAGGAGCAGCCTCTGGAGAAGGGAGGGCACCTGATGGGGGAGAATCAGACAGCCATGAGGATTTTTCACTGCGGTGAGCTTCCTTGCTTGTTTAGCAGTCCTTGGCACTCTTACGGATTGCAGAGGAGCCTAGGTTGAAGCCCTCAGAGTCTTCAGAGGATCCACAGATGGGAGGGCATCTGAAAGCCCCCATGGACGTTTCTGGTCCACAGGGCCTTGAAGGTCATGATTGCAGAGGAATGGAACTCTGCAGATGCGAGCTTGCTTGTTAGTTGGAGTATGACGAGGCTGTACCTGATTCCCCCTGAGGAGAGGGGGACGTTGCGCTTGCTTCATGTGGATGTGCTCGTGATGGTGTTTACTCGTAAGACCACCATCCCAGTTGAGGGTGGTGCGGCCTTGAAGATCCTCAGGTCCAGCGGATGAAAACCTTGCTTAAGCAAGCTTTTGAGGTGTTGGCCCTGGCTCTGCAGGGGGCTATTTGTGGAGCTTACGTGGCTAGAACCTTTCTCCAGTCGTCTCACCAGATTCCCGAGGAGATGAGGCCCCACAGGCTGGGTGGGGGCAGCCAGGCTAAAGTCTAGGTCGGCCTTCCTGGTGGATCTGCTCTATGATTTAATTTGAGCATCGGCCAAAAGTATTGCTATGGTGGTGTCAGTGCAGCGGCTCTTATGGTTGTTCAATTGGTTGGCCGATGTGGCTTCTAAGACACAGCTTAGTAAGCTCCCCTTTGTGGGGAGGTTGTTATTTGGAGAAGCTGGTCAAGGATTTGGGAGCTCCAAGGTACCTAAGTTGCCGGAGAATAAACCAAAAGGGACTGGCAGAGGGGTCTCCTTGAGGGGCCATGGTTGGGATTTTCATAAGTTTTGCCCTGTGCGGGCAATAAATCCACAGAGATTGCGATTCCTGTAGCGAGGCTCTTCCTTTTGCAGTGGCTCCTAAGGGGGGGCTAGAGTTCCTGTGCCGCCAAGTCTTTCCAATGAAGGTTTGGAGGCCCTGGTGGAGATTTAGCCTGTGGCTGGCTGCCTGCAATGATTCTTTCCTGCTTGGGCTAGGATTACATCGGGCGCTTGTGTGCTGGAGATGATGCAGGATGGTTACGTTCTTGAGTTTGCCAGGCCTTTCCAGGATGTCTTCATGGTCTCGCTATGCTGGGCGTCAGGTAAGTCTTGAGCAGTAGAGGCGACTCTCAAACGTCTCTAACCACAACAGGTGTTCGGACTGGTACCTCAAGATCACTGGGGCTCGGGTCTGTATTCCATCTATATTGTGGTTCCCAAGAAGGAGGGTTGGTGGCAACCCATTCTGGGCCTGAAGGGGATCAACAGGGCCCTAAAGGTCCTGCACGTCTGAATGGAGACCTTATGTTTGGTAATAGTGGCAGTGCAGCAGGGAGAGTTTTGACCTCTCTGGCCTTGACCAAGGCGTACCTGCACAGTCTCATCCACTCTGATCACCAGTGGTTTCTGCGCCTTGCGGTGCCGAGGAGACATTTTCCATTTAGAGCCTTATCTTTCAGTCTGGCCACTGCGCCTCAGATGTTCACCAAGGTCTCGGTGATGGTGGTAGTGGCGGTGGACTTGTACAAGCATGGGGTCCTCATACACCTCTATCTGGGCAGGACTGTGAAGTTGCAAGCCCAGATGGCGGGAGCTGAAGAGAGTTCCTTGCCCTTAGGTGTGGGACTATCTTCAGGTGCTGAGCTATATGGCAACCACATTGGAAATGGTACCCTGAGCAAGATTAGATATGTGGCTCCTTCAGTCGGATATTCTGTTGTGGTGGTCTCCCCGGTCACTGTCCATGGAGGTTTGGCTTACGCTTCAAAAGGAAGCCAGGGCGAGTTTGTGGTGGTGACTTAATCCAGAGCAGTTTGTGGCAGAGATTCCTCTCAAATCCTCAAACTGGGTGGTGATGGCCATGGATGCTAGTCTGTTCGGCTGGGAAGGACATTATCTGTCTCAGGTGGTTCAGGGCAGATGGACCCGGAAGGAAAGTCAATGGTAGATCAGTCGCTTGGAGACATGGGCAGTGCAGTTGGCTCTGGAGGTGTTCCTTCCTCTCCTGCGCTGCAAGGCGATGCGAGTGCTGTCGGACAATGCCACGACAGTGGCATATATCAATCAGCAGGGCGACACTCTTTCGCTGGTAGCAGCAGAAGCAATCCCATTGCTGCAGTTGGTGGAGGTCCACTTACTGGTGATCTCAACAACCCATGTTGCTGGGAAGGAGAATGCCCAGACAGATTACCTAAGTTGCAACTCTCTGGACCCGGAAGAGTGGGTTCTATGTGAGTCATTGTTCCAGCAGATTGTGGATTGCTGGCAGATACATTTACATTTACATATTACATTTACATTTACAGATACCGACAATGGACTTGATGGTGTCTCTGGCAAATGCCAAGGTGTCTGTTTCTTCAGTCGCCACAGGACACATATGTCCAAGGGCATTGATGGCCTGGTTCAATCCTGGCCAAGTGTGGATCTGCTTTATGTGTTGCCTCTGTGGCCCTTGATCATTTGGGTCTTGCAGTGGATAGAGTCTCATCCAAGGCGCATAGTGCTAATTGCACCGGACTGGCCTTGGCGTCCTTTGTACTTGGATCTGGTTTGGCTGCTGATAGTGGAGCTGTTTCCTTTGCCGACAGAGATGGCTCAGGGGCTGGTGCAAATGCTGATCGTGGATTGGTTCTCATTTATGGCTTGGCTCTTGAGAGGACTCGGCTGAGAGGCAGCACCTACTCGCCTCAGATCATCGGCACGTTTCTACAGGCTTGTAGGCAATTAACTTCCTTGGCCTACATGCCGGTCTGGGCATTTTTGAGACTTTGTTGTTGTTTTTTTTTTTATGAAATATTTTCAAATATACAAAAAAATATAAAAGGGAAAATATCATAACCATACAGTAAATGACGCTAATAATTATACAAAAAGAAATAGTTAGTCCACATCAAGGAAGTGAACAGCCAAACGATATCACAGAATAGATAGAAAAAAAGAGTGCCACTTGATTCCTGTAAATATAAAACTCCATTTAACTAATCTTTGAGCTAAACAGGCAAAAAAACCCAAAAGGAAAACAAAATAAACTTAAATTTTACTGTCTAGAAATTCTAACAGTTGTTCTGCCTCCTGGAAAATATACTTCCGGCCTTAAAACACTATAAAACATTTACAAAGAAATTTTAGATGAAAAGTTGCTCCTAAAGCCAGAACTCAAGGACGAATCTCGATAAAGGACTTACGCCGCTTTTGAGTTACCCTGGAAACATCAGGGAACACCTGAATGGTTTGCCCACAAAATTTTTCATTTTTCTTAAGAAAATGTGCCCGCAAAACTTTATCCTTATCCATTTCCAACAAAAAAAGTAACCAAAAGCGCAGCCCTGCAGGAAATATCATCAGTTTCGGACTCAATGAAATCAGAAATATCTAATGAAAAAGGAGTCGAGCCTTCCCAAGAAACAGCAGGTTCATCACAATTCCCTCCCTTCTCAAGCCTCCCTGGGGGCAGATAGAATAACTTGGAAATTTTAAATGAGTCAGCATCTTCAAACAATAATATCTCTTTAAAATACTTCCGTAAAAGAATTATAGGAGATAAGTAATGTGTTTTTGGAAAATTAAAAAACCGTAAATTTCGAGACCGTAAAGAATTTTCCAAAGACTCATCCTGACGATGCAAACAAACAGAATCATAAGACATTTTAGAACAAAAATCATTCTGTGTCACAAACTTAGATTCTTGAAGATCTACCCGTTTCAATAACGTTCAAAGTTTTTCTTCATGATCAGCAAACTTCAATACTTTCTCCTTAGAGAAATCGGATACTTTTTTCAAAGAGACTGCCAATGACGAGACACTATTGACCAAATATCTCTCAGGGAAACATCCGGAGGAGGAACTTGGGATACAGAAAGAGAAGGCAACTCAATCACAGATGGTAGAGGAGACATCAATGATAAATTTGAGTCAAGTTTCAAAAAAGAAGAAGACAGCGAAGTTACACCTGGGTCAGCTTTCTCCGTGGAGACCACCGGGAAAGCTTCACCAGGCTTTTGTTGAAGCTCAGAGATAGGTGGAGTTAAACCTTGTTCGCTCGGGGAGGACAAGGAGGAGGAAGTACTCACAGCCGACATGTTCAAACGATTATCCCCTGAGGCCGAAGCCTCAGCTAACGCCTTGCCCACCACAACATGGGCATCCATTGGACCAATGGATTTAACCACTTTCGGAAGAACAGTTGGTAGGTCCTTCTTCTTCCATTTCCCCATACCAGGGGAACAGCCTCCTTACACCTATGTGCGCCGAAGGGGCGCCAAAGGGGGGTGACCTGCCCCTTTGGTCACGCCCTTTCGGGCATACGCCCGAGGGATGCCCGCGACCGCTTCCCCTGGTGGGGCTGGAGATTTTATAGCCCTTAGCAGCTGATCCAATCAGTGCAGCACCTCAGCAGGAACCAACAGAAGCACACAGCAGGTAAAAGAAAAGGCAAACACTTCAGTGTCCCCCGGTGGGGCTGGAGATTTTATAGCCCTTAGCAGCTGATCCAATCAGTGCAGCACCTCAGCAGGAACCAACAGAAGCACACAGCAGGTAAAGGAAAAAGCAAACACTTCCCGGGGCATTTTTGAGGTTTGATGTACAGAGTGGGGTTTGCCCCATCGGGGCCTCACTTCCTGATATCCTGGTGTTCTTGCAACCGGGGCTAGAGAAAGGTTTGGCCTTGGGCTCTTTGAGGGTCGCAGTAGCGACTTTGGCATCTTTCAGAGGTCGTATTCAGTATCCAGCCCTGGTGGCTTATGGGGACGTTGTAAATTTTCTTTGGGGCGTTAGGCATCTTCGTCCTCCTTGTCGGTCCATGGTGCCTTCATGGGACTTTAATTTGGTGCTGTCGACCTTGGGGGCCTTTCCTTTTGAGCTGCTTCGGGGAGCTTCTATGAAGGATTTGACCTTGAAGGTGGTGTTTCTGGTAGTGAATTGTTCAGCCTTCCAGATTTCCGTGCTCCTGGCTTTATCTTGTAGGGAGCATTACTTGGTATTCTCCAGGACCAAGCAGGAAGTCAGTCCTCACATATGGGTGACGTCGGCGCCGACAGAGCCCTCGCGGAGCAATTTTCCCCAGCTTTCAAAGAAAGCCTTTGGGAATTGCAGCGCGCATGCGCGGTCCCCTTCCCGCCCAAGGGTGCCATCTTGCTCAGTCTTCTTTTTTCCGCGGAGCCCTACAGACGTTGTTTGTAATTCCCCGCAGAAAAGTTGATTTATTTGTCTTTTCTCGGTTTTCGATGCCGGTTCTTTTTCCCACCCGGACCCGCAACGCCGGTTGCGAGTCCGTTCCTTATTTTTCGTTTTTTTGTCCTTCGTGACAGATTTCGCGCCTTTTTACTTTTTCACTGGCAGCCCGGTCTTTTGACCTCGCAGGGGCCCTTTTTCCCCCGATGGCTGCCAGCGGGTTTAAGAAGTGTGATCTCTGTAAGAAGCTCATGTCTCTTACCGACACACACGACTACTGCCTCCGCTGCCTCGGACCCGATCATGACCCGATGATCTGTGGTCCGTGTGGCAAAATGTCCTCAAAAGTGTTGAGGAGTCGGCAGCATCAGCTGGAACGTATCTTCTCTGACTCCGGCCGGGCTCGGACCTCGTCAGAGGCTTCGACGTCTCGGGACTCTGGTCCTGAGCATCGTCGAAGTTCCTCTGAAAGGGGGTCTCCTACCCGGGAACATCATCGGAAGAAGAAACCCGCGAGGGCGGGATCGGTGGACGCTCCTGGTTCTTCGAGGGCCAGGTCGCGTAGCCCCGATTCCCGTCCCGGGTCCTCGGAGATGGAGAGGCCTTCTAAACAGATGGACTTGCCTGCTCACGTGAGTACTGTTGTCCTCGTGGACTCGCCTCCGAAGGAGCCGACGTCGGGCCCGACACCGTCGGGGCCCGAGTCGGGGGCTGCTGGGTCTCCTGAGCTCGGACTCAGGTTGACGGCCTTGAAGAGCAGTCTGACTGCCTTCATGGACCAGCAGCGGGCGTTGATCGCTGGCCTCGCCGGTGCTTCTGCCCTGACCGCCGGGACGTCGACCTCCAAGTCGACCCCGGAGACCGAGCCGATCCTCGAGTCCATGAGGGCTCGAGTCGATCCTCGGTCGAGGTCTCCTTCGGCCTCCCGTTCGGGACCGAGGTCGTCGACACCGACACCCTCGGCGTCGGGGCGAATGGCATCGACGCCCGCCCGACCAGAGCCGCTCGACTCCTCCTCCGAGGAGTCAGCCTGGGAATCCGAGGAAGAAGAGTCACCTGGTTCTTTTCGGACTCGGTGTGTCCCATCGGACTCCCCCGAGTCCGAACCTCGGAGACGGTCCCCCCCGGAGGATACCCGGTTCTCGGACTTCGTGCGGGATATGGCCAAGGCCTTGGCCTTGGCCTTCCCCGCGGATCCCGAGGAGGAGCCTTGAGTCGAAGAGCTCGATGCCCTCCAATATGACTCTCCCCCGAAGGAGGCCTTTATTGTACCGGTTCCTCCAATGCTGGAACGACTTCTGTTCCGCATGTGGGAGAGCCCGGCGTCGTCGCCGGTGTTAAGCAAGCGGGTCGATTCCATTTATCGAGTCCGCAATAGCCCCGGGTTCCAAAAGGCACAACTACCGCACCATTCCATGGTGGTGGAATCGGCCATGCATAGACTTAAGAGTCAAAAAATGCACTCCTTGGTGCCTCCTGGTCGGGAGGCTCGAAGCCTAGATGCCCTCGGTAGGAAGTGTTTCCAGGGCTCTATGCTTGCTTGTCGAGTCCAGACCTACCAGCTCTATATGGGCATGTATCTACGAGACCTGGCTAAGGAAATAGCCGGGTTCTCTGCTGGTCTCTCCGAGGAACCTTTGCAGAGGTTCCAAGCCTTGTCAACTGGTATTCGGGAGTGCTCGAAGTTTATCTCTCGAGCAGCCTACGATGGCTTTGAGGCATCGGCTCGAGTAGCCGCAGCCGGCATCGGTGGCCGCCGACAGGCTTGGCTTCAGTCATCCGACCTCGAGCCATGGGTGCAGGACAAGTTGGTCGATGTCCCCTGCAGAGGTGACAACCTCTTTGGCAAGCCCATGGATGAGAAGGCTGCACAGATCGAGACCGAGACTCTCACCAGGACTCGTCTCTCAAGGAAGACCTCTGCCCCTTCTCAGAAGAAGAAGGGCTCGGGGAAAAAGCCCTTTTACCCGAGGAAGGCGGCTGCTTATCACCACTACCCTCATTATCAGGCCTCGGCAGCTCCCCAGCAGGGTAAGCAAGCCAAGGGATGGGGTAATGGATCACGTAGGCAGCAAGCCCCCAAGCCTGCACCACCGGCCCCTGCTTAGCAGGGTGGGGGTTTTTGACTTCATCAGCATAGCCTCTCCCCCTCAGCTGGTTTCTCTCAGCACGGGAGGCCGGCTGGTCCACTTTGCCCACAGGTGGACCAACATCACTACAGATACCTGGGTACTTCACATAGTCCAAGAGGGCTATCTTCTGCACTTCCACCAGGTACCTCCCTCCTACTTTCCAGGGGAGCCTCTCAGACTCCCTCTGCACAGGGACTTACTCCTTCAGGAGTTAGCAAGTCTTCTTCAGGAACAGGCTGTGGAACCGGTGCCCCACCACCTGAGAGGTCAAGGTTTTTACTCCAGGTACTTTCTGATACCAAAAAGAACAGGAGGCCTCAGACCCATCCTGGACTTGCGGAACCTCAACAAGTTCCTCGCAAAGGAAAAGTTCAAGATGCTTACCCTTGGAATCCTGCTGCCCTACCTCCAGCAGGGAGACTGGCTCTGCTCCTTGGATCTAAAGGATGCCTACACTCACATCCTCATCCACCCCAGCCACAGACAATATCTCAGGTTTGTTGTGGGGGGCAATCATTACCAGTACAGAGTACTACCCTTTGGCCTATCCTCCGCGCCACGGGTGTTCACCAAATGTCTAGCAGTGGTGGCGGCTTATCTAAGACTTCAAGGCCTCTGTATTTCCATACCTGGACGACTGGCTCAGAGCACAGTCTTCCCAAGAGGCCACTCACGCCACGCACCACACTGTAGCTCTGCTCCAGCACTTGGGCTTTGTCATAAGCTTCGCAAAGTCCACTTTGCTCCCCTCTCAGGATCTCGAGTTCATCGGCGCAAGATTAAACACGCTTCAGACGTGTGCCTTTCTGCCTCTCGACAGGGCAAACAGACTCATGGATCTTGCCAGCCACTTTCACAGCAATTCCCTGGTCTCTGCCAGGCAATTTCTGAGACTACTCGGCCATATGGCTTCCACAGTCCATGTGACCCCCAATGCCCGCCTGAACATGCGCCCTGCTCAGTGGTGCCTTCGCACACAATGGCATCAGGCCACTGGGAGCCTAGCGGACTCTGTACAGATCTCCGACCCGCTGGTCTCTTCTCTCCAGTGGTGGCTTCATCTGCCAAACCTAGTGCTCTGAATGGCTTTTCAGTCTCCTCCGCCTTCTCAGGTCCTGACGACCGATGCTTCTCTCCTGGGTTGGGGAGCACATTGCCAAGGGACATGTACTCAAGGCCTCTGGACTCCTTGGGAGTCTGCCCAGCAGATCAACTTCCTGGAACTCAGAGCTATCCGCCTAGCTCTGAGGGCCTTCTCCCACCTCACTTCTCACCAGTCTGTGCTGGTCCAGACGGACAATCAAGTTGCTATGTTCTACGTGAACAAATAAGGGGGCACAGGCTCCTTCCCTCTGTCGGGAAGCACAAAAGCTGTGCTCTTGGGCCGTCAGCCGCAGCATCCTCCTCAAAGCTGTTTATCTCCCGGGTCAAGAAAATTGCCTGGCAGACAAACTGAGCAGAATCCTCCAGCCGCACGAGTGGAGATTGGATCCGTTGGTGCTTCAGCGGATCTTTCTCAAATGGGGCCTACCCACAATGGATCTCTTTGCCAGTCCTCTCAACCGGCAACTTCCCCAATTCTGCTCTCGACAACCGCATCCTCACAGAGTAGCGGCGGATGCTTTTCTTCTCTCCTGGTCCACAGGCCTTCTGTATGCCTTTCCTCCCATGCCACTGGTGTCTCGGACGCTCTTCAAGGTTCTCCGGGACAAAGCCTCAATGATCCTCGTGGCTCCTCGGTGGCCGAGGCAACCTTGGTTCCCGCTTCTAATGCAGCTGGCGGTGGACACTCCACTTCCTCTGGGGTTTCAGCCCGATCTCCTGACCCAGGATCACGGGACTCTCCTACACCCCAACCTCCGGTCCCTTCATCTGATGGCCTGGCTGCTGAAAGGGTAGTCCTGGCTCCCCTCCTGCTGCCTCCAGATGTGGAGGAAGTCGTCTTGGCCTCCAGGCGACCCTCCACCCGGAAGTCCTACGCTCTGAAGTGGCGTTGGTTCTCCGTCTGGTGTGCTCAGCAGTCTCATGATCCCTTTTCCTGTTCGATATCAGTGGTCTTGCAATATTTGCTTTGCCTCTCCGAACTTGGACTTAAGTCCAACTCGGTCAGGGTCCAACTCAGTGCTCTTTCTGCGCATCACATGCCGGTGGATGGCAGGCCTCTTTCCAGCCACCCTCTAGTGGCTCGTTTCCTCAGAGGCCTCCTTCTCCTTAAACCACCTTTGCGCCCACCAGCCCCTGACTGGGATCTGAATGTGGTTTTACAGCGGATTACCTGTCCGCCTTTTGAACCTATGGCTACCTGTCATCTTCGTTTTCTTTCTTGGAAAACCTTATTCTTGGTAGCCTTCACTTCTGCCAGACGCGTTAGTGAGCTACAGGCCCTAGTCTCTGATCCTCCTTACACTCGGTTCTACAAGAATAGGGTAGTCCTGCGGACTCACCCTAAGTTTCTTCCTAAAGTGGTTTCCCCTTTTCACATCAACCTGGATGTGGTACTTCCGACCTTCTTTCCCAGGCCACACTCCAGCCGAGCTGAGATGGTCCTGCATACCCTGTACTGTAGAAGGGCGTTAACCTTCTACCTTGACCGTACGCGGGAGCACCGAAAGGCTGTTCAGCTCTTCGTGTCTTATGACCCCAACAAGTTGGGGCTCCCTGTCTCCAAGTGTACTCTGTCCATCTGGGTTGCTGACTGTATCGCTTGGGCTTATGAGGCAGCCGGCCTCTCGTTGGAAAGTCGAGTCACGGCTCATCGTGTTAGGGCGAAGGCTGCGTCAGTGGCTTACCTCCGCTCTGTTCCGTTGGCAGACATCTGCCAGGCCGCTACTTGGTCTTCAAGCCAGACTTTCGCAGCCCATTACTGCCTGGAGAGGGAGTCCCGCAGGGACAATGCTTTCGGTCAGGCAGTCCTCCGTAATCTCTTTGAGGTATAGGCAACTCCTGCCCTCCGTCCCGGATGTTGGGCTACCGGTTGGGGGCGTACTCAGAGAAGATTCCTTCCTTCTGTGCTACTGAGCTTGAGGGAGCTCCTTTTTTGTGCTTGGGGTCTCCGGTAGCCTTAAGCTTGGGAGTCCCATATGTGAGGACTGACTTCCTGCTTGGTCCTGGAGAAAGAGTAGTTACTCACCTGTAACAGGTGTTCTCCAGGAGCAGAAGGAATCAGTCCTCACAACCCTCCCTCCTCCCCTTGGAGTTGCAGTTCTATAATTTCGTTTTTGCTAATTTTTGCTGTCTTTTAGCTATGTCATCAGACTGAGCAAGATGGCACCCTTGGGCGGGAAGGGGACCGCGCATGCGCGCTGCAATTCCCAAAGGCTTTCTTTGAAAGCTGGGGAAAATTGCTCCGCGAGGGCTCCGTCGGCGCCGACGTCACCCATATGTGAGGACTGATTCCTGCTGCTCCTGGAGAACACCTGTTACAGGTGAGTAACTACTCTTTCTCCAAGAAGAAGGTGATGCTGCATCCAATTCCTTCCATTTTACCAAAGATGATGTATGATTTTCTTCTCAATTAGGTGGTCTCTCTACTGACTTTTATTGAGGCACAGGATTCTGCGGAGGCTCATTTTAGAAACATGACATCAGAAAAAGACCATATAGCCTATCTAGTCTGCCCTTCCGTATCAACTACTATAGTCCCTTTTTTCCCTTTAGAGATCTTCTCTGTTTATCCCATGCTTTCTTGAATTGAGATACTGTCCTCGTCTCTACTGCTTCCACTGGGAGACTATTCCAAGCATGTACCACACTTTCCATAAAGAAATATTTCTGCATATTACTCCTAAATCTATCCCCTTTCACCCACATCCTATGTCCCCTCGTTGCAGAACTTTCTTTCATTTATGCCACAGAGGTATTTAAATGTCTTTATCATATCTCTTCTATCCTACCTTTCCTCCAAAGTATACATATTGAGATCTTTGTCTATCCCCATATGGTTTATAATGAAGACCACTGACCCCATCCTATTTATGTCCTTTTGAAGGTGTGGTCTCCAGAATTGCACATGATACTCCAAATGAGGTCTCACCAGAGACTTAAACAGAGGCACTATTGCCTCCTTTTTTCTGCTGGCCATTCATCTCCCTATGCACCCAAGCATCCATCTGGCTTTTGATCGTCATCTTTTCTACCTGTTTAGCCACTTTAATATCATCAGAAACAATCACGTCCAAGTTTCACTCTTCTTTCGCCCCCTACACTGTACCGCTCCCTTGGATTTTTGCTGCCCAAATCCATGACCCTGCATTTTTTAATGTTAAATCCCAGATGCCAAATTCTTGACCATTCTTCAAGCTTAGCTAGATCCTTTCTCATGTTATCTACTCCTTCCTGGATGTCTACTGTATTGCAGATTTTGGTATCATCCGCAAAGAGGCAAGCCTTACCCGACAGCCCTTCTGCAGTATCACTAACAAAGATGTCAAAAAGAACAGATCTTTGCGGCACACCACTGGTAACATCCTTCTTCTCAGAGTGAGTTTGGTCTACCTGTACCCTTTGTCGCTTCCCACTCAACCAGTTTCTAACCCAGTCAGTCACTTTAGGATCCATCCCTAGGGTGCTTAATTTATTTATAAGTCACCTATATGGAACAATGGCAAAGCATTTACTGAAATCTAAATATACTACATCTAGGGTTCTCCCTCAATCCAACTCTCTAGTCACCTAGTCAAAGAAATTAATCAGATTTTTCTGACAAGACCTGCCTCTCAAAAACCCAGAATGCCTCAGATCCTGCAATCCATTGGACTCCAGAAACCTCACTATCCTCTGTTTAAGCAGCTTTTCTATTAATTTACTCACCACAGAGGTCAGACCAACCGGCCTGTAGTTCTCAACCTCATCTTTACTTCTGCTTTTGTGTAAAGGGACTACATGTGCCTTTGGGATGACTCCCAACTCTAAAGAAGCATTGAAAAGGTTACTGGAGCTGCTAGAACTTCCCCAACTTCCTTCAGTATTCTCAGATATATCCCATCTGGCCCTATCACGTTGTCTACTTTTAGTTTAGATAGATCCTCATGAACACAGTTTTCTGAAAATCATTCTGGATCCCCTTTGCTTCTGTTCCTGTTTGTGGGTATTTTCTGAGGTCTGTTTCGGTTTTGGTTGGTGGTGCTTTTACCATCTTAATGCTCTTTCCCAGTTCCCTACAAAATTGTTTTGGGTTTTCTCTAAATAGCTTATTTTGCTATCTTTTCAATTATCTTCATATCTTGCACTTCTGCTGCTACTTTTAATTTATTATTGGAATATAAACATTTCAGGTCTTCTTCTGTTAATGCAGCATGCTTCAGCTTGATGTCTTGGATCTTCCTTACTATCTTTGATCTTAATCCTTTCAGATACTCGTCTATCAGGGATACTTCTGCATGCAATGATTGTATTTTTCCCTCAAAGCGCTGTATCAAGGAGGAACTGTTATTTTTTTCTTTGTCTAATGGCTTTAGCTAGTAGTATTCTTGCAGTAATAATTTTAGCTGCACAATATTGTATTCAATTTATTTTGGTGATGTCAAGAAATGGTCCCTTTATACTGGGCATGGTGGTGTTCATTTTTATAATCAATGGTAAAATGGTCACTTTTTTCAGAGTATAAATTCGAATGTTAGTGTTACTCTGTACTATATCAAAGAAGTGTAGAATATATCGTACTAGGACTCATGGCTATAGAGGTCTCAGAAACCATAGGCTGCCATTGTTTTTTAATCTGCAATGGACTAATGCCTAAATGCACATCAATGACCTCATTCTTAAACTGATAGCCAAAAATTATTTTTTATACAAAAATTTGTCTGCTTCAATATGTTATTTCCATTGGCAAGCTTTATATCTATGTAATAAACCAGTGAACCAGTGCTTATCTGTATGGTAGTTTCCCGACGCTTGTTCATGCGCTATGTCACGCGTTTCACCACTTTGGTTTCATCAGGGGAGTATTACGAATCTGCACTCTGGTATCACTGAGATGGTTCGAATTTGCGCTATCTGGTGCTTTTATACTTTTAACTTTTAACCTTAGATGTTAAATTTAACTTTGGTTCTTTCCCTTGCCCGAAACCCAGCATATTTAAATGATAAAGTGGTATAAAAAACTGTTAAATATTCATTTTTTTCCATGTGGACTAGGAGTTTGATCTTGAATTCCGCCACCTCTGGGTCTTTCTCCGCCCTTTCTTACTCCTCCTCAGCTGATTGATTGACATGTACTGTAGTTAACCTCACTCTCTTGGAGTTCTAGATCGCCAAGCTCCATCTCCCCCTCAACTGCTCTTTCTGTTTCTGTATATTCCTCTGTTAGGAGCTCCATGGTGTCTGTTTGTTGTTCCCTGTGTTGAGGGTCTTTGTGTGTCTTAATCAAGTTTGCCAACCCCCCTCCCCCACCCCCCAAAAAAACTTTCTCCAGGACCAAGCAGGAAGTCAGTCCTCACATATGGGTGACGTCGGCGTTGATGGAGCCCTCGTGCGGAGCATTTCCCCAGCTTTCAAAGAAAGCCTTTGGGAATGCAGCACACATGCGCAGTCCCCTACCCGCCCAAGGGTGCCATCTTGCTCAGTCTTTCTTTTTCCGCGGAGCCCAATGGACGTAGTTCGTGACACCCAGGAAAAGTTGACTTTTTTCTGCGATTTTTCGCATCTCTTTTTCCAGTTCAACGCCAATTCCCCATCCCGCCTCAGCTCGGTACACTGGTATCGAGTCCGGAACATCTTTTTCGGTTTTTGTCCTTTGTGACTAACGTTCGCGCTTTTTCTATTATTTTCACTGGCAGCCCTGTCTTTTGACCTTGCAGGGGCCCTTTTTCCCCCGATGGCTGCCAGTGGGTTCAAAAAATGTGATCGGTGTAAGAAACTTATGTCTCTCACCGACACACATGACTGCTGCCTCTGATGCCTCGGGCCTGACTATGACCCTCTGGTCTGTGGCCCGTGCGGCAAGATGTCGAAGGCACTTCGGAGCCGTCAGCATCAACGTGAAAGAATTTTTTCAGAGTCCGCGTCCAGCCGGGCCCGGACTTCGTCAGAGGCCTCGACATCTCAGGAGTCTGACCCCGAGCGCCGTCATGAGTCCTCTGAGAGGTGTCAGTGGAGGCACCTGGATCCCCGAGGGCCAGGTCGCGAAGCCCTGACCGCCGTCCCGGGCTCTCGGAGTCGGAGCGGCCAACCAAACTACCTCGCCTGGAGCCGGAGTCCCCGAGTCGGGCAACTTCTGTTGTCCTCATTGACTCTCCTCTGGGAGAACCGACGTTGGGCCCGACGCTGTCGGGGCCCGAGTCGGGGGCTGCGGAGTCTCCTGAGCTTGGTCTCGGGTTGACGGCCCTGGAGAGCAGCCTGGCTGCCTTCATGGAGCAGCAGCGGGTACTGATCGCCAGTCTGACTGGTGCATCTGCCCCGACCACCAGGACCTCGACGTCTAAGTCGACCCCAGAGGCCGAGCCAATCCTCGAGTCCATTAAGTCTTGAGTCGATCCTCAGCTGAGGTCTCCCTTGACCTCCCGTGCGGGGCTGAGGTCGTTGACGCCAGTGCCCTTGGCGTCGGGGCGGGTGGCATCGAGGCCCACACGGCCGGAGCCGCTCAACTCCTCCTCGGAGGACGAGGGGTCTCCTGACACCTTCCGGACCCGGTGCGTCCCATCGGACTCCCCGGAGTCTGAGCCTCGGAGAAGGTTCCCCCTCCCCGGAGGATACCTGGTTCTCAGATTTCGTCAGGGACATGGCCAAGGCTTTCGCATTCCCGGCAGACGCCAAGGAGGAGCCTCAAGCCGAAGAGCTTGATGTCCTCCAGTATGATTTTCCTCCGAAGGAAGCTTTTACTGTTCCGGTTCCTCCGATGCTGGAACGGCTGCTCTTCCATATGTGGGAAGCACCGGCCTCGGCGCCGGTTCTGAGCAAGTGGGTCGATTCCATTTATCGAGTCCGTAAGAGCCCTGGGTTCCAAAAAGCGCAGCTACCGCACAACTCCATGGTTGTGGAATCGGCCATGCACAGGCTGAAAAGTCAAAAGATGTACTCCTCGGTGCCTCCCGGCAGGGAGGCCCAGAAACTGGATGCCCTCGGTAGAAAGTGCTTACAGGGCTCTATGCTGTCTTGCCATGTCCAGACTTACCAGCTGTACATGGGCATGTACTTACGGGATCTGGCAAAGGAGATTGCCAGGTTCTTGGCTGGCCTCTCCGAGGAACCCTTGCAGAGATTCAAAGCCTTGTCTTCAGGGATCCGGGAGTGCTCAAAGTTTATATCTCGAGCAGCCTATGACAGCTTCGAGGCTTCGGCCCGGGTAGCCGCGGCCGGCATGGGTGCATGCCATCAGGCCTGGCTACAGTCGTCGGACCTGGAGTCATGGGTACAGGACAAGTTGGTCGATGTCCTGTGCCGAGGTGACAACCTATTCGGCAAGCCCATGACTGAGAAGGCTGCAGAAATCAATACTCCATGTAAATAGTTCTCCCATGTTATCCAAGTTGATACTCCTGTTATATGTAATACCAAACAGCCTGTTGTTCTGGTTCCTTTCTGTTATTTGTAAACCGCGCTGATGTCAAAGAGTGCGGTATATAAGAAGTTGAAATAAATAAATAATAAAATAAAATCGAGACCGAGACTCTCATCAGGACAAGACTGTCCAGAAAGACTTCTGCCCCTTCTCACAAAAAGAAGGGCTCGGGGAAGAAGGCCTTTTTCCCCTAGGAAGGGTGCTGCCTACAAAACCTACCCTCAGTATCAGGCCTCTCCAGCTCCCCAACAGGGCCAGCAGGCCAAGGGGCAGGGGCATGGGCTCCGTAGGCAGAAAACCCCCAAGCCGCCAGCTCCGGCTCCTGCACAGCAGGGAGTGGGTTTTTGACTCCCACAGCATAGCCTCTCCTCCGCCGGTAGCTCCACTCAGCACAGGAGGTCGGCTGACCCTGTATGCCTACAGGTGGCCAGCCATCACCGGGGATACCTGGGTACTGAGCATAGTCCAGAAGGGCTATATGCTCCATTTCCACCAGCTACCCCCCTCCTACTATCCAGGGGAGCCTCCAAGACTCCCTCTACACAGGGACCTCCTCCTTCAGGAGTTGGCAAGTCTTTTAAAGGAACAGGCGGTGGAACCGGTGCCACACCACCTGGAAGGGCAAGGCTTCTACTCCAGGTACTTTCTAGTACCAAAGAGAACAGGAAGCCTCAGACCTATCCTAGATTTGCGAAATCTGAACAACTTTCTGGAGAGGGAAAAGTTCAAGATGCTTACCCTTGGGGGATACTACTGCCCTACCTCCAGCAGGGAGACTGGCTATGCTCCTTAGACCTAAAGGATGCTTATACTCACATCCTCATCCATCCAGACCACAGACAATATCTCTGATTTGTGGTGGGAGGAAACCACTTTCAGTACAGAGTGCTTCCTTTTGGCCTGACCTCTGCCCCCAGGGTTTTCACCAAATGCCTGGCGGTGGTGGCGGTGGCGGCTTTTCTCAGAAATCAGGGGATTTTTGTCTTCCCGTACCTGGACAACTGGCTAATCAGAGGCCAGTTACTCCAGGCGGCCCGACAGGCCACTCTCCGCACTGTCTCTCTTCTTCAGCATCTGGGCTTTGTCATAAACTACGCAAAGTCCACTTTGCTCCCCTCTCAGAACCTAGAGTTTATAGGGGCCAGGTTGGACACCCTTCAGGCAAGAGCTTACTTGCCCGAGGACAGGGCCCACAGACTGATGAACTTGGCCAACCAGTTCCTAAGCAATTCTCGTGTTTCCGCCAGGCACTTCCTGCGGCTCCTGGGCCACATGGCATCCACGGTACATGTTTATTTATTTACATTCTCCTATATACCCATGTGACCCTGAATGCCTGTTTGCACATGCTGGCTGCTCAATGGTGCCTCAGAGATCAGTGGACACAAGCCACCGGCGACCTCCGAGACAGAGTAAAGGTGTCCAGACGACTTCTGAACTCCTTACAGTGGTGGCTACATCTGCCAAACCTTCTCAGGGGTGTACCTTTTCAAGCTCCAGCACACACAAGGATGCTGACGACAGATGCGTTCTTAAAGGGCTGGGGTGCGCGTTGCCAGGGCACGTGCACTCAAGACCTGTGGTCCCCTCGGGAGGCCACACAGCAGATCAAACTTTTAGAGCTGCGAGCAATCCGCTTAGCTCTGCAAACCTTCTGCCATGCTCTCTCTCAACAGTCTGCCACCTGATTGTCCGTCTGAACTAGGACATTGTACTACTTGAACAAACAAGGGGGCACAGGGTCCAGGCTCCTCTCTCAGGAGGCACTGGCCCTTTGCTCCTTTGCGGTCAGTCAAGGTATGTTTCTCAAAGCAGTTTATCTACTTGGTCAGGAAAACTTCCTAGCAGACAAGCTAAGCAGGATTCTCCAGCCCCACGAATGGCAGTTGAATCCATTGGTGGTCCAGCAGATCTTCCTCCGCTGGGGACTTCCATCCATCAATCTCTTTGCAAGTCCACTAAATCGTCAGCTGTCAAGGTTTTGCTCCAGACAGCCGCATCCTCTGAGGATGGCAGCAGATGCCTTTCTAATCACTGGGTCTACGGGCCTCCTGTATGCGTTTCCTCCCATGCCCCTGGTGGCCCGAACTCTGTTCAAAATCCTCCGGGCAAGGCCTCGGTGATTCTGGTAGCCGCCAGATGGCTGAGACAGCCGTGGTTTCCACTTCTTCTGCAGTTGGCAGTGGAAGCTCCGTTCCCTCTGGGGCTGCAACACGATCTCCTGTCTCAAGAGCGGGGTTCCCTTCTGCATCCCAATGTCAGGTCCCTGAATCTGATGGCCTGACTGCTGAAAGGATAGTGCTAGCTCCCTTACTTCTACTTAAGGAGGTTGAGGAGGTGGTCTTGGCCTCTAGGAGGCAGTCCACCAGAACGTCCTATGCCCTCAAGTGGCGTAGGTTTACGGTATGGTGTGCTCAACACAATGAAGATCCTTTCTCTTGCCCTGTGCCAGTAGTACTGCAGTATCTACTTCACCTTTCAGACCTAAGCCTGAAGTCTAACTCTGTTCGGGTCCACCTCAGTGCTTTGTCAGCACACCACTCACCGGTGGAAGGACAGTCTCTGTCGGTTCACCCCTTGGTGTCCAGATTTCTCAGAGGTCTGCTTCTGTTCAAGCCTCCGGTTCGTCCACCAGCGACTGAGTGGGATTTGAACGTGGTCTTGCAGCAACTTACTCGCCCACCGTTTGAGCCGATGGCTACTTGCCATTTGCGCTTCCTGTCTTGGAAAGCGCTTTTCCTGGTGGCTCTTACCTCGGCCAGACGTGTGAGTGAACTACAAGCTCTGGTTTCTGATAGACCGTACACGCGGTTCTATAGGAACAGGGTGGTCCTACGGACTCATCCCAAGTTCCTCCCAAAAGTGGTCTCTTCTATCTCCAGGAACAAGCAGGAATGTAGTCTTCACATATGGATATCGTCGGTACCAACGGAGCCTGCGCGGGAACGCTCCCCAGCGTCCAATTAGGAAGCTTTTGGGAGCATCCCACAGCGCCTGCGTGCTGCCTTCCCGCCTTTCCTAACTGCCTCTCTCCAGTTCTTCGTTTTCCGCAGAGCCAGCAGGTCGTGTTCCTGTCACCGCAGAAAATTTTTTTCCTCCTTCTTCTTTTTGTGGTCGCGTCTGCCTTCCTCGACGCTTTACCGGTACCGCCGGTTCTTCTTTCTTTCTTTAAAAAAAAAAAATAATAATAATCTTTTTTTTCCAAACTTTTCTTTTCCAAGTGCACGCGCCATTTTGGGCCTTAGGCCCAAAATTTCCTCCATCATGGAGAAATCCACCTCGGGTTTTAAAAAATGCACCAAGTGTGGCGGTACCATCTCCATCACCGACACCCATGAGTGGTGTCTTAAATGTTTAGGTCCTGACCACTTCATCTCCGAGTGTATGGCTTGTGCCATGATGTCCAAGAGGGGTCGACAAAACCGAGCTGCCAAGCTCAGCGCCCTTTTTCCCTCCGATGCAGCTTCGGTGGGATCGACGTCTTCCAGGGCTTCGTCTACCTCCCATGGATCTCAGGTAACTAAACATAAGTCCAGCCGGTCCTCAAAGGGTAGATCTCCTTCTAAGCATTGAGATGCCTCTGGCATTGCCCTTGAGGGTTCTGTACCGGTAAAATTGCCCCGGCGGGTGGCTTCGGCTTCCAAAGCATTATTGGGGCTCCAGGACGTTCTCGAGGCCTCGACCTCGGCAGAACTACTGGTGCCATGCTCTGGGGTACCGGCTGCTTCCGGTACCGATACCCAGGCATCGGCAGCATCGATAGACCAGAGGTTCCTGGCTATTGAACGCAGTCTGGCGGCTCTCCTTGCGGCATCGATGCCCTCGGAACCACGTCAGACAGTTCAACCGGCACCGATGCCGGTATCGGTACCAGTACCGATAGCATAGACATCGGTGTCGGCTTTGCCGGCACCCAGTCATACGATGCCTTCCGGTACCGATACCCCGGTACCGATTCCTCCCAGTACCGACTTCGGTCGGTACGGGTATCGAGCTCTTCAAGAGCATCCGGACAGAAGATACTTCGAATCCTCAGAGGACTCTGAGGATTCTGATAGCTCTGTCGGTACCGGAATACTTCTCCCGGAGGAGCCTTCCTCTCCTAAACGTAGGATGTCTCCTCCAGAGGATATCTCCTTTCAGGACTTTATCAGGGAGGTGGCTCGTGGTTTGTCCATTACTGTGGCTCCTAAAACAGAGCCCAGAGCTAAGGAGTTGGAGATTTTACAATATCCCAAAGCTCCTAAGGAGGCAGCTACCTTGCCTATCCATGAGATTTTACAGGATCTCATGTTGAGAATGTGGGAGACACCTCTCACCACCTCTCCTCATTCTCGCAGACTGGCTACTGGAGTGGAGGAGTGGCCTAGTGGTTGGGGCAAGGTACTTCATGCCGGAAGGTCGGGGGTTCAAATCCCACTAGAGGACTGCAACCTTGGGCCGAAAGGACTGGGGTTTCTAGTCCCACAGGTGCTCCTTGTGGTCTTGGGCAAGCCACTTAACCCTCCATAGCCCATGTTCCCTGCAAAATAGTTATCTCCAAGTTATAATGCCCTGTTCAATGTAATTTCAGTTTGTTCAATGTAAACCGCACTGATGCAGAATAGCACGGTATATAAGGAAAATAAATAAATACCATGTATCGAGTCCCTCCTTGTCCTGGATTCCAAAAAACTCAGCTTCCTCACCACTCTATTGTAGTGGAATCAGCTATGAGAAGGATCAGGAGTGCAAAGAGGCATGCCTCTAATACTCCAGGACGTGAGTGTAGAATTTGGATGCCTTTGGACGTCGTACTTTCCAGGCTTCCATGCTTTCTGCCAGGATCAGTTCCTATATTTTATATATGGGAATATTCCTTAAAGAAGTCACAGGTGATTTAGAGGTTTTGAGCCCTCTTCTTCCTGAGGACAGAAGGCAGGATTTTCTTACACTGGTCAAACATGCCCAGGATGTTTCTAAATTTGTCAACCGTGCAGCTTTTGACTGTTTTGAGTGCATAAGCAGAACCTCTGCCATTGCCATAGGTGCACGTAGAATTGCCTGGCTCCAGGCATCCGATTTGGAGCTCTGGGTGCAGGACAAACTGGGCAATATCCCTTGTACAGGTGAGAATCAATTTGGCAAAAATTGGCAAGAAAAAGCCAATGAAATTAGATGCTGACAACTCCACTTTGGATAGGCTATCCAAAGCCACAGCTGATCCTGCTAGAAAGAAATCTTTCAAGAAGCCTTTCTTCTCAAAGAAGAAGAGGTTTTATCCCTCTTATTCCCAGCAGGGACATTCTGCAGGTCAGCCTGCCCGGAAGGGTCAGCAACCACCTAAACAAAGGAAAGCAAAGACTGCTAAGCCTCAACCGTCTGAGTAGTCTCAGCCTCCACAAGGCCTTTGACTTTCATCTAGAGAACCTAGCCTTCCTGGCCCTCAATGGACCAGAGCCTTCCCCCATTCCAGGAAGGTTATGTCACTTTGCCCCCAGGTGGGAGCAGATAACAGCAGAGCATTGGACACTCTCCATTATAAGAGAGGGGTACAAGCTGCACTTTCTGTGCATGCCCCCTCCCACAATGGTAAGACAGTTCAGTTCTCAGACCTCTCTCATCAACCTGTTAGGTCAAGAGGTCACTATGCTTCTTGCCCAAGGGGCAATAGAAGTATCCATTCATCAACAGGGTACAGGGTTTTACTCCCCCTATTTCCTTATCCCAAAGAAAACAGGGGGATACAGACCTATTTTGGACTTCAGAGAATTGAACAAATTCCTGTTCAAAGAGAAATTCAAGATGATTTCTCTAGGAACTCTGCTGCCATACCTTCAGAGTCAGGATTGACTTTGTTCTCTAGATCTCAAGGATGCGTACACTCATGTTCTCATCCACCCAACTCACAGAAAGTTCCTTCGGTTCCTTTTTCAAGGAAAGCACTACCAGTACAGGGTGCTTCCTTTTGGCCTGGCCTCAGCACCAAGAGTGTTCATGAAATGCATGGCTGTGGTAGCAGCATTTCTCCACACTCTAGGGATATTCGTCTTCCCCTACTTAGACAACTGGCTCATTTGAGCCCCATCAGAGTCAGAGGCCAGGACCTCCCTATCTTGCACAATGTGTATCCTTCAGTATTTGGATCTTGTCATAAACATCCCAAAATCCAGTCTAACTCCCACTCAGTCTCTAGAATTCATAGGAGCTTTGCTGGTTAACAAAAAGGCAAGGGCCTATCTTCCCCAGGCCCGTTGCCTTTGCATGGTGCAGTTAGCTTCTCAAGCAGTGCTAAAACCTCATCTCACTGCCCAAGAAATGCTACAACTACTAAGCCACATGGCATCTACTGTGCATGTGGTTCCTTATGCTCGCCTCCATATGACAACAGCCCAGTGGACTTTATCCACTCAGTGGACCCAGGCATTAGGAGACAAAATAGCAAACACAAATCGCCTTATTTTGTCCCTCCAATGGTGGCTCTCCACTCAGAACCTGTTGCTGGGGTCCCCATTTCAACAACCCTTACCCCAGGCAACTCTCACAACAGATGCTTCACCAATGGGTTGGGGAGCTCATCTGCAAGACCTCTCAACCCAAGGCACTTGGACTCCACAGGAGACTCATCTACATATCAATCTCTTGGAGCTCAGAGCAATCTTCCTTGCTCTTCGAGTGTTCCACACCCTGCTCACCTACAAGACAGTCCTCATTCATACGGACAATCAAGTAGCCATGTTCTACGTGAACAAACAGGGGGGAACAGGCTCTCTGTCGCTTTGCAACCAAGCTTTGCGACTATGGGCCCTCGCCAGAGAGCATCAGATTCATCTCCTGGCAGTGTATCTTCCAGGCATACAAAACTCTTGCAAAACGTATGTAGTCACCTTTCAGAGCTGGAGATACTGCAACATAACAATCAAATGTTTTTCAGCTCTATTTCTTAACTGTGAGATCAAACACTTACTATCCAGATGTATTATTTAACACCTGCACCCAGGTCTCAGACTTTAGTAAAGCTATTATCCAAGCTTCAAAGGTTTGGATTAAATGCTTATTTTCGCATCAACGACCTTGCAATGGTGCTTTAGAGTGTTAAATATCTCTTTTATCCTTTTTTTTAGTTTTTATCTTTTAAATATCAATACCATGCTTGTCTGAAAAGCGGTTAAATAATCCTTCAGTGCTTATCTGAAAACCAGTTGATGACCCCCAACGCCTAACTCTGGTGCCCTTGCGTTTCACTGGTGTTTCTTCAGGGGTCTATTTCCATGCGTCTATTTGCACTGTTCATATTATCCAACCTGCCGACAAAAATATGGCATTATACTCTGGTTTATACTTGTAACATGTTCTCAAAATGTCTATTTATAACTTGACCACAAATTCCAAAACTCTTGGGCAGACAGACTCAGTCGAGTTCTGTTTCCACACGAATGGTCTCTACATGCAGACCAGGTGGCCAAGATTTTTCAAATTTGGGGAACCCTGGACATAAACCTCTTTGCAAGTCCGTTGAATGCCAAACTTCCCCAGTTCTGTTCCAAAATTCCGGCTCAGGGCTCTCAGGCCAGGGATGCTTTCCTCCTTCACCAGGGTCAAGACTTCTTTTATGCCTTTCCACCCATTCCCTTAATTCCCAAAACTCTATTCAAGCTTCAGAGAGACAGAGGCCGTATGATTCTCATAGCTCCACATTGGCCATGGCAAGTGTGGTACACTCTGCTTCTACATCTCTCTCAAGCTCCCTCCCTGGAGTTAGAATCTGCTCCAGATCTCCTGTCTCAGGAGGACGGAATGTTATGGCATCCCAATCCCCAGTCTCTGCATCTCAGGGCTTGGTTGCTGAAGGCCTAGATCTTCATGATCTTAACCTTCCTCAGCAAGTAAAGGATATCCTTTATGCTTCCAGGAAGCCTTCCACAAGACGCTGTTATGCTTTCAAGTGGAAAAGGTTTACCATATGGTGTTCGCAGAAGGGTCTTAACCCCCTTGCGATACCTCTGGAATCATTACTGGAGTATCTCCTTCATTTATCCAATGCAGGACTTAAAACTAACTCAGTAAGAGTCCTTTTGAGTGCTATTGAAGCTTCTTTCAAGCCTCTAAATTGACAACCTATTTCCTCCCATCCTCTTATGGCAAGATTTATTAGAGGCCTTCTTCTAACTAAGCCTCCCATTAGGCTACCACCGGTGGCATGGGACTTAAACCTGGTTCTTGGTCAGCTCATGAAGCCACCTTTCGAACCCTTAGCTACTACCTCATTGAAATTCCTTTCTTGGAAGGTTATCTTTCTCATTGCAATCACATCAGTACGTGCATCAGTGAGTTGCAGGCATTAGTAGCTGATCCACCTTATACAAGGTTCCATCATGACAAGGGAGGAGTAGCCTAGTGGTTGGGACAAGGTACTTCAGGCCGGAAGGTCGGCGGTTCAAATCCCACTAGAGGACAGCAACCTTGGGCCGGAAGGACTGGGGTTTCTAGTCCCACAGATGCTCCTTGTGGTCTTGGGCAAGCCACTTAACCATCCATTGCCCATGTTCCCTGTAAGTATTAGTGTATGTGTCTCAAAATCCCCACGTGTTAAATGTATCCCCCACTTGTGTTGTGACCGCTTTGATTGAAGGATAAGGCGGTATATAAATACCATTAAATAAATAAATGACAAGGTAGTCCTTAGGACTCATCCACACTTTATGCCAAAGGTGGTCTCGCCTTTTCATTTAAACCAAGCGGTCTACCTGCCTGTGTTTTTTCCAAGGCCTCATGCATCTAATGCAGAAAGGAATCTTCATACTTTGGACTGTAAAAGAGCTTTAGCCTTTTACTTGCAAAGAATACAGCAACATAGAAGGTCCTCTCAACTCTGTTGCTTTTGATCCTTCTCATTTGGGACTTCCAGTCTCCAAGAGAACACTGTCCAACTGGATTGCACAGTGTATTTCCTTTGCCTATCAGAGTAAGAATCTTCCTCTGGAGGGTCATGTCACAGCTCACAATGTGAGAGCCATGGCAGCTTCAATGGCTCATCTGCACTCTGTGTCTATCGACGACATCTGTCGAGCAGCCACTTGGGCCTCGGTTCATACCGTCACAGCCCATTACTGCTTGGACAAGGACTCCCGCCGGGATGCCTTGTTTGGTCAGGCTGTTCTCCAACACCTGTTCCATACCTAATCAAGTACTACCCACCATCCCTGGTTGGATGCCAGAGATCCATGGGGGGAAGTGGAGCCCTTTCACAGGGACACACAACTTCTGGGGTCTCTCCCTGGCATCTAACGCTAGGGAGTCCCCATATGTGAAGACTACATTCCTGCTTGTTCCTGGAGATAGCATAGTTACTCACCTGTAACAGGTGATCTCCGGGAACAGCAGGAATTTAGTCTTCACAACCCACCCACCTCCCCTAGGAGTTGTATCTCTCTATCTCTTTCTCTTTCCCTCTCTCTCTCTTTGTTTCAGCTTTTAACTAAACTGGAGAGAGGCATTTGGGAAAGGCGGGAAGGCAGCACGCAGGCGCTGTGGGATGCTCCCAAAAGTTTCCTAATTGGACGCTGGGGAGCGTTCCCGCACAGGCTCCGTCGGTACCGACGATACCCATATGTGAAGACTAAATTCCTGCTGTTCCCAGAGATCACTTGTTACAGGTGAGTAACTATGATTTCCACCTCAATCAGGAGGTGGTTCTTCCAATCTTTTTTCCCAGGCCGCATGCCAGCCGGGCTGAAACAGTCTTGCATACCCTGGACTGTAAAAGGGCGTTGTCCTTTTAAATAGAACGTACGCGGGAGCATCGAAGGGCTACTCAGCTCTTCGTCTCATTTGACCCTAATTTATTTTATTTATTTAGCATACATTTATACACCGCTCCTTCCAGCGATCAGAAGCGGTCAATCGTTGTACAACACAGGGAGAGGGGAATAGACAAGGGGAGGATAGGATGGAGTTACCTGTCTCCAAGTGTACTTTATCCACTTGGGTAGCAGATTGCATCACCTGGGCGTACAGGGTAGCCAACCTCCCCTTGTAGGGTCGGGTCACGGCCCACTGTGCCAGGGCGAAAGCCACGTCAGTAGCTCATCTCCGCTCTGTTCCGTTGGCAGACATCTGCCGGGCCGCAACTTGGTCTTCAAGCCAGACCTTTGCAGCCCATTACTGCCTGGAGAGAGAGTCCCAATGGGACAGTGTTTTTGGCCAGGTGGTACTCCGTAATCTCTTTGAGGTTTAGACAACTCCTACCCTCCGGCCCTTGTGTTGGGCTACCGTACGGGGTTAGTTCTCAGAGAAAATTCTTATCACGGATGCTGAGGCTCTTGAGAGGGAGGCATTTTTTCAGCTCTGGGTTCACGGTAGCCTAGAGCTGGGGAGTCCCATATGTGAGGACTGACTTCCTGCTTGGTTCTGGAGAAAGTGTAGTTACTCACCTATGACAGGTGTTCTCCAGGAGCAGCAGGAATCAGTCCTCACAACCCTCCCTCCTCCCCTGGAGTTGCAGTCCTATCCTTCATTTTGATTTTTGCTGTCTTTTAGCTATGTCATCAGACTGAGGAAGATAGCACTCTTGGGCAGGAAGGGGACCGCGCATGCACGCTGCATTCCCAAAGGCTTTCTTTGAAAGCTGGGGAAATGCTCCGCACAAGGGCTCCGTCGGCGCCGACATCGCCCATATGTGAGGACTGATTCCTTCTGCTCCTGGAGAACACCTGTTGCATGTGAGTAACTACGCTAACCAAACAAACCATAAACAGAGTGAATAATTGGATAAGAGGCCCATAATCTGGGTCAGTCAGTTTATTGAGGTGCCTCCTTGCTGGTGCGGAATTGGGATTTTGGGGCTCCGTTTCTCAGCTTTGTGAGTTTCATACTGGCTGTTGTCAGTTGGCATAGGCTACTTATAACATGCTTTAAACTTGTGCTCTCAGTTTCCACCTGCAAAACCCAGTCATCTGGACGGTACTGGAGGGACTCCAGGAAAGAAAATTAGGTAAGGTCTAATTTCAACTTGGCCTGCATCAGGGTCCACCTTGTGAGTCCTCAAACAGGCCTAATGCTACGGAGCAAGAGAAAGGATCAACTGCTGGAACTTGAAGTTTAACTTTCCTGGCGGAAATATTTATTTTCTCTGCGACTGTGTATGCCTGTGGCAGTAAGAGCAAAGGATAGCTAAGCAGCTTGGGGCTTAAGAACATAAGAAATGCCATACTGGATCAGACCAAGGTCCATCAAGCCCAGTATCCTGTTTCCAATAGTGGCCAATCCAGATCACAAAATACCTAGCAGTTTCCCAAAAAGACACACAGGTTCCATAATGCTTGTATTGGGGCAAGCAGTGGATTACCCGGGTCCTCTTTAATAATGGTTTATGGACCTTTCCTCCAGGAACTAGTTCTGAAAAAGTTCCATGTAAGCAAAGTTATGTTCTCTGTAAACTGCCTTGAGAATCTGAAAGGCGGTATATAAAAAATGCTAAATAAAATAAATAAATAAAATAAACCTTTTTTAAACCCAGCTACACAAACAGCTTTTACTACATCCTCCGGTAACGAATTCTTGAGTTTGATTACATGTTGAGTGGAAAAATATTTTCTCTTATTAGTTTAAACGGGTTACGCTGTAGCTTCATTTCATGTCCCCTAGTTTTTCTACTTTTTGATGGCGTAAAGAATCGATCTACGTTTACCCATTCCACTCCATTCATTAATTTATAGACTTCATATCTCCCCTCAGTCGTCTCTTTCCCAGGTTGAAAAGCCCTAACCTTTTAAACCTCTTCTCATAGGGGTATTCTTCTATCCCCTTTACCATTTTGATGGCTATTCTCTGTACCTTTTCCGCTATATCCTTTTTAAGATACGGTGACCAGAATTGCACATAGTATTCAAGGTGCGGTCACACCATGGAACGATACAGAGGCATTATAATATCCTTGTATTCTCCATTCCTTTCCTTATGATTCCTAGCATTCTATTTGCCTTCTTGGCCACTGCTGCACACTGGGCAGAGGGTTTCAACGTGTTATTCATGATGATGCCTAAATCTTTTTCCTGGGTGGTGGTTCCTAATGTGGAACCTTGCATCATGTAATCGTAATTCGGGTTGTCCTTTCCTAAGTGCATAACTTTGCACTTGTCCACATTAAATTTCATCTGCCATTTTAACATTCAGTCTTCCAATTTATCAAGGTCCTCTTGCAAATTTTCACAATCCTCTTGGGTTTTAACAAGTTTGAATAATTTTGTGTCATCTGCAAATTTGTGGGTTTCTAAGTTGGAAGAACTCGAGTAGATGATGGTACCACTCTGATCCTTTCTTCCTTTTCGTTTAGCCATGTAACTCAAAATAAAAGTGCTGCAGAAACAAAGCAATCATGGAAAAACCCAAGGTACAGTAAGCCGCTTCTCCCCTCTAGGACATCATCTTGCCCTCCCAGAGCCCACTTTTGTAGTTTCATAAAAAGGGTTATCGGTTATCTCTGGGAAGTTGTATAATATATGGACCATTCCATTTTGTTTTAAATCTGTATTTTGCTATAGGAGTTTTGCTGTCCATGTACATTTATGGCTTATTTACTGGTTTAATGAATTATCTTTCACCAGTGATTTTTTTATTTTTTATTTTGACTCTGCAGTCTCTCCTGCCCTTTTTTTCTTCCAGCTCATGCAGAACCTGGCTGGGATCTGGTGCTATGTGTTTTCATTCACACTAGCTGAGGGTTGTTCTGCTGTTTTATATCCCCCTTCCTCTCTACCTCTTTACACATAATTTAGTTGGGCTATTGCAGCATCTATCCTACCCTGGAGTACCCATAGCCTTTGCTCTCTTTGGAACCTGATAATTATGAGCCCTAATCAGCCGTTTAGGTATCACTCCGCTCATTGCCACAACGTCCCCTTTGCAGAATCCCCAGCTCCAGTCGATCTGGGGAGTAGAAGTTCTGACCCAGGAATCAAACCAGAAATGTTCTTCATAGAAGTGTATAGTATTTAGTATCAGTCATTAGGCTGGCCTGTGATGACTTGTTTGCACTGTATACTATTTTTTCTACCTCTTTTGTTACATATACGCAGAGCAGATTTAATACTGGGATTGTAATGGAAATCATAGCTGTGTTGCAGTAATAAAGCTCTCCTGATCATATTTATTATGTTTGGATTACTTAACTTCATTTTCTCTTCATGCATTGACTCAGAAATTTGACCTTGCTTTGAACTTCCAAATAAGTGCAATTGAAATACTAAGTTAAATATTTTCACGCTTAGCTGGTTGACCTTAACACCTCAGATGTTGCATGTATGATCCTATAAAGATTACAGACAGTTTAAGAGTACAGATAACTTTGTGGCTAGTCAGGATTCCTAATGGCATCTTAAAATTGTAGCATAGCTGCTGGCATGGATTTGGATAGTTCAAATGTTATATTGCATGAGATTTGGACTAACTGACTATAAGACTAATTGATCTTTGATTCTTTTTTTTTCTGTAGAGTTTAATTGATGCAGAACTTACCAGGAAGGTGGACATGATGGAGCTTGCATTACCAGAACAGAACAAGTGTCGATTTCCCTAGTAAGTAATTTACATCTGAAGCAGCTGTTGACTAACTACTTATAATGCTGAAAGAAATACCAGGGTGAGCTAAACAAAGGAGAGGTATTGTAAAACCAGAAGAACAAAGCAAAAATCGCTACTTACACTAAAATAAGAAGCACTTTATTTCAAAGTGTAACAATACAAGTGTCAAAAAATAACAATAACATTTAACATAAGAGTATTGCCAGCATCAAAGTATAAATTTATTTAAACAAAACTATGTGATCACTATAAAAAAACCCATTAAACCGAACATGGCTATGTTTTGATGTCATGCCTGTATCAGAGATTTAAGATCTATTTAAAATATACGTACAAATACAATAAATACCTTAAGTTGTTAGTTCTCTTGATGTCTATACAAATAATATATCACAAAATAGAAAAAAGAACATTAACATTTAGATATCAGTTACATTATGTTTCATGTATGTGTGCATATGCATACCCTATTTATCCTGCCAATCTACCCTCAAATATGCACTCTAAAAATATTTGAAAAGAATGTGAAGGACCATCAGAATAGAGTCATTAGGAAACTCAATGCAATTATTTTTGCATATGTCCACCTACTGTATGCACTCCCCTTATCCTGTCATCAGTTCTTATAACACTCAATCTTTAGTTATCTCCAGGAACAAGCAGGAATGTAGTCTTCACATATGAGTATCGTCGGTACTGACGGAGCCTGCGCGGGAACGCTCCCCAGCATCCAATTAGAAAGCTTTTGGGAGCATCCCACAGTGTCTGCGTGCTGCCTTCCTGCCTTTCCCAACTGTCTCTCTCCAATTCTTCGTTTTCCGTGGAGCCAGCAGGTCGTTTCCTGTCACCGCAGAAATTATCCCATATTTTTCATTCTTTTTTATGGTAGCATCTGCCTTCCTCGACGCTATACCGGTACCGCCGGTTCTTTCGTTCTTTCTAGAAAAAAAAAAATTCTAATCTTTTATGTGGATTTTCCAACCTTTTTCTCTCGGATGCCACGCGCCATTTTGGGCACTAGGCCCAATTTTTCCTCAACATGGAAAAACCCACTTCGGGTTTTAAACAGTGTTCCAAGTGTGGCGGTGCCATCTCCGTCACCGACACTCACGAGTGGTGCCTCAAATGTTTAGGTCCTGACCACTCCATCTTGGAGTGTGTTGCCTGTGGGATGATGTTGAAGAGGGGTTGGCAGAACCGAGCTGCTAAGCTTAGCACCCTTTTTCCCTCTGATGCAGCATCTGTGGCATCAACATCTTCCAGGGCTTCGTCTTCCTCCCATGGACCTCAGGTAACCAAACATAAATCTGGCCGGTCCTCAAAGGATAGATCTCCTTCCAAGCATCGAGATGCCTCTGACGTTGTTGCCCTTGAGGGACTTGTACCGGCAAAATTGCCCCGGCAGGAGGCTTCGACTTCGACTTCCAAAGCATTATCGGGGCTCCAGGATGTTCTCGAGGCCTCAACCTTGGCAGAACTACTGGTGCCATGCTCTGGGGTACCAGCCGCTTTGTCCAGTACCGACACCCAGGCATTGGCAGCGTCAATTGACCAGAGATTCCTGGATATTGAGCGCAGTCTGGCGGCTCTCCTTGCGACATCGGTGCCTTCGGGACTGCTTCAGACGGTTCAACCGGTATCGACACTGGCTCCGGCATCGATATCGGTACCGGTACCGACAGCATCGACATCAGCGAATATCCTACTAACACCGAGTCATGCTATTTCCTCCGGTATCGACAGGCCGGTACCGGACCCCTCCAGTACCGACTTCGATCAGTACCAGTATCGTGCTTTACAAGAGCACCCAAACAGAAGATATTTTGAATCCTCGGATGACTCTGAGGACTCTGACAGCTCTGTCGATGCTGGAGTACTTCTCTCTGAGGAGCCTTCTTCTCCTAAGCATAGGATGTCTCCTCCAGAGGATATATCCTTTCAGGATTTCATCAGAGAGGTGGCTAGGGGTCTTTCCATCACAGTGGCTCCTGAAACAGAGCCCAGAGCAAAGGAGCTGGAGATTTTACAATATCCTAAAGCTCCCAAGGAAGCGGCTACTTTGCCTATTCATGAGATCTTGCATGATCACATTTTAAGAATGTGGGAAACACCTCTTACCACCTCTCCCCATTCCCGTACGCTGGATACCATGTATCGAGTACCTCCTTGTCCTGGATTTCAAAAAACTCAGTTGCCACACCACTCCATAGTGGTGGAGTCAGCTATGAGAATGATCAAGAGTGCAAAGAGACATGCATCTAATCCTCCAGGACGTGAATGTAGGACTCTTGATGCCTTTGGGCGTCGAACATTCCAGGCCTCTATGCTTTCTGCCAGGATTAGTTCCTACATCTTATACATGGGAATGTTCCTTAAGGAGGTTACAGGAGATCTCGAGCTTATGAGCCCTCTCCTTCCTGATGACAAGAGTCAGGATTATCTTACACTTGTCAAACATGCCCAGGATGCTTCCAAGTTTGTTAATCGTGCAGCTTTTGACTGCTTTGAGTGCATAAGCAAGAACCTCTGCCACTGCCATAGGTGCTCGTAGGATTGTCTGGCTCCAGGCATCTGACTTAGAACTCTGGGTACAGGATAAACTGGGGAATATCCCTTGTACAGGCGAAAATCTCTTTGGCAAGAATTGGCAAGAGAAAGCTAATGAGCTGGATGCTGATAACACCACTTTGGATAGACTATCCAAGGCTACAGCTGATCCTGCAAGGAGAAAATCCTACAAGAAACCATTCTTCTCTAAAAAGAAGAGGTTTTATCCCTCCTATACCCAGCAGGTGCATTCTGCAGGTCAGTCCACCCGAAAGGGACAGCAGCCCCCAAAGCACAGGAAACCAAAGACTGCTAAGCCTCAACCGGCCCAGCAGTCTCAGCCTCCACAGGGGCTTTGACTTCCATCTAGAGAACTTGGCCTTCCTGGCCCTGAAAGGGCCAGAGCCTTCCACCATCCCAGGAAGGTTGTGTCATTTTGCCCCCAGATGGGGGCAGATAACAGCAGAAGAATGGATTCTTTCCATTATAAGAGAGGGGTACAAGCTTCATTTCTTCAACATGCACCCTCCTACAGTGGTAAGACAGTTCAATTCTCAGGCTTCTCTCAACACCCAGTTGAGTCAAGAGGTCAGTTTACTTCTTGTCCATGGGGCAATAGAAGGCGTACCCATTTCCCAACAGGGTACAGGGTTTTACTCCCCTTATTTCCTTATTCCAAAGAAAACAGGGGGACACAGACCCATTTTTGACCTCAGAGAACTGAACAAATTCCTGTTCAAAGAGAAATTCAAGATGATTTCTCTGGGAACTCTGCTGCCATACCTTCAGAGTCAGGATTGGCTTTGTTCTCTAGATCTCAAGGATGCTTACACTCATGTTCCCATCCATCCAACTCACTGAAGATTCCTTCGTTTTCTTTTTCAAGGAAAGCACTACCAATACAGGGTGCTTCCTTTTGGCCTGGCCTCAGCACCAAGGGTGTTTACGAAATGCATGGCTGTAGTGGCAGCATTTCTTCGCACTCTAGGAATATTCGTCTTCCCCTACTTAGACGACTGGCTCATTCGAGCCCCATCAGAGTCAGAGGCCAGAATTTCCCTATCTTGCACAATGTGTATCCTTCAGTATTTGGGCCTGGTCATAAACATCCCAAAATCCAGCCTAACTCCCACTCAGGCTCTAGAGTTTATAGGAGCTTTGCTGGATACCAGAAAAGCAAGGGCCTATCTTCCACAGGCCCGCTGCCTTCGCATGTTGCAGTTAACCTCGCAGGCAGTGTTAAAAACTCATCTCGAGGAGGAAGTGACGTCACCAGAGCCGATGGCGGCCTGAACGAGCTGCTCCGGCACCAATCCAGCCGTTTATAACAATATTGTAACCCCCCGGCGGCGGAAAGCGGTGGTCCCGGGTGCGGGAAGCGGCCGGAGCTGACCGCGACTGTAGAAACGCTGGCGGCAGCATAATTCAGCGGCAGAACGCCGTGTGAGAGGAAGGCCTACACAGCCGCGTGGTGGGCAGAAATGGTGCCCGGAGGCCCAAAGGAGGAGATGTGAGTGGCCGGCGGCAGCCCCGGACCTGCGAATTTCCCTGGCTTTGCAGTCTCTCCGAAGGAGGAAATTGTGGTGCACAGGGGTGCTGGAGGCGGCCAAAATTGTGGGGCACTGGATCTGGAGGTGAGCAGGGACTGAGGAGGGAGCCCGCCAGACCGGAGACAGCCAAAAAATCGTGAGTCTGCAGTGCTACAGTCATAGGGCACTGGGAGGACCAGGTGGTGGCTGAGCAGTAGCAGGAGTCTGCAGCACAGAGCAGAGTAATAGTGCTGTGTAAGACTGCCCTTAGTGCTAGCAAGGGTGAAGATTGAAAGACCAGTGCAGTGCCAGACTGCGCAATCTGGGGCAGCGATGACCACCAGAAGAAAAGCGGCAGATCTCAAAGAGTTTGCATACCCTGGATCACATGGAGGGAAGGGAGAAGCAGGCCCGACAGGGACTAAAAAGCCTCCGGATGGGCACGAAGAGCAGGGTGAAGAAGTGGAGAGGGAGAATGTAACGGCTCCTGGACTGGAAGCTACGCAACATATCACGAGAGCGGAGCTCAGAGACTGGTTTCTTGAAATTAAAAATGAGGTGCAGTCCGTGAAGAATGAGTTGGCCGAGGTGCTGGGTCCCCTGAAGGAGGAAGTCGGAGAGTTGGTGTGTAGAATGGGAGACCATGAGAACAGGTTACAAGAGCTTGAACAGCTACAGGAAGGCGAGACCCAACGGAATGTGAAGTTGGGATCTCAATACGAAGCTCTGTTATATAAGCTGGAGGATCTGGAGAACCGTTCGCGACGCAACAATCTGAGACTCCGCGGGATTCCAGAGGAAAAGGAGTTTATGGACAGTGAAAAGGTTGCGCGATCGGTGTGCATGGAAGCTTTCCGGCAAGGCGGAGAGGAGGTGACGGCTATGGACATACAGTTGGAAAGAGCACACCGTGCACTGGGAAAACCAGTTGGCAATAAACCACGAGACATCATCATCTGCCTAGCACGGTATAAAATCAAAGAGAAAATTGTGCATAAAATACGGAGAGCGGGAGCCCTCATGTGGCAAGGGTACCCAGTGCACATATATGAGGACCTTTCTGCGGGCACGTTGCAGCGGAGGAGGGCTATGCAACTTGTTACACAACTTCTGCAGAGGGAAGACATTAAATATCGTTGGCTTCATCCATTTGGACTCTCGTTTACAGTAAAAGGGCAGTCATGGCGGATACAGACACCGGAGGAGGCACTGAAGGCCCTTCGGGAGGCAGGACTGAGCACCACGGCGGAAGGCCTGGGGGCAGGTACTGCAACTGGCGGGTGGCGGGGGCAGAGTGGGGGCAGCCCGCAGCACCGGCGTACAAGACCTGCAAATCCAGGGCAGGAGTTGCAGGCCGCCCAGCGGCCGGAAGACACTTGAAGGACTTTGAGGACTGATAGCATGCAGGTTTGAATGTTGCAGGGTGCAGGTGGAGTGCTATGTTTCTGTATGACCATCTTGGTAGCATATAGGTTTTGTGTTATGTACTTAGGGGAAGAGAAGGGAGGGGAGGTGGAGAGCAGGTGGTGAGGGGGAAGGAGCAAGGGGATGGGAGGGGGAGGAGGATGGAGATGTGGTAGTGTAAAGGGGGGAGGTCTGAGGGAACGGGGGAGAGGGGACGGAAGGCGGGATACAGAGGGTGTGGGAGGGGCATGTGGAGAGGAAACGGGGGGGCTGAGGGGATGATAGGTGACAGAGGGAGGCGGGTTAGTGGGTTGGTAGACAGGGGGGTAGGGATGAGTGTAAATGTTAGGCTGGGGAAGGTAGGGGGCGCACTACTCCTGAGTTATCCTCTGGAAGTAACGGAGGATATGGGGGGGATGGGGGGGGGAGGGGGGATGGGGGAGGCCTTGAGGGGGTTAAAAGAGGTTTGACGTGTTCGGGGGGGAGGAGGAGGGGGAGGTATGGGGTAGGAAGGGTGGGTGGCGGGCTTGGGGGAGGGGGGTGTGGGAAGCAGAGGAAGTTGCGGATCATGACCTTGAATGTCAAAGGGCTGCGTACAAGACAGAAACGCCGGTTGGTGGAGATGGAGGGTAAACGCACGGGTGCTGATATTATGTGCATACAGGAAACACATTTGTGGGTGGGGCAGGAATATATGTTAACATCTCGGCAGTACCCCATGGTGGTTCTGGCGGGCCAGAGACTAAACTCTCGGAAAGGGGGGGTGGGCATCTTGGTAGGGGGGAGTATCATAACATGGTGAAGGAGGTTAGACGGGGGAAAGGAGGTAGATGGGTGGGGGTGTTACTGCAAATTGACAGGGAGGAGGTATGGGTGATTAGTTGGTATGGCCCCAATGAGAAGCAGGGGGAGGCCTATGAGCAACTTCTGAAGGAGTTGGAGGGAGTGGGGAGTATTCCAATAATACTGGGAGGGGATTTCAATCTGACGTGTAACCCCAGAATTGACACCAGCGGGGGGCAGGGGGGTGGGGGGCGAAGGGATAGACAAAGCCTGCATAAATTGAGAGAAAGCCTGGGTTTGGTGGAGGTTTGGAGAAGTTGGCACCCGGGAGAACGGAAATACACATACTATTCCCCAGTGCATAGCTCTTATAGTAGGTTGGATATGATCTGGGGGGGTGGAATCTGGTTAGAAAGAATCCAGGATGTAGAACATGGTTTGATCACTTGGTCCGACCATGCCCCGTTGAGTGTATGTTTTGATCTGGGTCGGAAAGAGGACAGTCTAAAATTTTGGAGACTCAATAATTCTCTGTTAGAAGAGGAGAAGCATGTGGGGAAGATTAAGGCCATATACAAGACTACCTCCAATTTAACGATATAGGGGAGGTGTCTATGGGGGTGCTCTGGGATGGCTTAAAAGCGGTGATTCGTGGACAGTTGGTTAGTCTAGGGGCACGGGTGAAGCAGGACAAAGGGGCAGCGGAAAGTAAATTATTGCACCAGCTGCGGCGTTTAGAGGGGGTACATCAGAGGGTGTTGGATCCATGCACACTTGCGGAGCTTATTAGGGTGAGAGCGGAGTTGAGTACACTGCGGGCCCAAGAGATAGCATTCCATCTCGCGGTACTGAAGCAGGCCCATTTTGAAGGAGGCAATCGGGCGGGGAAGATACTGGCCAGTCGCCTGAAGGGGCGGCGGCAAGCAGCGCATGTCGACGGTATTCGGAATACTAAAGGGGAATGGATTCACACCTCAAAGGGCATTAGGGGGGTGTTTCGGGAGTACTATAAGAAATTGTATGAAAGCGAACTGGGGGTGGGAGGGCAGGACACGGCCGAATTTCTGGAGGAATGTGGTCTGTCGCAAGTGACTGAGGAGGAAAGGGAATATCTCGGGCAGGAAATCCGGGAGGAGGAGGTGAGGAGGGCTATAACCACGCTGAAATTGGGGAAGGCGCCAGGGTTGGATGGGTATACGGCAAAGTTCTATAAGGTCCTATCCGAACAGATCACGCCCCTCTTTACTAAGGTAGTTAATAAGGTGCTACAGGGGGAGGGCCTCCCGCAAACAATGGTGGAGGCGGGTATAACAGTACTGCCGAAACCAGGTAAAGATAAGGGGGTATGTAGCTCATATCGACCTATCTCCTTGATAAATTTGGACGCTAAGTTGTTGGCAAAAATTTTGGCGAATAGAATTCAAGATGTCGTTCCGCACCTGATTCACCCGGATCAGACGGGTTTTGTGAAGGGGCGTCAGGGTAGTGATAATGTGAGAAAAGTTTTGAATGTTATGTGGCATCTTCAGCGTACCACCGAGGAGGCAGTGTTAATCACAGTAGATGCCGAGAAGGCCTTTGATCGGGTGGAGTGGTCTTTTATGTTTCAGGTTTTGGAGACCATGGGGTTTGGAGGGAGGTACATTAGTTGGATAAAAGCGTTATACCAGGGGCCGCGTGCTAGAGTTAGGGTGAATGGTGGGTACTCTGAGAGCTTTGAGCTCCATAGAGGTACTCGACAGGGGTGCCCCTTATCGCCCCTCTTGTTTGCATTGGCTATAGAGCCGCTGGCAGCCTATATCAGACGGGCGGGGGATATTAAAGGAGTGACGATACGTGGGAGGGAGGAAAAGATTGGACTGTTTGCAGATGATGTTGTCTTTACCCTGACCCAGCCCCTTACAACCTTACCAGTGCTCTTGACGGCTATACAAAGGTACAGCCGCCTAGCGGGATATAAAATGAATCAAGGAAAGACGGAATTGTTGGGATTTAATTTGGCGCCCAGGGTGGAAGAGAGCCTCCGGCACCATTTTAAGTTTCGGTGGGTGGAGGGGAGATTCCGGTACTTGGGGATCCAGTTGGGGACCCCTTTATTTAAGCTTAAGCAATGGAATTATCAAGGTTTGGTTGAGAATATCCGACAGGATCTATCCCAGTGGCGGGGGTTGTATCTGTCTTGGTTGGGCCGCATTGTGGTGGTAAAAATGAATGTCCTCCCAAGGTTATTATTTGTGTATATGTCTCTGCCGTGTAGGCTGATTAGAAAGGAAATCGATAAGATGCAAAATCTCCTGCTGCAATTTATTTGGGATGGTAAGCGTCCGAAAGTCGCCCGGGCGACCATGTATAGGTTGAAAGCGGAGGGGGGATTGGGGGTCCCGTCGTTGCTCCGGTATTATGAAGCGGCGCAACTTCGGGCGCTGTTCGCTTGGAAAGAGGGGGTGGAGAGACCTGGCTGGGTGGAGATGGAGGAGGGGGAGGGAGCGGAGGTGGGGGCATGGATATGGGACCCGGGTGGGGGAGGGACGGAGAAAGGAGATGGGAATCCATATCGCAAACTAACAAGACAGGTTTGGGTGAAATGGAAGAGGTTCCTGCTAGGGGGGAAACAATTTTCCTGCGAAACTCCAATACCGACCTTAATGAAAGGCAGGATGGGGGAGGCAGCAAGGGCTTTTAGGGGGTGGGGGGAGAAAGGATTACGGAAATTGGGTCAGTTGGTGGGGGAAGGGGGGCACATTCGGGGATTTGAGGAGCTGCAACAGAAATATGGCTTGGAAGAGTCCGATAGATTTGCCTATGTTAGTTTGTGGTATTGGCTTCAGCAGAGGGGGGTGAAGCAAGACTGGATGGCGAAGCGCACGTCGTTTGAGGAGATGATGGGGAGTGCTGGGATGCCTAATCGGATTATCTCAAAGTTATACAAACTTCTGGGGGAATTTCAACAGGGACCCATACAAGGTCAGTTGCAATGGGAGGAGGAGCTGGGGGGACAATGGGATGCTGAGAGGTGGGAAAGAATTTATATTAGAACCCATAAATTGGCTCCGGGAACAGCTATGCTGGAAAACAGCTTTAAGCTAAGGTTAAGGATGTATTGGACCCCAGTGTGGCTGCATGCCCTCTACCCTGATAGTTCGGATAGATGCTGGAAAGGGTGTGGGGAAAGAGGTGATTTGCTGCATATGGTGTGGGGCTGCATGATAGTTCGGGATTATTGGCGGGCGGTGGAAAGTCTTACGGCAGCCATCACAGGGGTGCAGGTGGGCTTTACCCCTAGTGTGGTGATTCTGAATGAAGGTGTGCTGGGAGGGAGAGGGGGAGAATTGGATAGACTACAGGGGTATTGTGTCATCGCCGGGCGGATGGGTCTGCTACATTGGTGGAAGAAACAGGATGTTCCCCCAGTAGCGGAGGTTGTGGGGCGTATGGAGCAGCTTAGGGGATATTGTGCAATAGAAGCCCATCATAAACATACTGTCCACCGGTACAATAAAGTGTGGGAAAGATATGAGCATTGGAGGGCAGGGGGGGGGGGTTAGTATAAAGGCGCGGACATGGTTGTAGTATCCAACCACTGCTCCTTTCACCTGTAGGGGTGCTGGGTGGGCTGTTTCCTGTATGCACCTCTGTACGTATGCACCTCGTGTTAAGATTTGCCTTGGTTACTTTTAGTATGTCCACCGCTGCTTGTACGGTGGAAAGGGGTTCTTCTGCTTTAGGGGAGTGGGTGAAGTTTTTTTTTCTTTTTTTTTTTGTTGGGAGGCCTAGGGTTAGCGGGAGGGGGGGTAGGGGGGGATGCTATTGGTGGGGGGGGGGGCTTATGATTATTATTGTGTGGTAAGTGGTCTTTATGCTTGTATGGTCCACAATGGAAGAATCTCTGCCTGTATAAACTGTAGAATGTATAAACGGTACAAGGTACAAAGTGTAAAACAGAGTATTGGGGTTAACAGAAAATGGAGATGCACTATGGGCGGGGATCTACCCCACCTGCTGATGACACTGTACAGATTGTTTTTGTTTTGGTATCTGAGTTGGGGGGGTTCCTGATGTATGTTATGTATTGCCTGTTGTGGTAAGTGCTAATAAAAACTTTTAAATTATAAAAAAAAAAACTCATCTCACTGCTCGGGAAATGTTACAACTACTAGGCCACATGGCATCTACCGTGCACGTGGTTCCCTATGCTCGCCTCCATATGACAGCAGCCCAGTGGACTCTATCCACTCAATGGACTCAGGCATCAGGCTGCCTATCAGACAAAATAGCAAACACAAGTCGCCTTATTTTGTCTCTACAATGGTGGCAGTCAACCCAAAACCTGTTGGTGGGGTCCCCTTTCCAGCAACCCTTACCCCAGGTCACTCTAACAACAGACGCCTCACAGGTGGGTTGGGGAGCTCATCTGCAAGATCTCTCAACCCAAGGCACCTGGACTCCACAGGAGACCCACTTACATATCAATCTCCTAGAACTCAGAGCAATCTTCCTTGCTCTTGAGTGTTCCATACCCAGCTCAGCTACAAGACAGTCCTAATTCAGACGGACAATCAAGTAGCTATGTTCTATCTGAACAAGCAGGGAGGAACAGGCTCTCTGTCGCTTTGCAACGAAGCTTTGCGACTATGGGCCCTCGCCAGAGAGCATCAGATTCATCTCCTTGTGGTGTATCTGCCAGGCATTCAAAACTCTTGGGTAGACAGACTCAGTCGAGTTCTGCTTCCACACGAATGGTCTCTCCATGCAGACCAGGTAGCAAATATTTTTCAAATTTGGGGAACTCCGGATATAGACCTCTTTGCAAGTCCGTTGAATGCCAAACTTCCCCGGTTCTGTTCCAGAATTCTGGCTCAGGGTTCTCAGGCCAGGGATGCTTTCCTCCTCCATTGGTGTCAGGACTACCTATATGCCTTTCCACCCATTCCCCTAATTCCCAAAACCCTATTCAAGCTTCAGAGAGACAAAGGCCACATGATTCTCATAGCTCCACATTGGCCATGGCAGGTGTGGTACCCTCTGCTCCTGCATCTCTCTCAAGCTCTATCTCTGGAGTTAGGATCTGCTCCAGATCTCCTGTCTCAGGAGGACGGGATGTTGTGGCATCCCAATCCCCACTCTCTGCATCTCAGGGCCTGGTTGCTGAGAGCCTAGACCTTCATGGTCTTAACCTTTCTCAGCAAGTAAAGGATGTCCTTTGTGCTTCCAGGAAACCTTCCACAAGACGCTCTTATGCTTTCAAGTGGAAAAGGTTTTCCGTATGGTGTTCGCAAAAGGGTCTTCACCCCTCTGCGATACCTCTGGAATCATTACTGGAGTATCTCCTTCATTTATCTAATGCAGGACTTAAGACTAATTCAGTAAGACTCCATTTAAGTGCTATTTCAGCTTTTTTAAAGCCTTTAAATGGACAGTCTATTTCCTCTCATCCTCTCATAGCGAGATTTATGAGGGACCTTCTTCTAAATAAGCCTCCCATTAGGCCACCTCCAGTGGCGCATGGGACCTGAATCTGGTTCTTGGTCAGCTCATGAAGCTGCCTTTTGAACCTTTAGCTACTACCTCCTTGAAATTCCTTTCCTGGAAAGTTATCTTTCTCATTGCAATCACATCAGCGCGTCGCATCAGTGCATTGCTGGCATTAGTTGCTGATCCTCCTTACACGAGGTTCCATCATGATAAGGTAGTCCTTAGGACTCATCCACACTTTATGCCAAAGGTGGTCTCACCCTTTTCATTTAAACCAGCGGTTTGCCTGCCTGTATTTTTCCCAAGGCCTCATGCTTCAAATGCAGAAAGGAATCTTCATACTTTGGACTGTAAAAGAGCACTTGCCTTTTACTTTCAGAGAACACAGCAACATAGAAAGTCCTCCCAACTCTTTGTTGCTTTTGATCCTTCTCATTTGGGACTTACAGTCTCCAAGAGAACATTGTCCAACTGGATTGCACAGTGTATTTCTTTTGCCTATCCGAGTAAGAACCTTTCTCTGGAAGGCCATGTCACAGCTCACAATGTGAGAGCCATGGCAGCCTCAATGGCTCATCTACACTCTGTGTCTATTGACGACATCTGTCGAGCAGCTACTTGGGCCTCGGTTCATACCTTCACAGCCCATTACTGCTTAGACAAGGACTCCCGCCGGGATGCATTGTTTGATCAGGCTGTTCTACAACACCTGTTCCATACTTAATCAACTCCTACCCACCTTTCCCGGTAGGATGCCAGAGATCCATGGGGGGAAGTGGAGCCCTTCGACAGGGGCACACAACTTCTGGGGTCTCTCCCTGGTATCAGTAGCTAGGGAGTCCCCATATGTGAAGACTACATTCCTGCTTGTTCCTGGAGATAGCATAGTTACTTACCTGTAACAGGTGATCTCCGGGAACAGCAGGAATTTAGTCTTCACAACCCACCCACCTCCCCTAGGAGTTGTATCTCTCTTTTCTTTTCTTTCCCTCTCTCTCTCTTTGTCTCAGCTTTAAAACTCAACTGGAGAGAGGCAGTTGGGAAAGGCGGGAAGGCAGCACGCAGGCGCTGTGGGATGCTCCCAAATGCTTTCTAATTGGATGCTTTCTAATTGGATGCTGGGGAGCATTCCCGCACAGGCTCCGTTGGTACCGACGATACCCATATGTGAAGACTAAATTCCTGCTGTTCCCGGAGATCACCTGTTATGCTTTATTACCACTCAAAATATTTTTTAAATTTTCATTTATATTAAAACACTCAATTTGTATTTTCTCAATGCGGGCGTAGAGAGCTTTAACTTTGCCATTTTAAAAAGTCATACATTACAAACTCATCTTCATACTATAGTTTCCACAGATGTTGCACATTCATACTTAACTAACTGATTTGGAGTGGAGGAGTGACCTACTGGTTAGGGCAGCAGCCTCCAGACAGAAAGACCACGGCACGCCTTGGACAAGTCACGTAACCCTCCATTACCTCAGCTACAAAACTTAGATTGTGAGCCCTTTGGGGACAGGGATACCTGAATGTAACTTGCCTTGATCTTCCCCTGGAAAGGCTTGAGCTACTACTACTACTACACTGTTCTTGCTGTTATTTTGCCACTAAAATCTTTGTTCTACAATACCTTCAGAGCGCCTCCTCTCACCCAGCTTGCTTGCAGGTTTTGCAATTCAGCAATTCAGGGTTGCGATTTCCCTGAAAATAACAATTTGCAACTTCAGGATGAAGGCACTGTAGAACGGAGATTTTAGCGGCAGAAATAATGGCAAACTAGGAGCTGCCCTTTTTCATTAATTTTTCCTTTTTACTTAGGTAATTTTAATTCCATATTGTCCTGCTAGACCAGGCCAGACAAGCAGAGTGTTTTCCTACCAGCAGTCTGTTGGAGACAAAGAACCAATGAAAAGCCCAGGCTTTAATGATATTCCTCCCATGCCTCTATCGCCTCAACCACTAGAGGTCTATCTCCAGGAACAAGCAGGAATGAGTCCTCACATATGGGTACGTCAGAACCGACGGAGCCTGCGCGGGAAAGCTCCCCAGCTTTTCAGATGAAAAGCTTTTGGGGCTTCCCACAGCGCATGCGCGCTGCCTTCCCGCCTTCCTGACCAGCTCTCTTCAGTTTCTCTTTTTCCGCGGAGCCAGCAGGTCGTGTTCCTGTCACCGCTGAAGAAATTGTTATTTTAATTTGTTTCTTTTGACCGCGTACCTGCCTTCCCCATACCAAAACCGGTACCGCCGGTCTCTCTTTCTTTATTTCTTAAAAAAAAAAAAAAAATCTTTTTTTATTTTCAGCACAACATGGTAACTTTTGCTAGGCCTTCAGGCCTACACAAATTCTCCTCATGGAGAGGCCAGCTCCTGGTTTTAAAAAGTGTACCAAGTGCAGTGCTGTTATTTCTCTCACAGACACCCATGAATGGTGTCTTAAATGTTTGGGACCTGACCACTCCATACCGGACTGCCCATTCTGCTCCCAGATGTCTAAACGTGGTATGCAGAACCGGGCCAACAAGTTCCATGTGCTGTTTGCTTCAGATAATCCAGCATCACAGTCATCCAGGTCTTCCTCTCCGGATGGATCTCAGGTAACCAAACTTTCTGTGGGCAAATCCTCTAAAAGCAAATCTCTTTCAAAAGATCGAGAGGCTCTCAATCTTGAGTTCGAGGATTCTGCCCAAGCCAAAAAACCCCGGCGGGAGGCTCCGGTCTCCAAAGCACCATCTATGGGGTTACAGGTTGACATCGATGGCACGGCCTCGACCGATCACCTGTTAGACTGCTCTGGGGTACCGGCTGATACCGGTACCGACATCCAGGCAGCAGTGGCGTCCATGGGCAATACTGTCCAGACCATGCAGCAGGCCGTTCTGGCTTTCATTAAGGCTGCGACGCCCTCGGTACCGATTCCATCGGTACCGACTCCGGTTCCGGTATCCACACCGGAACCGAGACCATCGACTTCCAAGCGTCGATCGGTTCCGCATGCCGGATTCAGGCTTTTGCCCGATACCGATCCCATGCCCGATACGCCCGATGTCGATATCGGTCGGTACGCGTATCGTGCATTGGAAGCACAGAGAGAATACTCAGATTCTTCTGATGAGTTCAATTCCTCTGATGACTCTGCTGAGCTTGATCTTCCTGAGGAGCCCTCTTCTCCAAAGAGGAGGATGTCTCCTCCAGAGGATTTATCCTTTCAGGATTTCATTGTTGATGTAGCTAAAGGGCTTTCTATTGCTACATCTTCTGGAACGGAACCAAGATCAAAGAAATTGGATATTTTAGGATACTCCAAAGCTCCTAAAGAGGCAGTTACCCTGCCTATCCATGAAATCCTTCAAGAACACTTGATGGATTTGTGGGAGACTCCTCTAACACTGTCTCCTCATTCCCGTAGGTTGGACACCATGTACCGGGTCCCTCCTTCTCCTGGGTTTCGAAAGACTCAACTGCCTCACCACTCCATTGTGGTGAAGTCTGCCATGAAAAAGATAAAGAGTCCTAAAAGGCACTCTTCTACCCCTCCAGGGCGAGAATGTAAGACCCTTGAGTCTTTTGGTAGAAAGATCTTCCAGGCTAGTATGCTTATTGCCAGGATCAATTCCTACAGTCTTTATATGGGCATGTTTCTCAGAGAACTTGCCCTGAAGGTACGGCATTTTGCCCCCTTTATCCCTGAGGATAGAAAGGAGGACTTCACTTCTGTGGTGACACAACTTTCAGAGGTCTCCAAGTTTTCCAACAGGGCAGCCTTTGATTCCTTTGAGGTTGCAGGCAGGGCTTCGGGAATTGCTATTGCAGCCCGACGTCTTGCTTGGCTCCAGGCTTCTGACCTAGAACCCTGGGTCGTGGATGGCTTAAGGAATCTGCCCTGTACAGGTGAGAACTTATTTGGTGAGGACTGGCAAATTAAAGCTGCTCAAATGGACGCAGAAAATGCCACTCTAGATAGACTTTCTAAGTCTACTTCTACTCCTGCCAAAAAGAAGCCTTTTAAGAGGCCTTACTACAAGAAGGCCAGATTTTCCACAAATACTGGCCAACAATCTGCTCAGCCTCGCTTTGCTGCTAAACGTCAGCAATCTAAGCAAGTAAAGTCAAGGCCTGCAGTGTCTGCTACACCCCAGCAGGCTCAACCCCCTCAGGGGTTTTGACTTGCCCCTAGAGAACTTACCATTTCTGGCTCTAGAACAACCAGAGCCCCTCACCATTCCCGGAAGGTTAGCTCACTTTGCTCCCAGATGGGAGCAAATTACATCAGAGCAATGGACCCTCTCTATCATCCGAGAGGGTTACAAACTTCATTTCTCCAGCCTTCCTCCCCATACCATGGTGAGGCAATTCAGTTCTCCCCCATCTCTTCTGACCCTGTTGGGTCGGGAAGTCTCCTCTCTCCTTGCCCAAGGGGCAATAGAGGAGGTTCCTCTTCCTCAACAGGGGTTAGGGTTCTACTCCCCTTATTTTCTCATAACAAAGAAGACAGGGGGCTTCAGACCTATCCTAGATCTGAGAGAATTGAACAAGTTTCTATTCAAGGAGAAATTCAAAATACTCTCTCTGGGCATTCTCCTTCCATACCTTCAGAGTCAGGATTGGCTTTGTTCTCTAGATCTCAAGGATGCGTACACTCATATACTCATCCATCCATCCCACAGAAAATATCTTCGATTTCTGTTCCAGGGAAAACATTTCCAATACAGAGTACTTCCCTTCGGTCTCGCCTCTGCTCCAAGAGTATTCACAAAATGCATGGCAGTCGTAGCCGCATTTCTAAGAGGCATGGGAGTCTTCGTGTTCCCATATCTGGACGACTGGCTCATCCGAGCTCCATCTCAGTCAGAAGCCCAGATTTCCTTGGACCGCACAAGGCGTATTCTTCAATATCTGGGACTTGTGGTAAACATTCCCAAGTCCCAACTTATCCCTATTCAGTCCCTGGAATTCATAGGGGCCCACTTGGACTCCACCACTGCAAGGGCCTACCTCCCTCTGGTCCGAGGCCAACGACTAATCAGCTTGGCCTCCCAGGCTCAGTCCAGAAGTCACTTGCCAGCCAGGGAACTGCTGCAACTTCTGGGCCACATGGCCTCCACGGTCCATGTGGTGCCCTACGCTCGTCTCCATATGAGGGCAGCTCAATGGACTTTGGCCACCCAGTGGTCTCAAGCATCAGGAGCGCTCTCAGACCAAGTACTCACCTCAAAACGTCTGTTTTGGTCTCTCCAGTGGTGGACATCCTCCAAAAATCTGTTGTTGGGGACCCCCTTCCAACCTTCGTTGCCCCAAGCAACCCTCACAACAGATGCCTCCCAAACAGGGTGGGGAGGTCATCTCCAACACCTCTCCACTCAGGGCACCTGGTCTCCCCAGGAGACCACCCTTCACATCAACCTTCTGGAACTGCGAGCAATCTTCCTTGCCCTCACAGTCTTCCACACCCTCCTTGTCAACCTGACTGTCCTAGTCCAGACAGACAATCAGGTAGCCATGTTCTATGTCAACAAACAAGGAGGGACGGGCTCTCTGTCGCTTTGCAACGAAGCTCTCAGATTATGGGCCTTCGCCAGAGAGCATCAAATTCATCTTCTGGCAGTATACCTTCCAGGAGTTCAAAACTCTCGGGCAGACAGACTCAGTCGAGTTCTGCTTCCACACGAATGGTCCCGGACATAGACCTCTTTGCAAGTCCGTGGAATGCCAAACTTCCCCGGTTCTGTTCCAGGACTCCGTGTCAGGGAGCTCAGGCCAACGACGCCTTTCTCCTGCATTGGGGTCAGGAATTCCTGTATGCTTTTCCACCCATTCCTTTGATTCCCAAGACTCTGTTCAAACTTCAGAGGGATCACGGGTCAATGATCCTCATAGCTCCACGCTGGCCACGCTAAGTGTGGTTCCCTCTACTTCTACAGCTCTCCCAGGGCTCCTCCCTGGACCTGGGAGCTGCGCCAGACCTTCTGTCTCAGGAGAAAGGGACTTTGTGGCACCCAAACCCCAAGTCCCTACATCTCCGAGCTTGGTTACTGAAGGCTTAAGCCTTCATGAGTTTAATCTTTCTCAACCAGTGAAAGATATCCTTCATGCCTCTAGGAAACCCTCTACCAGGCGTTCCTATGCTTTCAAATGGAAACGTTTTTCCATTTGGTGTGCTCAACAGGGTCTTGACCCTCTGGCACTTCCTTTGAATTCTCTACTAGACTATCTCCTGCATCTTTCCAATGCAGGCCTCAAGACGAATTCAGTACGAGTCCATTTAAGTGCTATTGCAGCATCCTTAAAACCTATAAATGGACAACCTGTCTCCTCTCATCCTCTTGTTGTAAGGTTCATGAGAGGCCTGACCTTAACTAAACCTCCCATCCGACCTCCGCCGGTAGCATGGGATTTGAACCTAGTTCTAGGTCAGCTTATGAAGCCACCTTTTGAGCCTTTGGACTCCACCTCCTTGAAATTTCTTTCATGGAAGGTAGTTTTCCTTATTGCAGTCACTTCAGCTCGCCGCATCAGTGAACTGCAGGCTTTAGTGGCTAATCCACCTTATACTAGGTTTCATCATGATAAGGTGGTCCTTAGGACGAACCCCCACTTTATGCCCAAAGTGGTCTCGCCTTTTCATCTTAATCAAGAGGTATATCTACCTGTTTTTCTCCCGGCTCCTCATGCATCCAGTGCAGAGAGGAACCTTCATACCCTTGATTGTAAAAGAGCTCTCGCCTTTTACCTCAACAGGACTGAGCCACATCGAAAGTCTTCCCAACTTTTTGTGGCTTTTGATCCTTCTCATTTGGGACTTCCAGTCTCCAAGCGTACACTTTCCAATTGGATTGCTCAGTGTATTTCTTTTGCTTACCAGAGTAAGAACATTTCTCTGGAAGGCCATGTCACAGCTCACAATGTGAGAGCCATGGCCACCTCTATGGCTCATCTTCACTCTGTTTCCATAGATCAGATCTGTCGAGCAGCCACTTGGGCCTCGGTTCATACCTTCACAGCCCATTACTGTTTGGACAAGGACTCCCGCCGGGATGCCTTGTTTGGTCAGGCTGTCCTCAAATACCTGTTCCATACTTAAACAACTCCTTCCCACCTTCCCTGGTTGGATGCCTGAAATCCATACGAAGATGGTTACCTTTGGAGGGGGATCTCCCAGGCATCTTAGCTAGGGAGTCCCCATATGTGAGGACTCATTCCTGCTTGTTCCTGGAGATAGCACAGTTACTTACCTGTAACAGGTGATCTCTGGGAACAGCAGGAATTAGTCCTCACAACCCACCCACCTCCCCTAGGAGTTGTATCTTCTATCTATCTACCTTCCTTTCCTCTCTCTATTGTCTCAGCTATAAACTCGAACTGAAGAGAGCTGGTCAGGAAGGCGGGAAGGCAGCGCGCATGCGCTGTGGGAAGCCCCAAAAGCTTTTCATCTGAAAAGCTGGGGAGCTTTCCCGCGCAGGCTCCATCGGTTCCGATGCACCCATATGTGAGGACTAATTCCTGCTGTTCCCAGAGATCACCTGTTACAGGTAAGTAACTGTGCTTTTCAGTAGTTCTTTGTCTCAAGCAGATAGTGGATGAATTTTCTCCTCTTTGAAGAAAATCTGAAGGATTAAGAGGAAAAGATTGCTTAAATGCTTGTGAACAACCACTTTGAGGGCGACGTGGGAAACTCCTCTAGACTGCGGTCTTTTCAGTACCCATAGAAGGAGGGAAAATTGCTTCAGCTCCATGCTGTTAACATAAGAGCCTGTTGAGCAGCCGGAAATTGAAAGGATCTGTAAGAGTGCATTAGCCTCACCCAACCTCAATGCCTCCCCACCCCCGCTGTCTCCTAAAGATTGCAGAAGGCTCTCAGAGGGATCTGCCTGCTAGCCATTTTAAACGCAGTGCTGCAAAGCCAGTGTAACCATTGCAGGGGCGTAGAGCTGAGCCTACTACTACTGAATATTTGTATAGCGCTACAAGACTTGCACTGCACAAACACATGTAAAAGGCGGTCCCTCCTCATCAAAGCTTGCATCTAGTCAAGACAATAGCTGTAGACATAGGATACATCTAGGGGGAATGGTAAGGAAACACAAATTGAGATCAGGTAAGTCAACATTTGAAAACGGCAGCGAAGAGGCAAATTTTAAGCCTGGATTTGTAAAGGGTCAGAGAAGGTGCCTGACATACAGACTCAGGTAGTTTGTTCCAGGCATGGGGAACAGCAATGTGGAAGGAGCGAAGTCTGGAGTTAGCAATAAAAGAGAAGGGCACAGATAGAAGGGATTTGCCAGAAGAACGGAGTTCTCGAGGAGGGTTGTAGGAAGCAGAGGCGGTTCTATCATTAGACCAACAGAGGCCTCTGGGCTGCCACTGCCTCCCACTGCTCTTTTTCCCACTCAAGCTCGTCTGAACAAGAAAAAAAGCAGCGGGAAGGCAGCAGCAGGCCAGAGGCAGAAAAAAACAGAAATAAATACAGCCGTGACTGTCAGAGTGCCATCTCCTAGAAACTGCCGCTTGGAGGAAAGCCATAAATACAGTCACGACTTCAGGCGTGCTACTGATTTGCTGCTCTCTCCAGCTCTCTAGCGCACGCAATCATTGTTGAGTGAGAGAAGCGTGGGATTTGCTGGGTTCCCGAGCTGCTTCGCTCGCCCACTTCATCCTGGCAGGCCTCAGCGTGTCTTAGCATCCAGCCTCCCTGCTGCCCCTTCTTCTGGTGGCTACAGGTGCTGGGAGAGCGCGTGAAAGAAAGATGGCGCTGGTGGGAGTCAAGAGGGTTATCGATTAGGCGGTGAGTGTCTCTTCTCCCTGTTGCTGTTCCTGGGCACTGGTGCAGTGTGTCTCACCTGCGGTTAGTATTCTGATTTTGAGAATGTGTACAATGGCCAGCCCAGATAACAAGTACCCGAGAGATGCCAGACTCATGAGAATTTCTTACACGTTTTATCTGCGACTCTGGGTGACTTGATTGTGTTGAAAACTTGACTGTTGGAGCTTTATGTTCTTGGTGACTGGAGGCTTTTAAATCCCATCGGGTCCCATCACGCATAGTATTACAAATCCAGGACTGGATCTATGTAACTCGGCAGCATTAGGAAAGGGAGGGAGGGAGGGAGTGAACTTAACTCCTTAATGAAAGATTTTACGGTAATGATTCCCAATTCTGTCAGCAAACAGGATAAAGTCGGCAAAAGAAATAGTTACCTTATCTGGCAGTGCCAAATGTACCCCTCAGGCTTAAAAAAAAAAGTTCAGAAACACCTGACAATGTGCAGCAGTTTCCTTCCCATTGCTCAGTTTGTTTTCCTGCTTTGTAGAAACATGGCAGCAGAAAAAGACCACATGGCCTATCTGGTCTGCCCTTCCATATCAACTACAATAGTCCCCTTTTTACCTTTAGAGATCCTCAGTGTTTGTCCCATGCTTTTTTGAATTCAGATACTGTCCTAATCTCTACTATCTCCACTGGGAAACTATTCCATGCATCTACCACTCTTTTTTCATAAAGAAATATTTCCGCATATTACTCCTGAGTCTATCCCCTTTCGCCCTCATCCTATGTCCCCTCATAGCAGAGCTTGCTTTCAATTGGAAGAGATTCTCCTCCTGTGTATTTATGCCATGGAGGTATTTAAACACCTCTATCATATCTCCCCTATCCTGCCTTTCCTCTCAAGTGTACATATTAAGATCTTTAAGTCTGTCCTCATATGCTTTATAACGAAAACCACTAATCATTTTAGTAGCCACCCTCTGCACTGAGTCCAATCTGCTTATATCCTTTTGAAGGGGACCCGGGATATCCATTGCTTGCCCCAATACAAGCATTATAGAACCTGAGTCTTTTGGGGAAAATGCTAGGTACTTGTGACCTAGATTGGCCACTGTTGTTAACAGGATACTGGGCTTGATGGATCTTGGTCTGATCCAGTATGGCATACTTATGTTCGTAAGACAGCCCGTGGGGAAGCGGCTGGGAGAACTGGTGACAGCCCGTGGGGATCCCAAGCCCCATGGGCAGATGCACAGAAGTGGCGACGGCGGCAGTGGCAGCTGCCGCCTCATGCTGCCTAAAACAAGAGAAAATCCAAGATCAGCATTTCATCCCTCTGTCAGCATCACCAGAGGCAGGCCTCCGAGAAAATACATCTCAAGGTCTTATATTTTATATTTCATTTTTAGTAAAGAATATTTTATGCTTCCTTTCACAGCTATTGAAGTAAAAACTAGCTGCTGCATCACAGACTTACTGTTTCTATGAATCATTGTAATAAACCCCTATTATAAAATAGCAAGTATGTTATATTATATTATTAGAATAGTGAAGCTAATTGAATGGAATCATTAATCTAATATCCTGTAATAGGCCATGTAACAATGCAACACCTCGGGGTTTTAGTTTAATTTTTGTCTACCTATTTTTTATTTTTCCTTTGGATTGTGGTCACATATTCTGTACTTGGTGAGGGTCTGTTCTGAGGCCAAGTGTTCTGTTAATTTGTACATAGGGATCTGTACTTTAATAATTTGACTTGTTCCGCTTTTCAAATAGGTGTATGGATGTTCTAGGGTCCACTGCAGTTTAAGCTGATATGGTAGGGTAGATTTGGTCTTGTAGATCTTCGGTGACTTTGTAGGGTTTTATATTAGTTCCCATTATGCCTGGTACTGGAAAATGTTTGTTGTTGGTGAGATGACCAAAATCAGATATTTTTTTAAATATATTGAGTTCTGTGGGTGAATGTCTTACCTCTGCTCTGCACCCTTTGTTGAGGAGAGGGTTCTGTGAATGCAAAATATATGTTCAAAAAGAAAAAGCATGCACCATAACGCAGTTTATAACAACAAAATACAAATTAATTATAATTTGGAGTTATAAACTGCTGTAGTTCTTGCTTGCTCTTTTAATTCCTTGGTGTGCAAACATCTTGCATTTACTCCACATTATCTAATTGGCTTTTTGGTTTGGTTCAGTCCCTGACTGGAGTTTTGAGAAAGATCCTCCGCTCGGGGGGAGGGGGGGGGTACCATCTCATCCCTCGCATCAGGCAGCAGATTGCCTTGAGCTGCCCTTGGTAGGGAGAGATTAGATAGGAAAGGTATTGAGGAGCTGCAGAATGAATGCACTTATAGGTCAGCAGGAGAAGTTTGAACTGGATGCGGAAACTGATAGGGAGCTAGTGAAGTGAGTCGAGAAGAGGGGTAGCATGAGCATGAGGAGGCTGGCGGAAGATTAGCCACGCAGCAGAGTGTTGAACAGATTGAAGGGGCGAGAGACGATTCAGAGGGAGACCAACAAGGAATATGTTACAATAGTCTAGATGGGAGATGACTAAAGAGTGGATAAGTGTCTTAGTGGTGTATTCAGAAAGGAATGGGCGAATTTTGTTTTTTGTTATAGAGAAAGAAACAGCAGGTTTTAGCTATCAGCTGGATGTGTGTGGAGGTGGAGAGAGAGGAGTCAAAGACGACCCTGAGGTTGTGAGCTGAAGAGACAGGGAGGAGTAGAGAATTATCCACAGAGACTGAGAAAGGATGAAGGGAAGAGGAGGGGTTAGGGAGAAAAATAAGAAGCTCGGTTTGGCCATGTTCAAGTTCAAACAGAAAGGCAGGCAGAGATCCGGGACTGGATTGCCAGAGAGATTTCAGGTGTAGAGAGGTGTAGTCATGCTGATGACTCTTCTCTGGGAGACATCGGCATAAAGATGGTACTGAAAGCCATGGGAAGAGATGAGTGCACCAAGGGCTAGGTATATATAGAGAAAAAGATTGGACCCAAGACAGATCCTTGGGGTACACCAACTGAAAGTGGGAAAAGCAGTAGAGGAGGATCCACCAGAACAAACACTGAAAGAGCAATGGGAGAGATATGAAGAGAACCAGGATAGCACAGAGCCCTTAAAACCAAGCGAGGATAAGGTATCGAGGAGAAGGTTGTGGTCAACAGTGTCAAAAGCAGCAGAAAGGTCAAGAAGGATGAGGATAGAGTAAAGGCCCTTGGATTTAGCCAGGAACAGGTTACTGGAGACTTTGGTAAGAGCCGTTTCAGTAGAATGTAAAGGACGAAAGCCAGATTGTAAAGGATCCAGGAGGGCTTGAGAGGAGAGAAAGTTGAGGCAACAGCGATTAACCACACGTTCAAGTAGTTTAGAAACAAAAGGGAGATGGGTCGATATAGTTAGACTGGTAGGGTCTAGTGAGGGTTTCTTGAGGAGAGGTGTGACCACAGCATGCTTGAAAGCTGCAGGGAACATTGCAGTGGAGAGCGATAGGTTGAGAATATGAGAGATGGAAGGAACAACAGTGGAGCAGATGGAGCTCAACAGACAGGTGGGAATAGGATCAGAGGAGCAGGTAGTGAGTTTGGATGAGGAAAGAAGGTGAGTGGTTTCCTCCTCAGAGATTATAGAAAAGGAAGAGAAGGGTAACAGAAGTAGGGGGGGAAGTTGGTAGTGAGGAGGGGAAGTAGCTGACATTGTGGGGAATTTGAGTGTGATCTTGTGGATTTTGTCATGGAAAAATAGTCAGCCAGGGTTTGGACAGAAAAGGGAGGAGGGGTCGGAGGCAGAGGCACCTTGAAGAGAGTTGAGAGCTGTAAAGAGATGACGAGGGTCAGAGGCAAGAGAGTCAAGATGGACGTAATAGTCTTGTTTGGCAAGTGCTATGGCTGACTGGAAAGAGACAAGCATGAATTTGAAGTGTAGAAAGTCTGCAAGGGTTGTGGGATTTGAGCCAAATGTCCTCAGCTGAACAGGCACAGGAACGTAGATAGCAAGTAGTGGAAGACAGCCAGGGCTTGGGGTATAGTGTGCCTCACAGGATGTGGCATGGGTGGAGCAAGAACATCCAGAGCAGAGGAGAGTGCAGCATTACAGGAAGCTACTGCCTCATCAACAGGCTCAGATGACATAGTGGTGGAAAAAGGTGGTGAGACAATGGAGGCGAGAGTCAAAGGATCATTAGCATGAAGATTTCTAAAGAGGTTGGAGGAGACAGGGCAAGGTTGAGGCTGTGAGTGATGACGAGTGAAGCTTAGCAGATGGTGGCCCATTAAGGGAAGAACTGAGATACACAAATCTGAGGGTAAGCAATTAGAGAAGCATACAGTTTTGAGGCAGTGGACGTGCTGGTATGTGGGGGCAGTAAAGCAAAGTTGGAGGTTGAATGAGGAGGTAAGGGAAAGGAGCTTTAAAGCATACGGGTAAGGGATTATCAACATGAATGTTAAAGTCCCTGAGAATAAGGAAAGGGGGAGATGAATCCAGAAAGAAGGAAAACCACGAGTCAGTCAGTGAGAAAAGTAGAGGTAGACTTGTCAGGAGGTCAATAAATAACAGCTAACTGGAGAAGAAGTGGAGTAAAAGGGCGGATGGAGTGGCGTGCAAAGGAGGGAGAGGAGTGAGACTGAGGCAGCAGGAGGGGTTGAAATTGGCAGGAAGGAGCGAGTTGAAGTCCAACACCATCACCATGGCCAGTGGGATTAAACCGTGTGGGAGAACTGTTAGTTGCCATGACAGAGAGCAGCGACTGATCCTCAGATTCTCTGCCTGGGGCTCTAAGGAGTGAGTACCAAGGCTTAACTTAGTCATTGACCTTGTTGGTGGCTCCTGATTCCATCCATTTGGCGTGCAGTTCAGAGTGGACTGCTGGTGACCGTTGGTGTGGTGTGGCGGTTTTCTGCCATTTTCTGCATGCATTTATAGCGTTTTTTCCTATTGTGCATCTGGCATTCAGGCACATTCCACCCCTAGAACCTGTAATGTGTGTTGCAGTAATTGCGTAGTTAACGTTCACTTTTTGGGCTGCCGAGACCTTAGCACGTGTTTTATTCTTGCCGTAACTCTTTGTCTTCTTCCAGGAAACGTTTGGCCGGTGGTAAGCAAGGGGACCTTATCTTCGGCTTCTGAGTCATCCTTAGAGGGCTTGCTTCCCCCCTCTCAGCCGGGGGATGCAGTTAGTCCGGCCTTGCCTGTCTCAGGGCAGGAGATGGTGCTGTGGATAAGGATATCTACCTGGTTGGAGGGTTCGGCTACTGTGCTGTGGGCCACTCCTCATCCTCTAGGGGATCTGCGGCGGCTGTCCCCTGGTGTTGGGGTCTTTTTTGAGAGGAGAGCTTCCAGATTGTCGTCCTCGGAATTCTTTTCTTTTTTTAAAGCAGGCCTGCTTTTTCTGGTGTGGCAATTCAGGGCCTGCAGCCCTTGGGGGCCTGTGGGTGCAGTTTCTTGAGGGGCAGGCTGAGAGTGGAAGTCCTGCTCGACTGACTTTGGCTAAGTGTCCCCGGCAAGGGGCATCCACTGGAGATGGGGATCAGCTGGGATCTGTATGACATTTGGACTGTGATTTGAATTTAGATGTTTTGGTACTGGGCTCTGATGTGGAAAAAGAAGTATTCTTGCTTTCAGAGGATTGTGAGGAGGCCAGTGTGATCCATCTATTCTGGAAGGAGGAGCAGGCGGCATTGATTGCCAGGGTCTCATCCACCCTTGAACTTCATGGATGCTCCACATATGGAGCAGGAGCCCAAAGGTGCATCCGCTCCTGCAAGGGATGCGGAAATCCACGACTGTCTTCCTGTTCCTGGACATGATCTGGTCAGAGTGGGATTCCTGCCTAAGAGTTTAAGGGTGTTATAAGAAGATGTATGCTTTCTGGAGAAAGAGTGTGTTGTGTGGTTTGATATTCCAAGGTGAATTTGCAGATCACGGCAGTTACCAGACAGACCACCATTCCTGTGGAAGGCGTATCAGCCTAAAAGGTGGATTCATTGTTGAAGAAAATGTATTTATTTATTTTATTTATTTAATGGTATTTATATACCGCCTTATCATTCAATCAAACCGGTTTCCATGGCAAACAATCAAAGGGGCAAATGTTTTCATGCAGTGTACAGAGTGGTGTGTATGTGTTGGCGGGGATGTGATTAGATTTGGTTTATCTACATAGGGTGCTATTATACATCATGAGCTATTATACAGTCTTATATACAGTCTTGGGGTGGAGGGGGGGTTGATGATCTGACTTGTATGCTGGTTCAGGGGGTATGTCCATAGTAATCGATGAACAGGGTTGTCTTCAGCTGTTTTCGGAAGTCCTTGATTTCTGTGGTTAGTCTCAGATCATCTGGGAGGGAGTTCCATATGGATGGAGCAGCCAGGGAGATTGCTCGTTGTGCGGTGTCTTTGCAGGTCTTGGTGAAGTCTTTTGGGGTGTTAACCCGATTGGAGGTGCCTCTTCTTCTTGGCCGTGTGCTTGTGTTGAGTTGTATGAGTGTGTGTAGGCTTATGGCGGAGGAGTGGTGTTTGATCTTGAATATGTTTTTGATAGTCTTGTATTTGATGCGTGAGATGATTGGGAGCCAGTGCAGTTCTTTCAGTATGGGTGTGATGTGATCGTGTCTTGTAGTACCGGCTATTATGTGGGCAGCTGTGTTTTGGGTCAATTGTAGTGGTCTGAGGGTCTGCTTTGGTAGCCCGGTGAATATTGGATTGCAGAAGTCTAGTAGAGGGGTTATCAGCACCTGGCAGACGGTGCGAAAGTGCTCTGGGTCGAGAAGGGGCTTGAGTCTTCTGATGAGTTGCATTCTTAGGTATGCACTTTTGGTTGCTCTGCCTATGTGTGCTTGGAGGTTAAGTTCTTTGTCCAGGATGACTACGAGGTACTTAACTTCTGATTTTATGGGTATGAGTGCATCTCTTATCTTGATGTCGGGTGGGGGGATAAAGACCGGGTTTCGCGTGATGATCGTATTGCTGTAGTTGATTGATAGGTTGTTTTCCTGAAGCCAGTTTGCCATTTGGATGAGGCAGTTTGTTATGTTGGTGTAGTCCGGGTTGTCGACTGAGATGTGTGTGTAGATCATGATGTCATCTGCGTAGATTGTATAATGTATGTGGTGCTCTTTCATGATGGCACATATTGGCTGGATGTATAGGTTGAATAGGAGAGCTGAAAGGGCCGATCCCTGTGGCACTCCTTGTTTGACTTTTATGGGTCGAGATGTGTTGTGTCCTACTTTGACCTGTATTTGTCTGTCGGTTAGGTATGAATGGAACCAATTCAGGGTGGCACCGTGTAGACCGATGTTCTGTAGTCTATCCAATAGAGTCTTGTGGTTAACTGTGTCAAATGCAGATGAGATGTCAATGAATATCATGAGTATGCCTTTCTTGGTGGTGTCTATGATGCGGAGGACGCTGTCAAAGAGGTATATCAGAAGAGTTTCTACCCCGTGGTTGGGGCGGAACCCGTGTTGATTGTTGTCCAGGGGAGCGTGGTTGTCTATGTGTTCTTGTAGTTGATGCTGTACAGTTTTTTCGATTATTTTTGCTAAAAGTGGTATGCTGGAGATGGGTCTGTATGCTGCTGGGAAAATGGAAGAGGAGGAGGAAATGGGAGAAAATGGAAGAGGAGGAGGAGTAGCCTTGTATGTCAAAAGCAATATTACAGCTACTGAAATGCAGTGGGAGTGGGGAAAAGAAGAAGCGCTCTGGATTGTGTTGGAAAGAGGAGATGGCACTGCCATCCATACTGCTGTAGTATACAGACCTCAGACACAAATTGAAGAGATAGATAATGAATTGATTCTAGATATTGCCAAGATAGCCACAAAGGGAGAAGCGATCATATTGGGTGACTTTAATCTACCTGATGTGGATTGGATTACTCCTTCTGCAAATCTGTAAAGAAGCAAAAAAATTGTGGATGCTCTCCAAATGCATTACTTAGACGAGTGGTGATGGAGCCAACCAGGGAAAGCTCAACGCTGGATTTAGTGCTCACCAACGGTGATAGCGTGTTGAATGTCTGTGTGAGTGCCCCTGTGAGCAGCAGCGATCATCACATGGTGTGGTTTGAGATAAAAGCCATGGCACAGGCCAGTCATAGCAAGCTCAAAGTCCTAAACTTCAAAAACACCAACTTCAATAAAATGGCCGAGTACCTAAAGGAGGAGCTGACAGGGTGGAAGGAGATAAGGGAAGTAGAATTGCAATGGGCTAAACTAAAGGTGTCAATAAAAGGGGCAACGGACAAATATGTAAGAAAAGTAAATAAAAACAAGAGGCGAAGAAAACCTATTTGGTTTTCCAAAGAAGTGGCTGCTCAGATAAAGGCAAAAAACACAGCTTTCGCAAAATTCAAAAGCTTGCAAACAGATGAACACAGAAATGAATACAGGATCAAACACAAAGAGAGAAATAAGGATAGCAAAATCAAAGGCAGAGGAAAAGATGGCTAAAGATGTGAAGTGTGGCGACAAAACTTTCTTCAGGTATATTGGAGAAAGGAAGAAGATCAGAATTGCAGGACTCAGAGATTCTGGGAACGCACTCGTGGAAAGTGACATTGAAAAAGCGAAATTGCTAAATGAATACTTCTGCTCTGTTTTTACTAAAGAAAGTCCTGGAGAAGGACCACCTGTGACTCCCAAATATAAAAATGGGAATGAAGTAGATACCACACCATTCACAGAAGATGAAGTGTTAGAAGAACTTGCAAAACTGAAAGTGGACAAGGCCATGGGACCGGATGGGATACATCCCAGGATACTAAAAGAGCTCAGAGAGGTTCTTGCAGGGCCGTTAAAGGATGTTTTCAACAGATCCTTGGAAACAGGAGAGGTTCCTCAAGACTGGAGAATGGCTGATGTCGTACCTCTACACAAAAGTGGTGACAGGGAAGAAGTGTCAAACTACAGGCCTGTGAGCCTTACGTCAGTGGCAGGAAAAGTAATGGAGGCGCTCCTGAAAGAGCGAATAGTGAACTTTCTCAAAGCCAACAGGTTGCAAAATCTGAGGCAACATGGTTTTATCGAAGGACGATCTTGCCAAACAAATCTGATTGAGTTCTTTGACTGGGTGACCAAGGAACTAGATCAGGGGCATGTGATGGATGTCATCTACCTGGATTTCAGCAAAGCCTTTGATACTGTTCCTCATAGGAGGCTTATCAATAAACTCAGTAGCTTGGAGATAAATCCCAAGATGGTAAATTGGATCAGAAATTGGTTGATTGACAGACGACAGAAGGTAATGGTACATGGAACTCACTCGGATGAAAGGAAGGTGATTAGCGGGGTGCCCCAGGGGTCAGTCCTGGGCCCCTGGCACTGTTCAATGTATTCATGAGTGATATTGCGGAAGGACTGAATGGAAAAGTCTGTCTTTTTGCAGATGACACGAAAATTTGCAACAGAGTGGACTCCCCCGAGGGAGTGGTTAACATGAGGAATGATCTACAAAAGCTGGAAGAATGGTCTAATGCTTGGCAATTAAGATTTAATGTGAAGAAGTGCAGAGTCATGCACTTGGGTAGCAGAAATCCAAGGGAAATGTACACAATAGGGGCGAGAGATTAGTGTGCACAGATCAGGAGAAAGACCTTGGAATGATTATTTCTGAAGATCTCAAGGTGGCAAAACAGTGCGACAAGGTGGTGGCAAAAGCCAGGAGGATGTTGGGCTGCATACGAAGAGGAATTATCAGCAGAAAGGAAGAGGTGCTTATGCCACTGTACAAGTCGCTGGTGAGGCCTCACTTGGAATACTGTGTTCAGTTTTGGAGACCATATCTTGCAAAGGATGTAAAAAGACTGGAAACTGTTCAGAGGAAGGCGACCAAAATGATTTGGAGCCTGCGTCAGAAGCCTTATGAGAAGAGACTTGAAGACCTAAATATGTACACTTTGGAGGAGAGGAGGGACAGGGGAGATATGATTAAGACCTTTAAATACTTAAAGAGAAATAATGAACAAACCAACCTCTTCCAAAGACGGAGAAGCTGCAAAACTAGAGGGCATAATATGAAACTACAAGGTGGTAAATTGAAAGGCAATGTCAGGAAATACTTTTTCACTGAAAGGGTGGTGGATGCTTGAAATGCCCCTCCCGATGGAAGTGGTGGGGGCAAACACAGTGATGGAGTTCAAAAGGGCATGGGACAGACACAGTGGATCCCTTTACAGCAACAAGAAAATATCAAAATAAACGGAACCATCTAATTCCTCAACAAATAGGGGTGTCCTACATAGAGTGGTGGGTTCACCTCTAAACAAAGACATGGGGAGGGGTGGCCTGCACAGAGTGGCAGGTGTACCTACTCTTGACATCGTACTGGGCAGACTAGATGGATCATACTGGTCTTTATCTGCCATCATTTACTATGTTACTATGAACCAATTTGCCGTGACAGTTGCTATTCTTCATGGCAGTATATAAAAAAGTGATCTTTCAACAAATAGATAAAAATCATAAGACATTGCTTCAGTATTCAATACCATATACCATGACATCTTCCATGGTATATGGTATTGAATACTGAAGCTCTGCACTTCTTCACATAGTAAATGATGGCAGATAAAGACCTGTATGGTCCAAGCTTTTGAATTTTAATATAGGAATCTGTGACACTGCCCTCAGATGGATTTGTTCATACCTCACAAATCACAGCCAGTATGTGCAAAATGGCCAAAAAACCTCCAACCCATTCTCTCAGACACAAGGAGTCTCCCAGGGCTCTGCCCTCTCTGCATTACTATTTAACATATATACATACAACCAGTCTGTGATTTCATAAAATCATTTAACATCTACCATCATTTGTATGCAGACGAGATTATGACTTATGCTTCATTTACCACCATGTGGTGCAACTACTCATCCATTACAAATTGCTTCAGTGCCATAGGCCAATGGCTATCAGAACGCAAACTAAGCATCATCTTCAAGAAGATGGAGGTTTTATTCCTCACCAGAAATCGTTCACTTCTCCCCCCACAGTCTTTAAAGGTTGACAACGCTAACCTGGAAGTTAAGTCTGAAATGAGATACCTGGGCGTTACCATTGACGAACATCTCACTTCTCCAGGATCAAGCAGGAAGTCGGTCCTCGCATATAGGTGACGTTGGCACCGACGGAGCCCACACAGAGCATTTCCCCAGCTTTCAAAGAAAGCCTTTGGGACTGCCACCATGAATGTGTGGTCCCCTTCCTGCCCAAAGGTGCCATCTACTCGGTCTCCATTTTTCCACGGAGCCCTTCGGACATGCATCTCGTCCTCAGAAAAAGATTTTTCTGTTTCTAACCAGGTTTTGCTCTACTGACTCTCATCGGTCCTCTTCCCGCCTCCCGAGCGCCTCTGCTTCGGCCCTGGTCTCGGGATTTTTATTTTTTGCCTTTTTTTGTTTTTACCGTGCTTTGCGCCCTTTTTAACCACTGGCTGCATCAAGGATCTTTGACTTCGCAGAGGTCCTTTTTGCCCCAATGGCCTCTAGTTTTAAGAAATGTGATAGATCCTCCAAAAACATGTCGCTAACGGACAGCCATGACTGTTGTCTCAGGTGTCTAGGAGCCGACCATAACCTGGAGCTATGCTCCCTCTCTAAGAAGATGTCCTCCAACACCATCCAGAGTCGTAAGTAGAAGCTGGATGATCTCTTCTGTAAGGAAGCTCCGATAGCCTCCTGCTCTTCGGCCCTGCAAGCTCCGGAGTCTCCCAAGGCTGCTCCCCAGGCCAGGGGCACTCTGACCAAAGGTCGCCTGAACGTGAGAAGAAGAAGGCCTCGAGGACTCTGTCGGGGGTGCCAGACAAGCATGAGAGATCACACGCCTGGTCTCTCAGCCCCCCTCGGTAGTCTCTGGAGTTGGAGAGGGAGAGGCTCAGTAAGGTACCTTGAACCGATACGGAGGCCTCCGGCAAAGGCGCCTGGTCTCCCTATGTTCATCTCAGCAAGGACCCCCTCTCCTCCTTGACACTCGACCCGGTCATCACAGTGTTGGTATTGCAGGGTCCCACTCCCGAGTGGGAGGCCCGAATGCTGGCCTTGGAACACAGCATTTCTGTGTTCCTCGTTGTCCAGCAGGTGCTGCTGCCCGTCCCCGCTGGCACGCATCTTGAGACTGCAGGGACCTTGAGGTCGAGGACTCCCCAGGCCACCATTGTGACCCCCCGAGAGCCAGATGCCTCATGAGGATTCTTGGTGTGGGTCTCGATCTCTGTCCAGTTCCTCAGGTACGAGATCTTCATTGGCGAGTGCTTCCGGCTCCAGGCAAGTTTTGGCCTCAGAGATCCAGCGTGGGTCACCGACCTGTCTTGAGCCGCCAGACCTCAAGTCCTCCATGGACTACTCAGACCAGGAGTCTGATGGAGAGACCTCCCCGGAAACTCAGTCCCATCAAGACCTCTCCTCTGATCCCTCCCCGCTGACCCAGAGGCAACAGTCACCTCCCGAGGACACCTCCTTCCTGGAGTTCATCCGGGACATGGCGTGGGCCCTAGCACTCACCACTGAGTCAGAAGAGGAGCACCCCTATGCTGAGGAGCTCAATATCCTCAATATGAAGCTCCTCCGAGGGAGGCTCTCTCAGTGCCATTTCCTCCCATTCTGAACCGCCTCCTACTCCACATGTGGGAGACTCTGGCCTCTGTCCCGATTGTGAGCAAGCACTTGGACGCTATGTATAAGGTCCAGCGAGGTCCGGGGTTTCAGAAAGCCCAGGATCTCCAGGAACAAGCAGGAATGAGACTTCACATATGGGTACGTCGGTACTGACGGAGTCTGCACGGGAACGCTCCCCAGCGTCCAATCAGAACGCTTTTGGGAGCATCCCAACATGCCTGCGTGCTGCCTTCCCGCCTTTCCCAACTGCCTCTCCTCAGTTTTCGTTTTTCCGCGGAGCCGGCAGGACGTTCTCCTGTCACCGCAGAAAATTCTTCTTTTATTTTTTGGTTTTCTTGTGGTCGCGTCTGCCTTCCCAGACACCACCGGTACCCCCGGTGTTTCTGTTCTTTTTTCTTGTAAATATTTCCTTTTTATGGAATATTTGTTTCCTTCTTAGTGCCTGATGGTTTTTTCGGCCTACTAGGCCTAATCACTTTCCTTCATGGAAGCGCCAGCCACTATCCCTAAGAAATGTTCAAACTGTGGCGGTACAAAATTGATTTTAGACACTCATAATTGGTGTCTACCCTGCTTGGGTCCTGACCACTATCCGCTGGAGTGTCCCTCCTGCAACAGTATCGTCGGAAGAAGTCTTCAGCATCGAGTTCACCTCGATACGCGGTCCCTAGTCAACTTCAGGGCACCAACCACCCTTTCTTCTTCGCAGGATCAGGTAACCCAAAAACAGTCTGTTAAAACTAGCCAGTCCTCGAGTGGTAGATCTCATGCACAGCATAGAGATGCCTCTGGCCTTACCCTCGAGGACACACTGGCTTTAAAACCCCGGTGGGAGTCTTCGGCCTCCAAATCCTTAGTGGGGTTTCAGGTTGTTCCTGAGGTTCACCCCTCTCCGAACATACCTGAGCCATGCTCGGTGGTGGCATCCGCTTCAAGCGGTACCGATACCCCGGCATCGGCAATGGTGTTGGATGAAATACTCCTCACCAAAGATCATAGTCTGGCATCCTCGGTACCTGTGGGCCCGTTGGAAACGCTGCAGACTGATCTTCCAGTATCGGTTTCGATCCCAGTACTGGTTCTGGTACTGACGTCAGTACCCTCCAGATGTGCATCGATAGACTCGCTTCCTTCGATGCCGAGTCTGGACTCGATCTCCAGTCTGGAGTACTGGGTACCGACTCGCCTTGGCACGGTTCCGATGATCCATGTCGGGCGCTCTCGGTTTCTTCGGTACTGTTAGAGCTGTCACCGACTGGTCTTCATCTATCCGTATCGGATACGGTACCGGACTCGGTACCGCTATCCACATTAGCATTGCTGTCGGTACCTTCCATGCTTGTTTCAACAGGCTCGCTTCCCTCGGTACCGAGTTTGGAATCGATCCCTAGCATGGACGATGCGCTACCAACTGCTGGTGGTCCCGACCTCCTGGGGTACCGGCGACCATCCTGTAAGGACAGTCCGATGCTCCACCCCTTAGGTTCTTCTATTCCAATGAATTTGGATAAATCCCTGGGTGCCAATGCTAGTTCTTCAACAGATCTAGCATGTACTCCTCTTTCTAGAGGACTTCCCTCTGGGGATTTTTCTTTTCAAGCATTCCTGCTTGATATAGCAGTGTCACTTGCCATTTCTATACCTGGTCAAGATCCTGCACCAGGGAATACAGAATCTCTGTTTATTCCCTGGCGTCCAAAGGAGGACATCATGCTTCCTTTGCATCAGACCTTGCAGGATCTCCTCTTTCGAATGTGGGAAACTCCTTTAACGGTACCCCCACCTTCTAGGGCAACTGATCTTCTATACAAGGTGCCCCCTTCTCCAGGTTTTCAAAAGACTCAACTTCCTCATCATTCCATTGTTGTAGAATCAGCAATGAGGCGTGTTAAGAGTACTAAAAAGCACTCTTCTTATCCGCCAGGTCGTGAGTCTAAGACTTTAGATGCCTTTGGATGCCAAACCTTCCAGGCATCCATGCTTTCAGCAAGAATTCTCTCATATATTTTCTATATGGGATTGTCTCTTGAAGAAGTCACAAAGAAATTACTACTTTTGACCCCTTTTCTTCAAGAGCCCAAAGGAGCAGACTATTCCTTATTGGTTAGTCATGCTCAAAATATCTCTAAGTTCCTTACTTGTGCTTCCCTAGACTCCTTTGAGTCTGTTAGCAGAACTTCTGCTATAGCCATAGGGGCACAATGTAAAGCCTGGCTCCAAGTTTCACACTTGGACAAATGGGCACAAGAAAGACTGGGAAATACTCCTTGCACTGGAGAAAATCTCTTTAACAAGGAGTCTTTACTCCAAGCTGCTCAGTTAGCCACTGACATTCCTGTTTTCAGAGGCTTGTCTACGCCTTCCTCTTTCCCAGTTGGTAGAAAATTTCCTAACAAACTTTCTTCCCCTAAGGGAAAAAAGTTTTATCCGTCTTCTACCCATCATACTGATGTTCCCAGACAGGGGAAACATCGAACCGCGCTAAAGAAACCACAACCTCAACAGGTTCAGCAAACCCAGCAGCCGCAGGGTTTCTGATAGATTATTATTACATCTCCTGTTTGGGGGTTAGAGTTTGTAGTCTGCTTCTTTTCACTTGAAGCATCTACACTAATTTCATCCTAAATTCTCATGGATCTCTTTTCATGAGACATCCTTTCTTTTTGCTCTAAGAGTTCTTATGATGATCATGCCTATAGTAAACAGGTTTCTCTTCCTCCTACTGGGAAAAAGAGGTGTAACGACTATCAATAAGACAGTTTTCCCTGTACTAGCATGTATCATCTTACCTTTCAGAGACTTACTACATCGTCAGTCTCCTTCAACTCTGTCTTACCTGCCCTCTTACTACAACATTCGGTTTGTAAGAGTGGTTCTATTACACTGGTAAGCCCCTATGGTTCTCTACCTATTCCAGGAAGGGGTTTCCTTTCCAGAGTTGTCTCCCCCTTTCACATTCTTACTTTAGGGCAGCTTATCAGACAATAAGGAAGTCTTACCACTCCTGCTTATGTCTGTTGTTAATTTTTCCAATTTAAAAAAAAAAAAAAGAGAAAAAGAGATTTTTTTCCGCTGCCCTGGTAATTGCTGCAAATGCAGCAGTTCCTAGTGGTTAAACCACTGGTTCTGTTCACCACACAACCAGGGTTTCTCCTCCACTAGAAATCCTTCCGGCCTCGGTAGTAAACCCAAAACAGGTTATCAACCTTTTTTGGAAACCCTATTATCACAGGCTTGTTGGTTTGACTTCTATTCTTCGCCATCTCCAATTCCCTTGTTTTTGGCAGAATAGTTTGTTACCTACTGGCCTTAAGTAGCCAGTTTTTTCTTCTAACCAACCTGCAACATGCTCTCTGCAACTCTACAGAGTAGCTTTGCACTATGGGCCCTTGCTAGAGAGCATTAGTATCTTGTCTAGCAGATAATCCCAGATGGTTAGGAGGGGTTCACCCAGTCATGCTCCCATGACTGGTAGGTGTTCCCTACCCTTACCATCTCATGTAAAGTCTCTTTTCAAAACAAAGGACACAGGCCTTACATCACGTGAAAACCTAAAGAATGGCCAGTTCCCTGGCTTGGTCCACATCTTCTTTGGACTTCTCACCAGGGATAGTTTTATTTTCGTTGCAGCTCGTCCTTATATGCTTCCTTCCCAATACTTCATGGGAAGCTCATGTTCAACTAAAGGACGCATGATACCCATCTTGCCCTTATAGGCGGGTCAATATGGTATCTTATTCCATTGGCGTCTTCTATCCATTTACCATACTGGAATTCTAGAGAGATCTGGACTTGCTGCCTGCAGACTGAAGTTATCCTCTGCATTTTTCATGTAGGCCATCCTGGTTATTCAAGAGCTCGAATTCCTAGAGGAATCTAGACTCCTCCTTGTCAGGGAGACCATTCCTCTGACTCTGTCAGTCATAACCAGGGAAAGATTCTCTATGCATCTATTCAAGCAGGTATCACCCTTCTTGCTATTAGATGAATCTTTCTCTCTCCCCATATTCCTATGGGGATCTAGTTATATACAAATGAAAAAAGCTGTGTAAGAGCAAAACTACTGTCAAAATAATATCAATTGATATCAGCTCTTAGACAAAAATCTCAACTAACAAAATCTTATACCGCAACCTATACAATTTCACAGGCAAAATGACCTCGGCACAGCTCATATCCCACAATTAGTGAATGATCACCATAGGGAGCAGCTTACGCTAACATCACTGGTCAGAATTGCCACCATTCATCCACCTATGCCTAAACAAATACCAAACCTTTAGACACCCCCAATTACCCTTGGGATAAATACTCTAAACCAGCCTCTAAAACATCCACCAAACAAACATACAATACATACAAAACATACAAAAGCATAACGACTTCAACAGCAAGGGGTTATACGGAATTCCACCAAAGCTGTAATCTTGTACCTAAAAAGGAAGATATAAATATAATCAAGCAAAAGCAAAGAACAATAGCACCAAAGTGCTCCACGTACTTATCTTCTTAACAGCAAGCTGGCACCGTAACGCCCCATCGCAAGCAAGGATTCCAAAATGCTCAAACTGGATCCTAAAGATCTCCCAGGATAAATAACAGCGGGAAAAGAATAATTTCACTAGAATTGAAACCAATCTGCTTTACACCCTACAGAAGCTACTGTTTCGCCGAAATACGGCTTCTTCAGGGGTTCAATAACTGTATACAATGCAGACCCTCTTCAGCTTCACTTCAGTCAGCTATCCCGCCATCAATCAAGACGGCATCTGACGCACTGTTTAATAAGAACCCACAGCCAATCAGCATCTAAACACTCCTATGACGTCACCACAAAATTTCAATAAACGAAACACTACACTAATACTTCTACACATAAGCAAGAGTTAATTGGATTAAAGCTGCACAGTCCCTCCATGCAAAAATCACAAAAATTTCAAAAAAATTCAAAAAGATAAAAAAAATAAAAAAAACAATGACCATTCGATCTTATCATTAAGGCCATTCGGGTGTAAAGTATTCAAGCAATAGATCAATCGCTGTTCTTTTTGTAACAATAATTTATTACGATCACCTCTTCTAATCTGTTGGGGAACGCACTCCAGGACAGTACAACGAAGGTCTTCAAACTGATGCTGCAAATCCAAACAGTGCTGTATTAGAGGGGTATCAATTCTTGCTTTATGAAGGTCTGCAAGCCACTTAACCCTCCATAGCCCATGTTCCCTGTGAATAGTTATCTCCAAATTATAATGCCCTGTTCAATGTAATTTCAGTTTGTTCAATGTAAACCGCCTTGATATCATGAAAGGCGGTATATAAGAAATGTTAAATAAATAAAAATAAAATAAATATATATATATGTGTGTATGTGTGTATATATATATGTGTGTATGTGTGTATATATATATATGTGTGTATGTGTGTATATATGTATGTGTATATATATGTGTGTGCGTGTGTATATATGTATGTGTATATATATGTGTGTGCGTGTGTATATATATATGTGTGTGCGTGTGTATATATGTGTATATATGTGTATGTGTATATATGTATGTATCTGTGTATCTTCTGCCCATCTCTATCTCTGTATATATATATCTTTTAGGTAGATATGTATCTACATACTTATCTATCTGTTTAGGTTCATATATCCATATATTCCTATATGACTCTGACAGATGGGCACTACCCCTATCAATGCTGTGCCAGCATGCTTAGGGTTCTACACATACAACCACTCCCTTGGTAATTAGCACATTTTTTCTTACCATAACCTTTCAGGGTTAGGTACCTCTGAAGCTCTCCATGTACCTTTTCTTTCCTAATTGACCTCATTTAGGAAAGACATTGCGGAGCTTCAGTTAATCTAAAGCTGTAACGCTTCATAAGTCTGTCCTTACTTTGTTATCGGATACAGGGGTCTCCATACCCTTTCTCTCCTACATGGACTATTTCTGTTGTCAGTCCAAATCGGTCAGACTTATTTTCCTTTTGGTCCTAGGATTGTACTGTTCTTCGGCCAAAAGAGCGTAAGCTTTGTCTAATAGTACCTTCTGCGTTTCCCGCTGAAGCCCTACCTCATTGTACTACCCCAGTTTCCCCTGGGGCCATTTCTCACCCTGAAGGGTTCTCACCTCCACTTGTTTTTTCTACAGTTTATTACCTCTACTTCACAGTGAGGTTCTCCTTGAGGATCTTCTACTGGCTCTTCTAACAGATCCATATGAACCTCAATGGATTTTTTACAATACCACCAAGGGAGGTCCATATTAGAATTTGTACTCAATATTTTTACTACTAAATCTCATCTCACAGGGTCTTCCTCTATAGAGATCCTGTTCTAGTCCAGCTGTTCCACAGTCCTGTTCTAGTCCAGCTGTTCCACAGCACCTTTCTGTAATTCAACTCCTACCCTCCATCCCCAGGATGCCTAAGGTTCTGAGGAGTAGCATGGCTCATTCTAGATTCGCAACATGCTAGGACTCCCTCCGGGCATCTTAGCTTGGGGAGTCCCCATATGTGAAGACTCATTCCTGCTTGTTCCTGGAGATAGCACAGTTACTTACCTGTAACAGGTGATCTCTGGGAACAGCAGGAATAAGTCTTCACAACCCACCCACCTCCCCTAGGAGTTGTATCTCTCTATCTCTATCTTTCCCTTTCTATTGCTCTCTCTCTCTTTGTCTCAGCTTTAAAACTTAACTGAGGAGAGGCAGTTGGGAAAGGCGGGAAGGCAGTACGCAGGCGTGTTGGGATGCTCCCAAAAGCGTTCTGATTGGACGCTGGGGAGCGTTCCCGCGCAGACTCCGTCGGTACCGACGTACCCATATGTGAAGACTTATTCCTGCTGTTCCCAGAGATCACCTGTTACAGGTAAGTAACTGTGCTTTACCCACACCTCGATGGTGGTCGAATCAGCCATGCAGAAGCTAAAAAGCCCGAAGACTCATTCGTCAGTCCCTCTGGGCAGAGAGTCTCATACCCTCGATGCCCTCCAGCGCAAGGCTTATCAGGGCTCCATGCTATCATGCTGCATCCAAGTTTACCAATTATTCATTGGGATATTCCTCCATAATCTTATTAGGGACTTGAGAGGCTTCACTGCAGGCCTTGACAGAGACCCTCTATGGCAGGGGTCTCAAACTCAAATTGCTTTGAGGGCCAAATGAGGACTTGTAGAGTAACCCGGGGGCCGCACAAGACGCAGGCCTCATTTGCATAAGGGCATCATTTGCATAAATATTTGCATAATGTTACCATACACTAACTTTTAGTAAACATGCCTCTTAATGAGTGTATGGATAAAGAAAGACTAAAAGATTTCTACATTACTATAAACCAGTGCCAACCGCCAGGCACATTAGGAACTACTAGAAACACTGCCCATTTAAAACCCATAGCAAACCTGCCGTGTCCTAACAGCACTACCAGGACTCACAAAGCACCATACCCTAACTATCAAAAGGCAACACTGCAAATATTAAATCAACACATTTCAGAGAATAACAATACATGACCTACTCGGGAAAGAGAACAAGTGGCAATGTCAAATAGGAATTACATAAACAGAATACCTCAGCCCAGTTACACATGCAGAACATACACCATCACCAAACAAGGAATCACAATTTAGAAACAGGAAGACAATTAAACTGGGAACCCCAAAAGCCAAACTTAGAATGTACAACACTGTAGAAATAAAACTATACATTGATTTCCTCTTGTATTAAATAAAGTGCAGACGTTAAAGATGCACATTTCCAAGAGCTGACATATTTCAGTTAATAAATTCAAAATAAAGAGATATTTTTCTACCTTTTGTGCATTTTTTTTTCAGTTGCAATTGTTCCAGTCACTTTCTTCTGGTTTCTTTGTGTCTTCTGCTAACTCTCCATCGTCTGCTGTCCATTTCTCCTTTCTTCTTTCCTAGTTTTTTTTCCATTCTCTCTACATCTGCTTTAACATACTAATCATTCTCCTTTTGCTCTTTCCTCATTCCTATTTCATCCACTCAAATTTTACCCCTCCATCCTCAATCCCCACTTACTCTCCCAATACCCGGCCAATTGTAGATTTTTCTTCCCTCCCACACAAAATATATTTCCCCTCTCCATTTCACTCTCCCAGCCCCATCCCATTCTAATCGTCCCCCAACATCAACTCCCTTCTAGCTCCTGCCCAACCCAGCATCCGCTCCCTTCTAGTCCCCGCATCATCAGCCCATTTCCAGTCCTAGCTCCCTCCCCTCACAGCCCATTTCCTTTCCAAGCCCCCCTCCCCATCAGCCCATTTCCATTCCAAGCCCCCTTCCACTCAGCCCATTACCATTCCAAGACCCTGTCCCCATCAGCTATTTGCAGTTCAAGCTCCCCCTTCTACTTGGCCCATTTCCAGTCATAGCACCCCCCCCAGTCCATTACCAGTTCTAGCCCCCCCCCCAGCCCATTATCGGTCCTAAGCCCCCCAACAGCCCACTTCCAGGCCTAACCCTTCCATCGCCCCATCTTCATTCTTAGCCCCCCCATAACCCCATTTTCAGTCTTAGGCCCCCAGTCAGACCACCTCCAGTCCTAACCCCCATCTGTCCATTACCAGTCCTAACTCCCATCACCCCATTTTCAGTACTACCCCCCCCAGCCCACATCAAGTCCTGCTCCCCCCCTACATCAAGTCCTGCTCCCCCCCCCCATCAAGTCCTGCTCCCCCCCCACCAAGTCCTGCTCCCCCCCCCACCAAGTCCTGCTCCCCCTATAAAGTCCTGCTCCCCCCCACTTCAAGTCCTGCTCCCCCCCCCACATCAATTCCTGCTCCCCCCCCCATCAAGTCCTGCTCTCCCCCCCCCATCAAGTCCTGCTCCCTCCCCCCCCCCCCGGGAAAATTAAACTTAAAAAAAAACCCGGCTTCTGCTGCTGCTGCTGCCGCCGCTGCCGTGGCCGGCAATAGCAGCAATATCGCAAGTCCCGCGGGCTCCCCCCACCCGGCAGATCCCTTCCTGCTTGCCTGCCAATGCTGCCAGTTCTCCGCTTCGGCTTTCAGAGCCGCGAAGGGAGAGCTTCTCCCTCGTGACTCTGTTAAGCCCGCTGGGGCAGATGGGAAATTTCCCATCTGCCCCGGCGAGCTTAACAGAGTCGCGAGGGAGAAGTTCTCCCTTCGCGGCTCTGAAAGCCGAAGCGGAGAACTGGCAGCATTGGCAGGCAAGCAGGAAGGGATCTGCCGGGTGGGGGGGAGCCCGCGGGACTTGCGATATTGCTGCTATTGCCGGCCACGGCAGCGGCGGCAGCAGCAGCAGAAGCCGTTTTTTTTTTTCCCCCCCTATGCATCGCGGGCCGCACAAGGGTCTCTCGCGGGCCGCATGCGGCCCGCGGGCCGTGTGTTTGAGACCCCTGCTCTATGGCATTTTCAGGCCTTATCAAAGTCTGTCGGGGAATGCTCGAAGTACCTCTCATGAGCAGCATACGACTGCTTCGAGTCTTCCACCCGGGTAGCAGCAGCTGGCATCAGAGCCCGCTGGCAGGCTTGGCTCCAGTTCTTGGACCTGGAGCAGTGGGTCCAGGAGAAGCTGCTGGACGTCCCTTGCCTCGGGGAGCAGCTATTTGGCAAGCCCATGGAGGACAAGGACAAGGCCACGGAGATCGAGACAGAGTACGTGACTCGTACTCGCCTCTCCCGGAAAACGTCCTCCCTCCCCAGGAAGAAGCAGTAGAGCAAGATGCCTTTCTTTAGGCAAAAGGGGATCCATTACAGGGGCTACCAGGCCTATCTGCTGGCATTGCCCCCCGTGCAGGGCAGGTCCACGGCCCTCGTAAGCCAGAGGGCCCCAAGACCCAACCCCCAGCTCCGGCTCAACCAACCTCGGGGTTTTGACGACATCAGCATAGCCTCTTGTCCTCTGGCAGGGCGGCTGTCCATCGGGGGGCATCTGGTCCATTTCTCCCACAGGTGGGAGTCCATCTCCACCGATGCCTGGGTTCTCCAGGTCATTCGGGAGGGCTATCGCCTCCATCTGGACCAGGCCAGTCCTACATACTTTCCTGGGGAGCCATGTTGACTTCCCCAGCACCAGGCCCTCCAGAGTCAGGAGCTCGCAGACCTCCTCAAGGACAGCATGGTAGAATCAGTCCCATTGCACCTCCAAGGACGTGGGTTTTACTCCTGATACTTCCTTGTCCCAAAGTGGACTGGGGGCCTTCGGCCCATCCTCGACCTGCGGAACCTCAACAAGTTCCTGGTGCGGGAGAAGTTCAAGATGCTCTCCCTTGGAACATTACTGCCCTACCCTCTAGCAGGGCAATTGGCTATGCTCCTTGAACTTAAAGGATGCCTACGCTCACATTCTCATCCACCCCAAACACAAAGTACCTCTGCTTCATGGTTCAGGGAAAACATTACCAATACAGGGTACTTCCCTTTGGCTTTACGTCCGCCCCATGGGCCTTCATAAAGGGCACCTTCATCTATCCATATCTAGATGACTGTCTTGTAACAGGGGGCACATCCTCCGAAGCCAGACAGTCCACGGTCTGCACCATTTGCTTCCTGGAGCATCTGGGGTTCGTGATCAATTACCCAAAGTCCCACCTCATTCCAGTTCAGTCCCTGGAGTTCCCTCAGGGCTCACTTGGACACCCTTCGGGCCATGGCTTTTCTTCCTCAGGACAGGGCGGACCACCTCATGTCTCTGGCATCCGAGGTGCGGTGTCGCGGCACATAAGAATATAAGATATGCCATACTGGGTCAGACCAAGGTCCATCAAGCCCAGTATTCTGTTTCCAACAGTGGCCAATCTAGGTCATATGTACCTAGCAGTTTCCCCAAGAGACACAAGTTCCACAATGCTTGTACTGGGTCAAGCATTGATATCTTCGGTCACTTCTTAATAATGGTTTATGGACCTTTCCTCCAGGAACTTGTCCAAAGCTTTTTTAAACCCAGCTATACTAACAGCCTTTACTACATCCTCCGGTAACAAATTCCAGTCCTGGTCCAGACGATGCTTCGCCTTCTTGGCCACATGGCCTCCATGATCCATGTCATGCCCAACGCTCATCTCAACATGCAGGCGATGCAGTGGTGCTTTCTGAGCACAAGGGGCGCAGTCGACCAGCTGCCTCCGAGACCCCATCTTGGTCTTTCCCAGCGTGGCAGAGTCTCTGGCTTGGTGGCAGGAGTTTCGGAATCTGCTTCTCAGTATGCCCTTCCAAGCCCCGGCACATCAGATGGTCTTGACCATGGACGCCTCCCTGGTGGGCTGGGGAGCCCACTGCGAGGGATGGTGCACTCAAGCAGATCAACATGTTGGAACTTCGGCCAATTCACCTCACTCTCCGGGTTTTCAGGAGCCGCTTACAGCACCAAGTGGTGCTGGTCCAGATAGACAACCAGCTCACGATGTTCTGTGTGAAAAAACTGGGGGCACTGGCTCTTACAGCCTCTGTTCAGAGGCGACAGCCCTGTGCTACTTTGCGGTGAGCCAGGGCATGACCGTCCAGGCCACTTACCTCCTGAGTTAGGACAGTGTGTTGGTGGACCGGCTCAGCAGGGTCCTCCGGCCGCATGAATGGCGCCTGTGTCCCCGAATGGCGCAATGCCTCTTCCAGCATTGGGGGGACTCCGGATCTGGACCTCTTTGCCAGCCCGGAGAACTCACAGCTCCCTCGGCTGTATGGTCCCCTCCCGCACCTGGGCAGAGTGGCCCCCGATTCCTTCCTCATCTTGTGGGAGACGGAGTTACTGTATACTTTTCCCCCAATGCCCTCATTGCCCGGACCCTTCTCAGGGTCTAGCGGGACAGGGCCTCGATGATTCTCGTAGCCCCGAGGTGGCCCAGGCAGCCTTTATTTCCCCTGCTGCTCCGTCTCTCGATGGAGCCCCCAGTCGCACTCTGGTTCTCACCGGAGCTGCTGACGCAGGAGAAGGGTCTGCTTCTTCACCCCAATCTGAGGTCCCTGTCCCTCAGTTTGGCGGCTGAGCGGGTTGTTCTAGCCTCCTACCATCTCACCGTGCAGATCGAGGACATTCTTTTGGCCTCATGAAAGGACTCAACCAGACGGGCTTACGCCTTCAAGTGGTGTTGGTTCTCGGTGTGGTGCTTGGAGTTCTGAGTCGACCCATTTTCATGCCCTACCAGTTGGTCTTGCAGTACCTGCTCCACCTCTCGCAGTTTGGGCTGAAGTCTAACTCAGTCAGGATTCACCTGAGTGCCATCTCAGCAAACCACCACCCCATCGAGGGCAAACCTTTTTTGGGGCTATTGCTTGTTTCTCTTTTCATGTGAGGCCTGCTTCTTTCCAAGCCTCATTTGGCAGAATGGGACCTCAGTGTGGTCCTCATGCAGCTGACCAAGCCACCCTTTAATCTCATGGCCTGCTGTGGCACCTGTCATGGAAGGTGGCCTTCTTGATAGCTCTCTTCTCTGCCCGGAGAGTCATTGAATTCCAGGTGCTGATGGCTGAGGCAGCATACACCAGCTTCTATAGGAACTGGGTAGTCCTGCGGACTCACCCCAAATTCCTTTTGAAGGTTGTCTCAGATTTTCATCTCAATCAAGAGATAGTGCTGCCCACTTTCTTCCCGAAGCCCCAAGCTGACTGGGCGTCAGCTATTCTCCACACCCTGGATTGTAAGAGGACTCTCTTTTTCTACCTGCAGCGGACTCTGGACCACTGCAGATTTGGGCAGCTCTTCGTTAACTTCGACCCCAGCCATTTGGGGCTGGTGGTCACCATACGTACCTTGTCCAACTGGGTGGCAGACTGCATCACCTTTACGCAGGCCCAGGCCGAGTTTTCCCTGGAACACCGAGTCACAGTTCACAATGTCTGAGCGATGGCGACGTCTGTCGCTAGTCTGCGCTCGGTGCCACTGGTAGACATCTGCTGAGTTGCCACCTGTTTTTCCACTCACACCTTCACGGTGCATTACTGCCTGGAGAGAGAGTCACGTCAGGACGCCGCCTTCGGCCAGGCTGTACTCAGTAATCTGTTCGGGATTTAAGCAACTCCTGCCCTCCAACCCTTTTTGTTCCGGCTATATGCCTCTTTATCCAAGTGGAAGGTAACCCGGGGATTGAACAGTACTTGGCAGAGATAAACCTAGAGAGGTTGGGCAAAGAAGACAAACAGTGGACGGATATGGAAATAGAAAATGGAGAAGTACTAGGGGCAATTAAAGATTTGAAAGAGGGTAAAGCCCCTGGTTTGGACAACCTAACAGCAAAGTTCTATAAAAATATTTGCTGTTGAGCTGACTCCAGTGCTAAAGGATATGTAAACAAGGTGTTAAAGGGGGAAAGTTTACCAACAACGAGTACAGCGAGTATCGTGGTCATACCCAAACTAGGAAAGGATGAGAGGGAGAGTGGCTCCTATAGACCAATATCACTTATAAATTTAGATGTCAAGATTCTAGCTAAGATCCTAGCAAAGAGAATACAGCAATTTTTTTAGCACAACTGATAAATGAAGGATCAGCCAGGGTTTATTCCCAATAGGCAAGCCAGTGACAATATACTTAAGATCTGGGTTGCACGAAAAGAACAAAGACCATCCTTACTGATGGCGGTGGATGCTGAAAAGGTGTTTGACTGCGTGGAATGGAGTTTTATTTTTGCAGTCCTGCGAAGAATGGGGTTCGGGACAAATATACTGACCTGCTTGGAGACCCTATATACAGCGCAAAGGCATAGATAAGGATAAATGAAACGTACTCAGAGGCCTTTCCCCTAGGGTGGGGCACAGACAAGGTTGCCCATAGAACCCTTAGCACAGAAGGTCAGACAAATTACAGGAATAAGAGGGACAAGGGTAGGAATGGATGAATATAAGATAGCACTCATCGCAGATGACATCATGTACACAATAGAACAGCCACTACAATTACTACCTACACTTATAAAAGAGGTTCAAAAGTACAGCGAGGTCTCTGGCTATAAAGTTAATATGGGAAAAACGGAGGTGCTACGGAATAGAAACATAGGCCATGTGGTCTTTTTCTGTCGTCCTTTTTCTATCTAGTCTGTCCTTCCATATCAACAACTACAACAGTCCCCTTTTTTCCTTTAGAGATCCTCTGTGTTTATCCCATGCTTTTTTGAATTCAGATACCGTCCTCATCTCTACCACCTCCACTGGGAGACTATTCCATGGATCCACCACTCTTTCCTTAAAGAAATATTTCCGCATATCACTCCTGAATCTATCCCCTTTCACCCTCATCCAATGTCCCCTCATAGCAGAACTTGCTTTCAATTGAAAGAGGCTCTCCCCCTGTGCATTTATGCCATGGAGGTATTTAAACATCTCAATCATATCACCTCTATCCCGCTTTTCCTCTAAGGTATACATATTAAGATCCTTAAGTCTGTCCTCATATGCTTTATAATGAAAACCAGTAACCATTTTAGTAGCTACCCTCTGTACTGACTCCATTCTGTTTATATCCTTTTGAAGGTGCGGTCTCCAGAATTGCACACTATACTCCAAATGAGGTCGCACCAAAGACTTATACAGAGGCACTATCACCTCCTTTTTTCTGCTAGCCATTCCTCTCCATATGCACCTAAGCATCCTTCTAGCTTTTGCTGTCGCCTCTTCTATTTGTTTAGCTACTTTAAGATCATCAGACAGCCACGCCTGGGTCCCAGTGAAGAGGAAAAAATTAGAGGATTTCCCATTTCAGTGGGCAAAAAATAGGATCAAATATTTAGGAGTCCAAATTAGCAGGGAATGAAAGAACTTGTACCATTATAGCTATGGCTCTCTAGTGGAGAAGGTAATGAATGATTTGGTAAGATGGAATAAGCCATGTTTTTCCTAGTTCGGAAGAATAGCTATAGTCAAAATGAATATACTGCATAAATTTCTGTACCTATTCATGACCCTACCTGTGGAAGTGCCCCAGATAGTGCTTGCCTTACTACAAAAAAAGGATGATCTCCTACATTTGGAGAAGACCACCTAGAGTATAAAAAATGATAATGTACAGAAGGAAAAGGGAGGGGGGGTTAGCTGTCCCTGAAATTGAAAAATACTATCAGGCGGCACAGTTGAAAGCTGTGATGAGCTGGAGATTGGGAAAGGAGGGACCCCAATGAAGTAGGATCGAAAAAGAAGAGAAAGTTAGTCTTATTACAGACTCTCCCTATGACAAACGGGAAGGAAAGGAAAAGAGCATTAGGGGGGAAACCCCTTCACCTCATGTCCATTACGAGTATGGAAGAAGGTGCATAAACACTTGGTGGTAATAGGAGGCAGCCTGAGACTGCAACATATTCTACAGTGCGAGGGATTGCCTGAAGGAGGAGCATCAAAAATATTCCATCAGTGGTCAAGGAAAGGGATTCAGTATGTAGGCCAAATGCTAACCGAACAAGGCCAAATGCGACCTTTTGCTGAACTCAGGCAAGAGTACCAATTAGAAGTAGGGGACTGGTATGGATATTTTCAAATAGCACATTTTCTTGGGAACCAAAGAATTAATAATGAACTGGAGAATAAGGAGACAATTATTGAAAAACTTTATAGAACAGGTGACACATCTAGAGGATTATTAGCAAGGCTATACAGTGCCTTAAGCAAGCCAGTAACACCATATCCATATATGAAAGCATGGGAAGAGGATTTGGGGGGAACATGGGACCTAGATAGATGGGAAAAGATATATAGGGAGGCAAAATTCCCATCGGTTTCAACAGCAATACAAGAGCATTGCAATAAAATGCTCTCTAGAATGTACCTAACACTGGAGCGCATTAACAGAATGGGTGGACAGGGAAACACTCAATGCTGGAGGGGGTAGTGGGACGTACATCCATATGTGGTGAACATCCCCAGTTCTACAGGGCACTTGGAAGTGGATGGGAGAGAGAATACGTGAGATGCTAGGATGGCAGGGGCAGATAACCCCCAATGCAACCTTGCTTAATGAATGGGATGAGAAAATAGATCAGGACACAACATACATGATGAAAATGATCGCAATTGGAATTAGAATAGAAATTGCAAACAAATGGAAATCCAAGCGGAGGCCTGAACATGATAACATTATAAAACGTCTTGCATACAACTGTAGAATGAGTGAAATAACAGCCTATAAGAATCAAAGCAAAGAGTTTTAATAGATGCTGGCAACCTGGTGGTCTTGGGCAAGCCACTTAACCCTCCATTGCCCATGTTCCCTGTAAGTATTAGTGTATGTGTCTCATATCCCCGCGTGTTAAATGTATCCCCCAATTGTGTTGTGACCGCTTTGATTGAAGGATAAGGCGGTATACAAAACTGTCTAAATAAATAAATAAAATAAATAAACCTTATAGGCAATGGTTGAAGAAATGAGTAATAGGAGGAAGACAAGGAAAACACAGTAAAGGGACTTCGAGCAACAGCAACACAGGATCTCAGGAAAAGAAAAGAGAGGGGAAAGGGAGGGTGAGTAAGGATATGGATTGGGGTATAAGAGAGGGAAGTAATATAGACATGAAAACAATTAATACAAATAACCAATGGGAAAAAGTTGTTTTATTATAGAGTATTTGTACTGTTAATTCACCCAAATGATATATTAGTCGGTAAGAATATAAAATGGGGGTTTGTATAGTCTCTTGTATAGAGTTAGCAAATTAAGGGATTATACATGTACAGTTTACTAATTTCTAATATGTTGTAGTTGGAATGAAATCAACCCTGTTCATGTTAAAAGAGAGATATATACGTTATATACAGAGGATATATTGTACATTGAGTATTGAAAACAAAGTTAAATTTTAAAAAAAAGTGTTCTCTCTGGGTCATATGTGCATATCTTTGCTGTCATAATTATTTGAACCAAAGGACCCTCAGCCCTGTGTAAGTAGAGTCCCTTTAAATGAATGTATAATTAGAAAGAAAATGTTGGTAGTAGGGTGATTTTTAGGGAGTCTGATCCACAAAAGAGTCCAGTATTGAGTTATGTATTTCTTTGGAGCATATATACACCAAGAATAGGTGATAGGTCAGATAAATGTGGATATTTATATGCACACACATACTATATGAAGCATAATATATTGATATCTGTTTAGAGGGATTTGAAGTGGGGTACCAGGACCCTCTGGAAGGGCTAATATAGAGAATGGCTTAGAATTTGCTAACAGCCTGAAGCCTGGCAGTTTGGAATGCACTAGCAGCCTGGAGAGAGATGTACCCAAAACCAAGGCAATGTTTAGCAGAACGGGACAGAATGTTTTTGCTTCTCCCAATTCAGCTGAGCAATATGTCTGTGCTTACTTTGACCTATAGCATGACTTGTAACATGCAGATAAACAAAAGTGATGCTGAGGCTTAACATAGAGCTGAATTTATACCATGCAGCAGTTTTCTTTCAGTAAAGGACGTGCTCTGGCCTAGCCAGGAAGAGAGGGGATTTACAGGAACTGTGCAAGTTTGCATGATTACTGTATTTGCTCCATCCCCTTAAGGCCTTAAGAGTACGGTGTTTTTAAAATAATTCTATGTGAATTGTTTTATTACTTATTACTTCTCTCTCTCTCCCCCACTGCTTTGAGTGAAGGGATCAAATCCCAAGAGCCCAGGTTCTGTTGCCCAGTGAAGGGTGGCACAGGTTAAACAATATCTAAATATTAATTTTCTGTTTTCTAGTTATTTGATTATTTTTATTTTTATAGGCAACAAGAAACTAACAACTTAAAGCATTTACTGTATTTGTACACAGAAAATATTTTAAGTAGATCTTTATCCTTGATGCAAACATTTTGTCAAAACATGGTCATGTTGGACTTAACGTTTTTATAGTGATCACTTTATATTTTTCTACATTGATTTATACTTTGGTGTTGGAAATATTCTTATACTAAATTTTATTTTTTCTGTCATTGTTGGTGTTTAGACATTTATAGTGTTACATTCTTAAAGTGTATTTATTTATTTATTTATTGATTTAAGCATATTGGTGCTGTGCTGTTTTGTTCTTATGCTGAAAGAAATTATTGTTTGGTATGTTTATATAATTTAGTATAGGGCTTGGAATCTTGAAGATTTGTAGCCTGGCTTGCCAAGTTGCGCACATATTACTCACTTTGCAAGTCTAGCCTGCTCTACTCTTAAATAAAGAAGCAGTTCTCCAGGAGCAAGCAGGAAGCCAGTCCTCACATATTGGTGATGTCAGCACCGACTGAGCACATGCGGAGCATTTCTCCAGCTTTCACAGAAAGCCTTTGGGAATGCTACCACGCATGCGTGTTCCCCTTCCCACCCAAGGGTGCCAGGTTCAAAAAGTGTGACCGCTGCAGTCAAACTATGTCTGTTACAGACACGCACAACTGCTGTTTGCACTGCCTCGGCCCGGACCACAACAGTACCACCTGCGACCTGTGCCAGGCCATGACTCCGAAAACCAACAAGAAAAGGTTGGAGTTGCAGGATAGGATGTTCCTGCGGTCCAACTCAGCCCCGGCTTCCCCGATGCTGAGCCCCAAGCCAAGCACCTCCTGCGAGGCCCGCGCGTCTTCAGAGTCCCCGGGAAGAAAAAGAAAAAACCCTTGAGACCAGTCGAGGTTCCACCGGTGAAACCCAGTAAAGTCCCGCAGCAGGACTCGGGCAACTCCAAGCAGCGCCCCCTTAAGGTCTCAAAGGTGTCCTCGGCCGGCAGCAACTGTGCAAGGCTCCCCAAGGCCATGGTCCTTGTCAAGGACGCACTCGCAAGAGTGTCTGTGTCGAGCCCAAGGTCCTCTGTGCCCAAGCCGACAGCTGCAGAGCCTTCTGGCATAGAGTCCAGAATGATGGCCCTGGAGCAGAATATCTCTGCCATCCTGCCCTTGCAGCAGGAGATGTCTGGTTCGTCCGCATCATCTGCCCCAACAGCCAGGCCCCTGACTGCGGCAGTCCCCCGGACGTCAAGCCAGGCCCCGAGCACCATCAGCCTCGGGCAAGCCCTCGGCACTGATCAAGGTCCTGGTCCCAATCCTCGGGTGTCTGTCCTCCCCAGCCAGATTCCGGGAGTCTGACCCGAGATCCACTGGGGGACCCCAGTTCCTCGGGGCCAGCCTCGAGGCATGGACGTCCCGAGCCTTGGAGTACTCGATGCCCTCTGGCTCTGACTGGGAGATAGACATTGAGGCCTCCCCCAAGACCTTTCGACACCAAGACATCCCTTTGGAGCCATCTCCCCCAGAGCCCTAGCACCATTCCCCACCTGAAGACGTGGCCTTCCATGATTTCGTCCGGGACATAGCCTGGTCCCTCTTCGTTCCGACCGAATCAGAGGAGGATCTGCGCACCGAAGAACTTTAGATCCTTCAGTATGAGTCCCCACCAAAGGATGCTCACAGTGCCGGTACAACCCTTCCTCGAGTGGCTGCTCTTGCGGATGTGGGAGACCTGGCCTAGGTGCCAGTGGTTAGCCGATGCCTTGACGCCATCTATTACATCAAGAAGGGCCCGGGCATCCAAAAGTCCAACTCCCGCATAACTCCATGGTCATGGAGTCTTCTATGCTAAAGCTTAAAAGCTAGAAGAATTATTTTTCTGTTCCCCTGGGCAGAGAGGCCCATGCCCTCAAAGCCCTCGGGCACAAATGTTTCCAGGGATGCATGCTGGGCTGTCAGATACAGGCCTATGCGTTTTTATAGGCATGTACCTCAAGGGCCTCATCCAAGAACTAGCGGGCTTCTTCACAGGCCTCCCCAGGGAAGCTTTCCAGAGGTTCCAAGCCCTGACAGCCGGGATCCGGGACTGTTCAAAGTTCTTATCCCACGCCACTTACGACGGCTTTGAATCAGCAGCTCGAGTGGCAGAGCAGGCATCAGATCCTGGCACTAGGCCTGGTTGAAGATCTCTGAGCTCAAGCAACGGGTGCAAGAGAAATTGCTTGACATCCCCTGCACCGGGGAAAGCTTGTTTGGTAAGCGCATGGCCGACAAGGCAGCCGAGATGGAGGCCGAGGTCTTAACCAGGCAGAGGCTCTCGAGGAAGACCTCAACCCTTCCCCAGAAGAAACCATCCGGGAAAAGACCACCTTTCCTGAGAAAAAAGGGGTCTTTTCACCAGGGCCATTACCAACCCTTCTCGGGGCAACTGCAACAGCAACAGGGCCCCCAGCCCAAGAACCAGGGCCATTGGCAGAGGAAGCCAAAGTCTGAGAAGCCTCAGCCACCATATTTCCCCCAGCCTGGGGGGAGCTTTTGACTCCCCGGGCAGGGCCCCTTCTCCCCCGGGAGACCCTCCCCAGCTCACAGTGGGCCCCCTAGCATTCTTTGCCCACAGGTGGGCTGGGGTCACCATGGACCAGTGGGGTCCTACAAGTGGTGAAGGAGGGCTATCTCCTCAGATTCCAGCAAATACCCCCAGGGTTCTTCCCAGGAGAGTCGGTGTGGCCTCTCTTTCACCAGACCTTGCTCCTCTCAGAGCTCGCAGACTTGCTCAAGGATAGGGCAGTAGAACCTGTACCCAGGCATTTGTGGGGAAGGGGGTTCTACTTCAGGTACTTCCTTGTCCCCAAAAGAATGGGGGACCTCAGGCCCATACTAGACCTGCGAAACCTGAACAAGTTTCTGGTGAGGGAAAAGTTCAAGATGCTCTCCTTTGGAACTCTGCTGCCCTAACTCCATCAGGGAGATTGGCTGTGGTCCTTAGACCTAAAGGATGCATACACCCACATCCTGATCCACCTCTTCCACAGACAGTGCTCTCCTCCCACCACGAACCTGAGGTACTATTAGTACAGGGTCCATCCATTCGGCCTGGCCTCCGCGCCAAGAGTTTTTACAAAGTGCCTGGCAGTCATGGCTGCCTACATGTGCCTACAAGGGGCCTTTGTCTTCCCCTATCTGGATGACTGGCTCATCAGAGGCAGCACGGCCCCTGAGGCCAGCTAGGACACAGGGCGAAGAATCTACTTCCTGCAGCACCTAGGGTTCGTCATCAACTACCCCAATTCCCAGCTCTCTCCAGCCCAAAACCTGGAGTTCATAGGTGCCCAGCTGGAAACGTTACAGGTCAAGATCTTCCTCCCAAAGGAAAGGGCACTTTGACTTGTACAGCTGGCGAGAGAAGTGCAGAGGCACAGTGGTCAGTATTGTCTCACCGCCTCCACTGCCTACTGGGCCATATGGCCTCAACGGTACACGTCACGCCTCTAAGCCTGCTTGCACATGCGGGCAGCCCAGTGGTGCCTCTGCTCCCAGTGGGCTCAGGCCATGGGCAGGTTGCAGGACAGGGTCGGGGTCACCCGCCAATTGGCAGACTCCCTCAACTGGTGGCAGTCACTACGTGACCTCCTAGCAGGGATGCCATTTCAGTTGCCTATGCCACAGAGGGTCCTGACCACGGACGCCTCCCTCCTTTGTTGGGGGGCAAACTGCAGAGCCCTCCACACTCAAGGCAGCTGGTTGCAGGAGGAGTCGCTCTTACAGATCAACCTCCTGGAACAAGGGAGCCATCTTCCTGGCCTTGTGGACATTCCATCACTTCTTGTGCAATCGTCCTGTGCTGATCCAGACGGACAACCATGTTCACCATGTTTTATGTAAACAAACAGGGGGGCACAGGTTTGTACTCCCTCTGCCAGAAGGTGGTTGCTCTCCTCTCCTTCGTAGTATACCACGGAATGCTCCTATGACAGTATACCTTCCAGGTCAGGCCAATTGCTTGGTGGACAAACTCAGCAGAATCTTACGTCTACACGAATGGTGTCTGAACCCTAGGGTGGCGCAAAGACTCCACCTCTGGGGCAGACCCATGATTGACCTGTTTGCCTCCCCGGACAACACACAGCTATCCTGCTTCTGCTCATGGCAGCCGCATCTGGGGAAAGTGGCAGCAGAAGCCTTCCTGATCCCGTGGTCCAAGAGCCGCCTCTATGCTTTCCTACCAACTCCTCTAGTGGCCCTCTTTAAGGTCCAGAGCGAGCAGGCATCAGTGATCCTGATCGTCCCCAGATGGGCCTAGCAACCCTGGTTCCCTCTGCTGCTCTCCTTGTCGGTGGCACTCCCAGTCCCATTGGGTCGGGATCCGGACCTCCTGTCCCAGGAGGAGAGCGCCCTTCTGCACCCCAACCTGGGGTCGCTAGCGTTGACGGCATGGCTACTGAAAGGGTAACATTGGCTCCTTTTAATCTCCCAGGGGAATTTGAGGCGATCTTGCTGATCTCCCGAAAACACTTTACCAGATGAGCGTATGCCTTCAAATGGAAAAGATTTTCTGTCTGGTGTGCAGACAGAGAAGAACCTTTCTCCTGCCGTGTGCAAATAGTGCTATAGTACTTACTGCGCCTCTCGCACGCTGGCCTGAAGTCGAACTTGGTGAGGATACACCCACATGCCATATTCGCTCACCATCACCCTGTAGAGGGGAAATCCCTCTAAAACCAGCCCCTGGTCTCCAGGTTCCTCCGGGACCTCCTGCTATCAAAGCCCCCTCTCCGCCCTCCTGTGGTGGAATGGGACCTTAATTTGGTACTCTCCCAACTCACCAGACTGCCGTTCGAGCCCCTGGCCATCTGCCATTTGTGATACCTATCCTGGAAAGTGTTTTTTCTTGTTGCCATCACATTCTCTCAGAGAGTGAGCAAACTCCAGGCTTTGGTGGTGAATCAGCCATATACAATGGTTCTACAAGAACAGGGTAGTGCTCCACACACACCCCAAATTCCTCTCCAAGGTGTTATCTCCCTTTCACCTCAACCAGGAGGTGGTCTTTCCCACCTTTTTCTCACGGCCCCACGCCGGCAGGGAGAAACTTATATTACATACGCTAGACTGTTAGCGGGCCCTATTCTTCTAACTGCAGCGGACCCAGGCTTATCGCAGAGCTCCTCATCTCTTTGTATCATATGACCCCAGTAGACTGGGGCCCCGGTTACGCAGCAAACTCTGTCTACTTGGGTGGCGGACTGCATTGCCCTCACCTATGACTGATTGACCCTCTCCCTTGAGCACCAGATCACTGCACATCGCGTGCGGGCTATGGCCACGTTGGTGGCCAACCTCCGCTCAGTGCCGGTGACAGAAATCTGCAGGGCTGCCAAGTGGTCTTTGATTCATACTTTTGTAGCTCATTACTATCTGTAGAGCGAGGACAGTGCCTTCGGGCAGCTAGTACTCCGTAATATTTTCGGGGTGTAGGCAACTCCTCCTTCCAACCCTTCTGTGTTCAGGCTACTGCAGTGATGTTGTCACTGCACGCGTGGATCTTGCAGAATCTCTTTATCAGGACTCCCTTCTGCAAATTACGGCTATCTGATGGGTCGCTGGTAGTGCTCAGTCTTCCTTTTTCCTCGGAGCCGGTAGTGCTGTTGTGGTTCAGTCCTCAGCATCCTGGAGCTAGGGAGTCCCATATGTGAGGATTGACTTCTTGCTTGTTCCTGGAGAAAGCGTAGTTAGTCATCTGTAACAAGTGTTCTCCAGGGGCAGCAGGAATCAGTCCTCACATTCCCTCCCTGCTCCCCTTGGAGTTCCCACCCTACCTTTTTCGCTATGTCATCTGACTGAGCTATATGGGCACCCTTGGGCGGGAAGGGGACTACGCATGCATGGTAGCATTCCCAAAGGCTTTCTGTGAAAGGTGGGGAAATGCTCCATGCGGGCTCCATCAGCACCGACGTCACCCATATGTGAGGACTGAATCCTGCTGTCCTTGGAGAACACCTTTAACTATGTTATTAATTGGCTCCATCATGACGAGTTAATACTTAGCAAGAGGCTTTTTTCAGTATACTTAGACATTAATAAGTGTTGTGCATTATTGGGCATGCTGACTAAAGTGCGCTGAGAATCAGAACCTTAGTGTTGATAGGCAAAAATTAGCATAGGAGGTGAAATGGACACATGCTGTTCTCCGAGAGCAAGCAGGAAGTCAGTCCTCACATATGGGTGACATCGGCACCGAAGGAACCCTCGCAGAAGCATCCCCCCAGCTTTCAAAGAAAGCCTTTGGGAGATGCCACCATGCATGTGTGGTCCCCTTCCCGCCCAAGGGTGCCATCTTGCTCAGTCTCCTTTTTTTCCGCGGAGCCCTTCAGACGTCATCTGTCTTTTCCCCGGAAAAAGTTCATTATTTTGTTTCTCGAGTTTCCAACTCACATCCGGTATTGCACCGGTACTCTTCCCGCCTACCGACCTCAGTGTCTCGGCGTCTGCTTTGGTTCTTATTTTTGTAGTTTTCATTCTTTTTTTCTTTTCTGCGCCTTTTTTCTCCTGCTGGCAGTCCGTAGGGTCTTCGACCTCGCAGGGGTGCTTTCCCCCCCCCCCCATGGCTACCAGTGGTTTTAAGAAGTGTGATCAGTGCTCTAAAATCATGTCTTTGACCGACAAACACGACTGCTGTCTTCGTTGCCTCGAGCCAGACCATGACCCGGCGGCCTGCGGTCTCTGCAAGAGGATGTCCAGCAAGGCCCTCAAGAGCCGCCAGCAACAACACGACAAGTTTTTTCCCCCGAGTCCCTGGTACCTCCCAAAGCCAGGGCCTCATCTGAGGCCCCAACACCTTGGGCGGAGCTTTCTGAGCCCGAGCCCTGTCGTGGGTCCTCAGAAAGGGGGTCTCCCTCGAGGGAACCCAGAAAGAAGAAGAAACCCTCGAAGGTGGCGTCCTTTGATGGTTCTGACCGGCTGGGAGCTCCCCGGGCCCGGTCCCATAGTCTGAGGCATCGGAGAAGGAGTGACCTGCGAAGGTCCCCCAGAAGGTTCCGGCCGCAAACTGGCCTCGGTCCTCAGACACCATCCTCGTCGAGGATTCCTCTTTGGGGGAACCGGCATCAGGCCCGAGTCCCTCAGGTCCCGCGTTGAAGGCTGCGGAGCCTTTTGGGCTGGAGTCCAGAATGGCAGCTCTGGAGCGCAGTTTGTCTGCCTTTATGGACCAGCAGCGAGGGCTGTTGTCCAGTTCGACCAATTCATCTGCCCTGACTACCAGGCTGTCAACGTCCAAGACTTCCCTGGAGGCCAAGCCGATCCTCAAGGTCCTTCAGCCTCGAGTCGATCCTCGTCTGAGGTCGCACTCCAAGTCCCGCTCGTCGGGACCTCAGTCATCCCTGGCAAGTCTTCTGGGTGCCGGCCGTGGTGCATCGGGGCCCTAGAGGCTCGCGGAGCAGCCCTTGGGTGAGTCCTCCACGGATTACTCCGAGTGGGAGACGGAGGACGAGGAATCCCCTGATACCCGTCGCCACCGCAATGTCCTTTCAAATTCCCCCATGTCGGGACCTCGGCGGCTGCCCCCGCCAGAGGACATGGGTTTCTTGGACTTTATCAAGGACATGTCCAAGGCCCTAGCATTCCCGACCGAGTCGGAGGATGACCCTCAGGCGGATGAGTTAGAGATCCTCCAATACAAGACTCCTCTGCGGGAATCGCTAACGGTACCCATCCTGGAACGGCTCATGCTCTGCATGTGGAAGACACCAGCCTCGCTACCGGTGGTGAGCAGATGGCTCGACTCAATGTATCGGGTCCGCCGGAACCCAGGCTTTCAGAAGTCACAAGTGCCGCATAACTCTATGGTGGTGGAGTCGGCCATGCATCGGCTGAAAAGCCAGAAGACGTATTCCTCAGTGCCCCCCAGCAGCGAGGTCCGCACCTTGGATGCCCTCAGCAGAAAGTGCTACAAGGGCTCGATGCTCCTCTGCCGCATCCAGGCCTACCAGCTGTACATTTGCATGTACCTGAAAGACCTGGCGAAGGAACTCACCAGTTTCTTGGCTGGTCTCTCCGAGGAACCCTTGCAGCACTTCAAGAACCTGGCCAAGGCCGTCTGTGAGTGCTCCAAATTTGGGTCTCGAGCGGCCTATGACGGGTTCAAATTGGTGGCTCGAGTAGCCACAGCGGGCATTGGTGCATGCCTCCAAGCTTGGCTTCAGTCGTCCGATCTCGAGCAGTGGGTTCAGGACAAACTGGTCGATGTGCCATGCCAAGGGGAAAACCTCTTTGGCAAACCCATGACCGACAAGGCTGCCGAGCTGGAGACAGAGTTCATGACGAGGAACAGGCTGTCTAAGGAAGACCACTGCCCTTCTCCAATGGAAGGGCTCGGATAAAAAGCCCTTTTACCCGAGGCACGGAGCTGCTTACCGAAACTACCCACCCTATCAGGCCTCCCTGGCTCCCCAACAGGGTCAGTAGGCCAAGGAACATGGGCATGGCCCATATATGCAGAAAGCTCCAAAACCCCAGGCACAGGCACTGGCCCCGGCCCAGCCAGGAGGGAGCTTTTGACTCCTTGAGCATAGCAACTCTACCCCAAGGAGGTCAGCAGCCCACAGGGGGACACCTGGTCCTCTATGCCCAGAGAAGGATGGCTATCGCCACCGATTCCTGGGCACTGAGGGTAGTCGCGGACAGTTATCTCCTCCATCTGGCTTGAACACCATCTCCTTATTTTCTGGGAGAGCCCCTCAGGTCTCCCCTACACCGTGACCTTCTCTTGAAGGAGTTGGCAAATCTTCTAGAGGACAAGGCGGTGGAACCAGTGCCCCACCACCTCAGGGGCAAGGGTTTCTACTCCAGATACTTCCTCATCCCAAAGAGGACAGGGGGCCTAAGGCTCATCCTCGACTTGCGCAACCTCAACAAATTCCTGGTGAGGGAGAAGTTCAAGATGCTCTCCCTTGGAACATTGCTGCCATACCTCCAGCATGGAGACTGGCTATGCTCTTTAGACCTCAAGGATGCTTATACTCACATCCTCATCCACTCCATCCACAGGCAGTACCTGCGGTTCGTAGAAGGGGACAAGCACTTTCAATACAGGGTACTCCCCTTCGGCCTAGCCTCGGCCCCCAAGGGTCTTCACAAAATGCCTGGCAGTCGTGGCCGCCTTCCTCCGGCTCCAAGGTATCTTAGTTTTTCCCTACCTGGACGACTGGCTCATAAGGGGAGACACAGCCTCGGAGGTGCAGCAAGCCACTGCTCGCACCATCCAGGTTCTGCAACACTTGGGCTTTGTCATTAACTACCCCAAGTCTCACCTTCTCCCCACTCAGTGCCTGGAGTTCATCAGAGCAAAACTCTACACCCTCCAGTCAAGGGCTTTCCTGCCCAAGGACTGAGCTGATCGGCTCCGGTCCCTTGCTTGGGACATACAGCACCGTCCCTCGGTGCCTGCCCGGCTTCTCCTGAGCCTCCTCGGGGCACATGGCCCCCATGGTCCATGTCACCCTGGATGCTCACCTCCACATGAGGATGGCGCAGTAGTGTCTACGGGACCAGTGGTCTCAGGCCACGGGACGTCTCCGGGACAGAGTCTCAGTGACCCTCCAGTTGGCAGACTCCCCTGGACTGGTGGCAGTCGCCCCAGCATCTCGAAGCAGGTATGCCATTTCAGGCCCCAAGTCACTCGAGGGTCCTCACCATGGACGCCTCCCTGCTCGGCTGGGGAGCCCACTGTGGAGATCTCTGCACTCAGAGCAACTGGTCACCGGACGAGAGCACCCAGCAGATCAACCTCCTGGAGCTTCGGGCCATACACCTTGCCCTGAGGGTCTTCTGTCACCACCTACTTCACCAGCCGGTGCTGGTCCGGACAGACAACCAGGTGGCAATGTTCTACGTGAACAAACAGGGGGACACGGGGTCTCATGCCTTTTGTTAGGAGGCACTGGTCCTCTGCTCATACGCAATCCATCAGGGAATCCTCCTGCGGGCAGTGTACCTGTCAGGCCAGGACAACCTGCTGGCCGACAGGCTTGGCAGGATTTTCCAGCCGCACGAGTGGCAGCTGGACCCCAGGGTATCCATTCGGCTATTCCGTCTCTGGGGGGAACCCGTGATGGACCTTTTTGCAAGTCTGGACAACTTTCAGTTGTCCCGCTTCTGCTCCCGGCAGGCCCACCCCTCCAGGCTGGCAGCAGACACATTCCTGGTCTCATGGTCGGAGGGCCTCATGTATGCTTTCCCTCCAACTCCGCTGATCGCCAAGACCCTGTTCAGGACGCTCCACGACAGGGCCTTGCTCATTCTGATAACTCCTCGGTGGCCCAGGCAGCCATGGTTTCCGCTGCTTCTGAAGTTGGCAGTGGAGGGTCCCCATCCCCCTGGGGAGGAGTGACCCAGGTTTTTTTCCCAGGAGGGGAGCTCTCTCCTGCACCCCAACCTCGGGTCCCTCTCGCTGACTGCATGGCTGCTGAGAGGGTAACCCTGGCCCCTTTCAACCTCCCATTTGATGTGGAGAACATTCTGCTGGCCTCTCGTAAGTCCTCTACTAGGAAGGCTTATGCCTTCAAATGGCGCAGGTTCTCTGTTGGGTGCGCCCAACAAGGGGTTGATCCTTTCTTCTGCCTGGTGCCTCTGGTGTTACAGTACCTTCTCCACCTTTCTCAGTCCGGGCTCAAGTCTAACTCTATTCGGATGCACCTTAGTGCCCTGGCGGCACACCACCATCCGGTGGTTGGTAAGCCCCTCTCGGTCCAACTGTTGATGCCATGTTTCCTTAGGGGCCTTCTTCTATCAAAGTCCCCAGTTCGCCCTCCGGCAGCCGAGTGGGACCTCAACATAGTGTTGGGGCAGCTCACTCGCCCGCCCTTTGAGCCTCTGGCTACTTGCTACCTTTGCTACCTCTCATGGAAGGTGGTTTTCCTGGTTGTGCTCACCTCTGCTCGCAGAGTTAGCAAGCTCCAAGCCCTTCTTGTGGAGGCGCCTTATACCAGGTTCTACAAGAAGAGTGGTGCTTCGCTCGCACCCCAAATTCCTGCAGAAGGTAGTGTCGCCCTTCCATCTCAACCAGGAAGTGGTGCTCCCTATCTTCTTTCCAAGATCTCATTCCAGTCGGGCATAGATGGTCCTTCACACCTTGGACTACAAGAGGGCCTTGTCTTGACGGTCCTTCTATATCCAACACACTCAGGGCCACCGCAAGGCTTCTCAGCTGTTTATCTCCTATGACCCCAGTAGGCTGGGGGAGGCGGTGACTAAGCATACGCTGTTCACCTGGGTGGCGGACTGTATCACCCTTGCTTATGAGCAGGCGGGGCTCCCACTGGAGGGCCGTGTCACAGTGCACTGTGTCAGGGCCATGGCAGCTTCGGTGGCAAACTTGCACTCTGTCCCGATAGTGGACATCTGTCGGGCTGCTGCCTGGTCTTTACATACCCTCGCAGCCCATTACTGCCTCGAAAGAGAGTCCTGATGGGACACTGTCTTCGGCCAGGTTGTGCTCCGTAACCTTTTCGGGGTCTAGGCAACTCCTACCCTCCGACCTTTCTGTGTTCAGGCTACTGGAGTGCTGGTTCATCGGACGCAGGGATCCTACTGTGGTCTGTGGACATGGACCAAATTGCTGCGGCTTGTGGCTCCCCTGGGAGACTCCAATTCTTGCTATGGGCTTTCAGTAGCATGTAGCTGGGGAGTCCCATATGTGAGGATTGACTTCCTGCTTGTTTCCGGAGAAAGCGTAGTTACTCACCTGTTACAGATGTTCTCCGAGGACAGCAGGCATCAGTTCTCACAACCCTCCCTCCTCCCCTTGGAGTTGCTTCTTTATCATCCTTTGTTTTTTTGCCGTCTTTTAGTTATGTCATCTGACTGAGCAAGATGCACCATTGGGTGGGAAGGGGACCATGCATGTGTGGTGGCATCTCCCTAAAGCTTTCTTTGAAAGCTGGGGGGGGGGGGGCTGCTTCCACGAGGGCTCCGTCAGTGCAGATGTCATCCATATGTCAGGACTGATTCCTGCTGTCCCTGGAGAACACCTGCTACAGGTGAGTAACTATGCTTTCTCCAGGAACAAGCAGGAAGTTGGTCCTCACTTATGGGTAACGTTGACACCAATGGAGCCGACTCGGAGCAATTCCCCAGCTTTCAAAGAAAACCTTTGGGATTGCTTCCACACATGTGTGGTCCTCTTCCTGCTAAAGGGTGCCATCTTGCTCAGTCTCCCTTTTTCCTCGGAGCCCTTCGGACGCACGTCCTTGTCCCTCGGAAAACTTTTCTCTCTTTTTAGCCTTTTGGCCTTTTTTCTGGTTGCACCGGTCCTCTTCCATCCTCCCCAATGCCTCCACTTCGGCTGTGGGCAAGGGGATCCCTATTTTTCCCTTTCTTCCTATTTTCTTACTTCTGGCCCTTTTCGCACCCTTTTCTAACTGCTGGCCACCTCGAGGGCATTCGGTCTCGCAGGGGCTCTTTTTGCCCCCATGGCCACTGGCTTCAAAAAATGTGACAGATGCTCCAAAAATATGTCGCTCACAGATACCCACGACTGTTGTTTGTGGTGCCTGGGTGCTGACCACAACCCGGAGCTCTGCTCGCTTTGCAAGAAAATGTCTGTCAAGGCCTTACAAAGCTGTAAGCAGAGGTCGGGTGACATTTTCTGTAAGTCAGCCCGAGTCCCTGGTGGTGCCCCGCTCCACTGACCCACCACTTGCAAGTTCCCCCACAGTGACTCCACATCCCAGGCGTCACTCTGACCAGGGTTCGCCCGAGGTGGAACAGCGAAAAAAGACCTTGAAGACATTGTTGGGGGCTCTGGATAAGTATGAGCGGTCTCGCGCTCGTTTCCTTGGTCCTCCCCGGCGTTCCCGAGAGTCCGACAAGGAGCGGCCTCGAAAGATATCTCATACAGATATGGAGGTCTCCGGCGATGGCGCCCGGTCTCCTGAGGGTCATCCCAGTAAGGACCTCCTCTCCTTCTCCACGCCAGACCCAGTAACCTCGGCATCGGCATCCCAAGGACCCACACCTGAGTGGGAGCCCCGTATGCCGGCACTAGAGTGCAGCGTTTCAGCCTTCCTAGCTGCCCAGCAGGCGCTCTTGCCCAGCATGGCTGGCTCGCGCCTTGAGACCGAGGGTCCCTCGACTGTGGTCCCGAAAACTGCCTTGGAAACCCCCGAGAGCCACAGGCCTTGTGAGGGTCCTCGGCACCGGTCTCGCTCGCCATCCCGTTCCTCGGCGGTGAGGTCTTCCAGAGTAAGTGCCTCCAGCTCCAGACAGGCCTTGGCCACTCAACATAGTAACATAGTAAATGATGGCAGATAAAGACCAGTATGGTCCATCTAGTCTGCCCAGTAAGATGGAGTAAGATGGCAGGAGTAGGTGCCACTCTGTGCAGGCCACCCCTCCCCATGTCTTTGTTTAGGGGTGAACACACCGCTCCATGCAAGACACCCCTATTTGTTGAGAAGTTAGATGGTTCAGTTTATTTTGATTTTATTCTGTTGCTATAAATGGATCCATTGTGTCTGTCCCATGCCATTTTGAATTCTGTCACTGTATTTGCCCCCACCATAAGAATATAAGAACATAAGATATGCCATACTGGGTCAGACCAATGTCCATCAAGCCCAGTATCCTGTTTCCAACAGTGGCCAATCTAGGTCATACGTACCTAGCAGTATCCCCAATAGACACAGGTTCCATAATGCTTGTATTGGGTCAAGCATTGATATCCTGGGTCCCTTTTTAATAATGGTTTATGGACCTTTCCTCCAGGAACTTGTCCAAACCTTTTTTAAACCCAGCTACACTAACAGCTCTTACTACATCCTCCGGTAACAAATTCCAGAGTTTGATTACACGTTGAGTGAAAAAATACTTTCTCTTATTTGTCTTAAATAGTTTACCCTGTAGCTTCATTACATGTCCCCTAGTCTTTCTATATTCTGATAGCGTAAACAATTGATCTACGTTTACCCGTTCCATTCCATTCATTAATTTATAGACCTCTATCATATCTCCCCTCAGCTGTCTCTTTTCCAGGTTGAAGAGCCCTAACCTTTGTAGCCTCTCTTCATAGGAGTAGCCTTCCATCCCCTTTACCATTTTGGTGGCTCTTCTCTGAACTTTTTCTAACGCTATATCCTTTTTAAGATACAGCGACCAGAATTGCACACAATATTCAAGGTGCGGTTGTACCATGGAACGATACAGAGGCAGCATAGTATCCTTTTTTTCCATTCCTTTCCTTATGATACCTAGCATTCTATTTACTTTCTTGGCTGCCGCTGCACACTGGGCAGAGGGTTTTAACATGTTATCCACGATGACTCCTAAATCTTTTTCCTGGGTGATAGTTCCCAATGTGGAACCTTGCATTGTGTAACCATAGTGTGGGTTGTTCTTTCCTAGGTGCATAACTTTGCACTTGTCCACATTAAATTTCATCTGCCATTTGGATGCCCAGTCTTCCAATTTATCCAGATCCTCCTGCAGCTTTCCCCAGTCCTCTTGGGTTTTAACAACTTTAAACAGTTTTGTGTCGTCTGCAAATTTGATGATAACCTCACTAGTTATTCCCTTTTCCAGCTCATTTATGAATATGTCAAAAAGTAGCGGACCCTGTACAGATCCCTGGGGTACTCCACTATTCACCTTTTTCCATTGGGAAAATTGGCCATTTAGCCCTACCCTCTGTTTTCTATCTTTTAACCAGTTCCCGATCCACAATAGTACACTGCCTCCTATCCCATGACATTTTAGTTTTGCCAAAAGTCTCTGATGAGGGACCTTGTCAAAGGCTTTCTGAAAGTCCAGATACACTATATCAACCGACTCACCTTTGTCTACCTGTTTATTCACACCTTCAAAAAAACATATCAGATTAGTAAGACAAGATCTTCCTTGTCTAAAGCCATGTTGGCTGTCTCCCATTAGGCCATGACTATCTACATGCTGTGTAATTTTGTTCTTTATGATGGTTTCTACCATTTTCCCCGGTACTGACGTCAGGCTCACCGGTCTGTAATTTCCCGTATCACCCCTGGAACCCTTTTAAAAAATTGGCGTTACATTGGCAATCCTCCAATCTTCAGGTATTACAGATGATTTTAATGAAAGTTCACAGATTACTAATAGCAGGTCTGCAATCTCATATTTCAGTTCTTTCAACACCCTTGGATGTATACCATCCGGTCCATGTGATTTTCTACTATTCAGTTTATCAAATAGTTGTAATACATCTTCACGGTGTAGCGATATTTCTCTCAATTCCTCTGCAGTATCACCTTTAAATACCACTTCAGTCTTGGGTAACATCCCTACATCTTCCTCAGTAAAGACCGAAGCAAAGAATTCATTCAGTCTCTCCGCTATAGCCTTGTCTCCTCTTACTGCCCCTTTTACCCCTCTATCATCTAATGGTCCAGTTGACTCTCTCACAGGCCTTTTGCTACGAATGTACTTGAAAAAGTCTTTATTTCATGTTTTTGCTTCCGTAGCAAGTTCCTTCTCAAATTCTCGCTTTGCCTGCCTTATCAATGCTTTGCATTTTTGCCATTGCTTGTGCTGTTTCCAGTTTTCGTCATTTGGCTTTTTTTTTTTCATTTCCTGAAAGATGCTTTTTTGGCAGCAACAGCCTCTCTGACCTCACCTTTAAACCATGCTGGCAGTTTTTTGGACTTTCTTCCACTTTTCTTAACGCGTGGAATACAGCTGGTCTGGGCTTCCAGGATAGTATTTTTAAACACCCAAGCTTGATGTAAGTCTTTAACCTTTGCAAACGCTCCTTTTAGGTTTTTCTTAACTATATTCCTCATTTTATCATAGTCTCCCTTTCACCTGGGGATCAGTCTGACTCAGAGTCCTTCTCAGACCTCTCAGGCTGGGAATCGGATGGGAACACGTCCCCTGAAACCTGCGCCCACCAGGACCTTCCTTCTGACCCATCCCCGCCCGCCTCACGAAGGCTGTCACCCCCGAAGATACCTCCATGTGGGATATGGCTCAGGCCCTCAATCTGCCCAAGCAGACCGAGGAAGAGCCCAGGGAAGAGGAACTCGACATTTTGCAATATGAGTCTCCCCCAAGAGAGTCTCTCACGGTCCCTGTGCCATCCATCTTGACCCGGCTACTCCTCCGCATGTTGGAAGAACACGCCTCAGTTCCTGTTATAAGTAAAAGACTTGATGCCATGTACAGAGTCCAGCGCGGTCCTGGGTTTCAAAAGGCCCAACTTCCTCATACCTCCATGGTAGTGGAATCCGCGATGCCAAAACAGAAGAGCCCGAAGTCGCATTCTTTGGTTTCGCTCGGCAGATAACCCCATGCCCTCGGTGCCCTCGGGCATAAGGCTTACCAGGGATCCATGCTGGCATGCCGTATCCAGGCATACCAACTATATATGGGTATGTTCCTTCGCGACCTCACTAAAGAGCTCGGTGGTTTCTCCACGGGTCTCAAAGGTGACTCCCCTGAGTTTGGTCGTGAACTAATCAAAATACCTTTTTTGCACTGCATATGACTGGTTCGAGTCTTCTGCCCATGTGGCAGCGGCTGGCATCGGAGCCCAGCGTCAAGCATGGCTCCAGTCCTCAGACATGAAACAGTGGGTCCAAGAGAAACTCTTGGATGTTCCCTGCCTCGACGAACAACTTTTCGGCAAGCCAATGGAGAACAAGGCAGCTGAGATCGAGACGAAGTTCATAACCTGCACCTGTCTCTCTCGGAAAGAAGCAGCATAGTAGGAATCCCTTCTTTCAGAGGAAGGGGCTTCATTACCGGGGATACCCACCCTATCCGCCTGCCCCGGCACCCAGCTGCCAAGGCAAGGGTGGAGCTCAGGGCCACTGGAAACCTAAGGGGCCCAAGACCCAACCACCGGCGCCACCCCAGCCAGTTCCGGGGTTTTGACGCCAAATGCATAGCCTCTTGTCTTCCAGTGGTGGTCCCGCCGGTAGGAGGGTGTCTGTCCCTTTTCACACACCCCCACCCCGAGTGGGAGGCCATCACATCGGACACCTGGGTCCTCCAGGTCATCTGGGACGGTTACCGTCTCCATCTGGACAGACTCCCCCCTCCCTTCTCCCCAGCAGAGCCTACTCTGCTTCCCTCACACCAGGCTTGCTTAAAGCAAGAATTGAACAACCTCCTTGGTCAGCGGGCAATTGAAAGAGTCTCTGAGGTCAGGGGTTCTACTCCCATTACTTCCTCGTTCCGAAGAGGACAAGGGGGCCTGTGCCCCATCCTCGATCTCAAGAACCTGAACAAATTTCTGGTGAAGGAGAAATTCAGAATGCTATCGCTTGGCATCCTGCTGCCCTTCCACCTGCAGGCCGATTGGATCTCAGACGCTTTCGCCCACATCCCTGTTCACCCCAAGCGCAGGAAGTACCTGCGTTTCAGGGTGCAGTGGATCACTAGCAGTACAGAGTGCTCCCCTTCGGGATCATGTCTGTCCTTCGAGTCTTCACCAAATGCCTGTCGGTGACCGCATCCTACATCTGGCTGCAGGGCATGTCCGTCTACCCCTACCTAGACGATTGGCTCGTCACGGGTGCATCGGCCAAGAAGGCACGCTTCTCGGCATTGTGCACGGTCGTCCTCCTCAAGTGCCTCAGTTTCCTGATCAACTTCTCCAAGTCCCACCTCGAACCGGCGCAGGCACTGGAGGTCATTGGCGCACTGCTCGACACGGAACGGGCAACTGCCTTCCTCCCTCGAGCACACGCAGACCGCCTCTGCGCTTTGGCTGCCAAGAATCAGGGTCTTGGTGCGAGCCATGCTGCGCTTTCTGGGGCACATGGCCTCGACCGTACATGTCGTTCCCCACGCTTGCATGAACATGCGAGCAGCTCAATGGTGCCTCAGAGCGCAATGATCCCATCTCTGTCTCGCGCAGTCTACCCAGTTCCCTGGATTGGTGGCAGAATCTTCGAAGCTTACTTCAGGGCATTCCTTTCCAGGCTCTGCAACACGAGTTCATCTTGACGACGGATGCCTAGCTGTCGGGCTGGGGAGCCCACTGCGACATCCTCCGTACCCAGGGATGGTGGTCACCCGAGGAATCCCAGCAGCAGATCAGCCTGCTGGAATTTCGAGCGGTCCAGTTGCGAGGCAAGTCGGTGCTCGTGCAGACTGACAACAAGGTTGTGATATTCTACATAAACAAGGAAAGGGGTACGGGCTCCCGCCTCCTCTGTCGGGAAGCAGTCCTCCTCTGCTCCTTCACAGTGCACTGGGGCATGACCCTAAGAGCTGTCTACCTCCCAGGCCAAGACAATGTCCTTGCGGACAGGCTCAGCAGGCTTCTCTGCCCACACAAGTGGTGCCTGAGTCCCGAGGTGGAACTCCACCTGTTTCGTTGCTGGGGGACTCCGTCCATAGACCTGTTCGCCTGCCCGGCGAACGCACAGCTTCCCTGCTGTTGCAGGTCAATACCGCACCCAAGCAGGGAAGCCCCGGACGCATTCCTCCTGAACTGGACCTCCAGGCTTCTGTATTCGTTTTCCCCCACTCCCCTCATAGCGAGGACCCTCCACAAGATTCAGCGGGACCGAGCATCGGTGATTCTCGTAGCTCCTTAATGGCCTCGATAGCCTTGGTTCCCGCTTCTACTCCGACTCTTGTCGGAGCCCCCGGTCCCCCTGGGCATTGCTCCGGGTCTGCTGACACAAGAGGAGGGACGGGTGCTTCACCCGAACCTGGACTCGCTATCCCTAGCAGCCTAGCGGCTGAACGGTTCTCTTTAGCCTCGCTGCACCTCCCAGAGGAGATCGAGGAAGTCCTGCTTGCATCGAGGAAAGACTCAACGAGACAGGCCTATGCCCTCAAGTGGCGGCGCTTCTCGGTCTGGTGTTCCGGGCTTCAGATCGATTTGTTCTCCTGTTCCACCTAGTGGGTTCTCCAGTAACTCCTCCATCTCTTGCAGATGGGGCTGAAATCCAATTTGGTCAGGGTTCACCTGAGCGCCATTTCAACCAACTACTTCCCTGTTGAGGGTAAACCCCTCTTGCGCCAGCCACTGGTCTCCTGCTTCATGCAGGGCCTTTTACTCTCCAAGCCCCCTGTCTGGCCTCCGCCGATGGAGTGGGACCTGAACATCATGCTCATGCCGCTGACGCAGTCGCCTTTTGAGCCGATGGTGACGTGCTCGCTTCGGCACCTCTCCTGGAAGGTAGTCTTCCTTGTGGCGCTGACCTCGGCTCGGCGAGTCAGCGAACTTCAAACCCTCATGGCCGTGGCCCCCTACACCAGGTTTTACGGGAACAGGGTGGTCCTTCGCACTCACCCCAAGTTCCTACCGAATGTTTCGGATTTCCATCTCAGCCAAGAGATAGTCTTACCGACTTTCTTCCTGAGACCTCACGCCGACCGGGCGTCAGCAGTCCTGCATACCCTTGACTGCAAGAGGGCTCTTGCCTTCTACCTGCAGCACACCCAGGGTCATCGCAAGTCTGACTGGCCCTTCATCGCCTATGATCCCAACTGTCTGGGGCTTGCAGTCACCAAGCGCATCCTCTCCATCTGGGTGGTGGACTGCATTGCCTTTGCCCAGGCAAAGGCTGGGGCCATGCTGGATCGACGAGTCACCTTTGCACAGCGTCCATGCCAAGGTGGCGTCTGTGACTTTGCTGTGCTCAGTGCCTCTGACGGACATCTGCCGGGCTGCAACCTGGTCTTCAGCTAATAACTTTGCTTTGCATTATTGCCTTAAGAGGGAGTCCCACCAGGACAGCGCCTTCGGCCAGGATGTACTCCGTAATCTCTTTGGGGTATAAGCAACTCCTGCCCTCTAACCCTCCTTCTGTGGCTAATGGGAGCTTGGCCCCCCAAGGAACTGAGGACTCGGGCTCCCTTTGGATCGTCGGCATCTGCTCACGGCTTCGCAGAGGCACTTTGCTTATAGGTTTCGGTAGCCTGTAGCAGGGGAGTCCCATAAGTGAGGACTGACTTCCTGCTTGATCCTGGAGAAAGCGTAGTTACTCACCTGTACAGGTGTTCTCCAGGGACAGCAGGAATCAGTCCTCACTACCCTCCCACCTCCCCTTAAGAGTTGCTATTCTTATCCTTCCCTTGCCATCCGCTTAGTAGAGCTCTAGCTATGGCACCTGACTGAGCAAGATGGCACCCTTTGGCAGGAAGCAGACCACGCATGCGTGGCAGCCATCCCAAAGACTTTCTTTGAAAGCTGGGGAATTGCTCCGCGTGGGCTCCGTCGGTGTCAACGTTACCCATAAGTGGACTGATTTCTGCTGTCACTGGAGAGCACCTGTTACAGGTGAGTAACTACGCTTTTTGGGCATGCCCGGCATGTTACCTCTGCAGTTACTGTGGCAATCAGCACCTCACTGTGCTAAAACTACAATCGCAGTTAACGCTGGTATACATAATGCCACTCGTTGAGGTGGCATAAGTGTACCCATGCTGAGACAGTAACAGTGCATGAAATTCATCCCTGCATTAACCACAATGTGTAATCGGTGTCCATTCCTAGCCCTCCTGGTCCCTTCCCTGCTGCGCAATAAGCACTTAGCAAGACTTTCCCTGTGCTGGGTGCTTTAACATGTGTTAGTAGTTACCCCAGTTCTATGCTGTTTATGATGCTTTAGTAAATTTGCCTCCATATGTGTTAAATTGACCAGTGCATATGTTGCAATTAAAATATTCTTGGTATCTGATCTAGAAGAAAAGACCTATAAAATTGCAAATCCTTATCAGGTGTCATTCGAGGATTGTGGAGCATGGCTATCAGACCAACCCTTTTCAAAGTAAAGACTCAATATCCATTGAATAAAGCCTTTTATTTGGTTAACTTTAGTCAAACTTCAGGGATGCTAAACATCTTTGTTTTTGTAACCCATAGGCCTGATTCTGGAACTGGTATGCAGCTGGTGCTACAGCCCATCTGATCAGTCAGCCATGATTGGCGTCATGTAGACTGTAATGCTTTCACAGGGATATATGATGTCAAAGAAGTAAAACTAGATTTTATTGTAAGTTATGATAGATTATGTATAGCATAGGTAGAAGACCCAAGATTCCCTTAGGTATTTCTCACCACTTGCAATCAGTGAGATCCTAACTTTATGCAGTAGACAATTTATCTTTTCTCTGCATATTAATTTTCTCATTTTGTAGAACTTATTGATTTGCTTTCCATCATTGCAAATGGTGTAAGCTATAAAATTGTACAGTACCTATCTACTCATGATAATGTATTTAGGTGTTTTGTTTTGCAATAAATCTGGTTTTACATCATTTGCATTTTGTGCTTCTTTATCATTATCTGGCATAATTGCTGCAGAGACAGAATTCACAGCTCCTGAAGGGGTGAAGTTCCAGTCATTGTTCAGCAGTGACATCAAATGGCTGGATTTAAGGCCTGTTCTCTGGCAAAGGAGTGTTGTGGCAATGATTGAGATGGATTCTATTGGAAAGGAATATAAAATAGGGAATACATTTCATGGTAGTTGTGAATGAAAGCTTGAGGTTGGATTCTAGGCCCCGTTATGATTAAGTAGGAAGTCCAGAAGAGCAGAAGGATCACAGTTGCCACATAGAAGAAGACTAATAAAATTAATTTAGCTATTGCTCTTTGAGTTCCAAACTTGATTGGAGCCCCTATGCTGAAGAAAATGTGCACTTTCTGACCTGGAAGGCAGAGCTCTTCTTTGCTGATTTCTGTTCTTCATAGGACAGTATAAGTATATAGATGTCTAACTCTTCCACAGTTAACACTACTTTTTTGTTTTTAGGCTTTAAAAGTTGTCCTGATGCAATAGCAATGCCAAAGTTGAAAGCTTAAAACTGTAGATAGGAAAAGAAGAAGTTCTATACTTTCTTTTAAATATGTAAGCTGAGGGAGAGGGGTTTTAAGGTAACTGTTCAGTAGCAGCAACATTGTCCCATTGCTTCACTCCACATTTATATTTTCAATTGTGCAGAGCTTATGCTTTTCATCCAGTTTTGACCCCTATTTGGATGTACTTGAAAGTGTCAGACTGAACTTCATAGACTGCACTCATTTTGTAGTCTTCTGCTTGCCCCAGTGACTTCAAGGCCATTTATGACTCTGGAACTGCTGGTTGCATGTTCCACAGTTGAGTACCAGTTGGGTAACTTTTAACTGCATATCTGCTAACTTGGAAAGGGTTAATAGGATATGTACTACAAGGTACTGATGGTTACCCTAAAACTGCAGCAAGTGTTTGAAATGGATTAAGCATGTAAATGCCCTACTGTGGATACAATTTCCGAGGTAAATTTTATAAGTCCTCTTGAGTTTATACTACAGCGAGTATATCTGAGGCAAGATGGTATCCAGAGCAGGATTCATATATTTTATCTGTCTCATGCTTTTCCAGTAAATGCATTATTAAGTCCTCAGAAACGTGCACATTGGTTATCTTTAGCCTTTTCATCACTCTTAGACATTCCTAGAGGGTCTTCATTGCAAGCAAGGTAATTCTGTGGCTCTTAATACATCTTCTCTGCCAGGGAGTTCTTAAGAAAGGGGCTATTTTTATTAGATAACATTTTCTGCTGCTTTGGTTACTGATTTTTTTGTGTTCTTAGGAAAAACTTCTTCTGCTATTTTTTCTCCTCTAACCTTCAGGTTGAAAGAGGAAGACAAACTCTTTGAAGTCACTGCACTGCTGAGGTGTTAAATTCCTCCTTTACCATCTCAGCTCCCACCTACCACTTGTGAAAAATCTTGCTATATGGGGCAACGAGATTGTTGATAAAGATACGTTTTTGGTATTGGTTGGAAGGAAAAATCTAGGAAAGTTAATAGTTCCACATTTGAATATTTGCTGAAATTAATCAATTATTTGTTATTTGAAGGAGCTTTCATTAGGTAATTTTACAATGGGAACACATTAGACTGTACACCTCAGACACATATATCAGTTTTTAGTAGCTTAAAGTGTTGATAAACAAGGCCTTGTCAAACTTTTTTTAAATTTAGGAGCTAGCTTGAAAATTTAGGAGCTAGAGGCTGACACCTTTCCTCCTATCTATTCTTGCCATCAAATTTGAAAAGTGGAGGGGGATAGAAAAATCCCCTCTGAGGTTTACTATTGTTCCTTAAAAATCCGATTTACTAAGGTTGTTTCCCATTCCATGTCTAAAGGAAAAGAAAGCTTAATAAATCAGTCCCTGAATGTAACACTGCGGGCTAATGGCAGAAATGCAGCGCCCTCTCCCCATCTAACCTTCCTTCCTCATTCTGTCACACTGCCATCAGCCAGTCTCTCTCTTATCCCTCTTTTCCCCATCAATCCCCCTCCTCATCCTACTGTCTCCTCCTTCCCCCAGTGAACTGCACTCTCTTTCCCAGCTGGTTCCACCCCTCCATGTAAAACGGAGTTACTTACCTGTAACTGGAGTTCTCCGGGGACAGCAGGATAAGTCAGCCACACTTGGTGACGTCATCCGACGGCGCCGAGACGGAAGTACTCTCCATAGCTCAGAAGGGCTTTGTGCCCTTCTGAGCATGGGCCAACTGGCCCCACCCCCTGCCCGCCCCTAGCTAGTCAGTACGTCCCTAGCTGAGCCTTTTGCCGCTAGGAGGCGGGCACCGGACGGAGGCTGACCCCATCACAGGGGAGGTGGGTGGGTATGTGTGGCTGACTTATCCTGCTGTCCCCGGAGAACTCCAGTTACAGGTAAGTAACTCCGTTTTCTCCTAGGACAAGCAGGATGAGTCAGCTACACTTGGTGCCTCCCAAGCTATCATGTGCTGTGGGGGATGGGGGAAGGCCGAGACCATTCTTCAGGTCAGGCATGACAGCGTGTTGCATCAAGAACGAATAGGCCTACAATTAGGCAATTAGAGGCGATGCACCTATGTCGTAGCGTTGTGGGAACATACAGGCCTGCAGGAATCTAGGTTGCAGGGCCCATAGGGGCCTGCGGGAACATATGGGGAAGCCGCATGTGTGGAGCGGCGTGCAGTTCCCAGGCACCGTACGACAGCCTGCAGTCGCGATTGTAGTTAAAGGGCACCTTAGTGCGGTAGCAGAGATGCCGGCCCATCGAGCAGTGGTGGTGCGGGAGCAATGCAACGCGGACATCAAGCAGTAGTGGTGCGGGAGTAACTGCAATGCAGAAGTCCCCGCATCAGTCGCTGGCACGCGCCGCCTCAGCACGGATTGGCCAGTGTTGGAAGCAGGATAATGGACGTGACTGTCCGAGTCAGACCAATTACGCTGCACCATCCGGTCTGTGTTATCAGAGAAATGAAGGTGCGCGCCGGGATAGCAAGGCGGTATCGGCTATGCTATAAGAGTGGTATGAGGTTGACCACTAATGTTGCAGTGTTTATAAGTCAGTTCCAAGACAGGCGGTCTGTTGGGTGGCAGCAAGATTGCAGTGCAGATTGTTAGGCTGTCTGGTCGACAAGGACTCATGGCATCACGTGTGGTGCACCAGTACCGATGGTGTGATGATAGTCCAAGTTGCAAGGTCTTGGTGGTGGGCAGGACGCAGGGAGGACCTCTGGGGAGGAATGCCAGGCGTGCGTGCCTCTGTATGTGTTCTTGGTTCTTGCCTGTAGCTGGGCCTGTGCCCATATCCGGCGAGGCTTGGGCCCTTTGGCTGCATCCAGGCAGCTGTGTTTTGTGGAATTGTCAGTGGGGTTTGGACCAGATGGTCTGGGTAGTAGACTGCTGTACTAACCACTGAGCCCCGCCTTCATACGGTGGCATCTCCAGGTGAGTAGTCCACTGGGCAGATCCCAGGCATATCGGAGATCTATTCCAGGCCCACATGCCCTGGACGGCCGAGGGCTGTCAAGAGTAGCGGCTTGTGGAGACTGCTGTTCATCCGTGTGGGCCACAGCCGCCGTTCAGTCGTGTTTTGGTAAGTAGAGGATCACCGGCTCAGGCCTGGAGTACAGCTTGTCAACAGGGTCAGGAGTTAACAGGATCTGGCTCTGGTACTGGACAGTCAGCCTGCAGATCTATGCGCGATGAGGCCCGGTGAAGGAGGATGCCTACGGGTTGAGTCCCCGCCTGATCCCAAGAGGAAGGACTGCCGAGAGCAGCCGTTTCCTCTCTGTCCAGGCCCTGGAGTGCCGAGCTGCAGGCATCGTAGCACCGTGGTAACTCCACAACACGGTCCACGGAGGGTCTTGGACTTGCAACTCGAACCCGCGCCCGCTGGTCAGGACACCTGCCTTTGTGCACAGTGAGGCAGATTGCCCCTGGGTAGATCATAGGAAGATCCAGACTGGAGCCCCAGGCTGCCTTCATGATGTCAGGTACAGAGCCCTCGAGTTTACTGGGGCAGGTGCTCCCCACAGAGAGGAGAAGATGACCCGCGCCATGAAGATGACAAAGGTTGCGTATTCTCCAGTTATGGGAGGGATGCGTGGTTCTTGAGGCGGTTCATCAGGGAGCTCAGGGGTAATGGGTGTCCTGGTTCTTGGATCACGGCAAGACTCCAGATGGTGGTGGCAGGGCCGTCGCTCCAGATTCCAGGGCCGGCATGAAGGCTGTTGTTGGAGGAAGATGCAGTGCTGCTGACTTCGAGAGGTGGAAGGGCATATCTGAACCGGATGGTAATGCCTACCTATGACGTTTGTCAGGCGGGTTGCACCGGGGCCCATGTAACTGTGGTAGAGTGAACACAGAGTCTGCTGCCACCGCGAAGCGGGTATGTGGCATGGACTGAGCTGTAGAGGACGTGAAGACGGAGTGCAGCCAGGGGTCTTGGTTATGTCACTGGCATCGGTCGCTGTTTAGGTCTGCCAGAGATGTAGGCCTCTTGGTCCTGTCATACTGCCAGGGATGCAGGCATCTTGGTTTTGTCAATGGCATTGGCGGGTGTGTTTCCCGGGATACTCGCACGGAAGGCCATGGCATTCAGGGAGTGTGGAGACATTGGGACCGAACATTTGCGCTGCTTCGAGACACAGTGGCTGCGAGTGATGTACCACACTGTATTCACGACAGGGTTGTGGGTCGTGACGATGAGGAAGATGATATTCCTTCCGTGCCGCGAGGGGAATATCTTGGGGACTGTGGCGCTGTTTGCTTCAACAGGAGCCAGTTAATGTGAGGCTTTCCTGAGGATCCAATTAAGGTGAGGCCTCCATCGTTGCCTGGACCTCCCCGATGGCATAGCGCAGGGGTCAGTGGCCTTCTGACCATCCATGAACACCTTTTTTTTTTTTTTTTTTGTATTGGGGTGCTGAGTACATTGCAGGCACTGCCTAGGAGCGAGAGTTTGAGGTAGTCTTGACGGTCGTCCCTTGAGAGCAAGAACGGCGCTGCATGGTTGGAGGTACTGTTGGGTTTGAGAGACTGGAAGGCGTGTCCCCAGTCTGATGATGGAGGTGGTGTTTCGCCTCCGCGATGATCTGTACTTCGGAGTGGCCACTTACTTTCTCCTTGGACCACCTCCGTTGTCTTACCTAAAGAAGACTAGTTACCGCATACTGTCTACTGCACCCACCTGATCCAGGCAGATGCAGGGTGGAGTGTATGGGACAAATATATTAGGTGGCGACCTTGAAAGGTTAGGAGGCATCTCTCATGAGGATGTAAAAAGGTGGAATCATGAGCTCCTTGTACTGTGGTTGTTTTAGCTTAACTGAACCAGAACAGCACATAACCCTTCCTTCCAGCCTTCACCGTTGTGATGCTTTCGGAAAGCAGCCGCGATGGAATGCCACCGTAGGGTTCTGAAGCATCCCTGCCCCTTGTCTGGTAGAGGCTTAAGACCATAGGGAGGCTAAGGTCACAGTGGGCATGGTCAAGGAGCAGAGCCTGGCGTAGCTCCGGTGGGATTGAGTTCTGGTATGACCAGTCATCCCTTGTCATTTTTAATCCATTTATCCAGGGGTCACCGAGACTTGTCAAGGCTCCTAGGGTTGAAGATCGGTGCTATTCTGGAGCTCTGTGCGCCACTGCAGCACCTTGGCATGTCCTCAGCACATAGTTATTGCTGCTGCCGGGTTAGTAACCTGCTTTTGGTGCGCTGCATCCCGGTGGTACTCCAACATCCACTTCTCTGGGGATCCAAGAAGGAACTGTGGTGCGAGATAACCTGCACAGGGCATCCTTATCCATAAGTCAGAATATAGGGGCATGGTTTGCGGGAGCCACCGCTAGGTCTTAAACCTGTGACCTTCTGATCATGAACACACTGGGTGTGTGTACTGCACCACACTGTTGCCACTAAAGTCAGGAGTTAGCTGCTGGTAGCCCCTCACCATGCTGTTTCGGATGCACTACTTATAATCGTTTCCCATTGAGAACCTGGGTGCCTCCAGGCAACCGCCGAAGTTCGGGTCTGATAAGGTGTGCCCCTTTTTTCCACTGTTCCCGGTGGCTCCTGACCTGGGAGTGGAATACAGCCAGGGCGGTACGGAGACCATCAGATCATCCAGCCCCAGTAAGAGTAGGAACCGAAACAGTCATGGACACCGCAAGTCTCCCTCACCGGGTCCAGACCCCTGCTCAGCGGGTCTGGTGATCTGGTACCCCTCAGCGGGTCTGATCGCCACCAGTGGGTGCGGTGTTGCCGATGCTCGTTGGGATCGCAGCATGGCAGCGCTGAGCACTCGTTTGGGAGAGATCTCCCATCGGCGCTGCGGACTTTGCTGAGACAGCTTTCCTGCGAGGGTGAGCAGAGTTCGGGCAGCCGTTACCGTGAGGGTTTGATTGTGCCAGAGTGCCTGTTGGAGTAATCATTCCTGTGGAAGCTTCCCGAGCGGTGAGCAGGCTCCGGAGCCTGGTCACATGAAGCTGAGCCAGGAGGCGGAGCTCCAGCGGTGAGGCGGAGTGCTGCCAGGAGGATAATGGAGCCTTCAGGGCATCGGACCCACTCTGCTCCCTCTGTTTGAACCCTTGATTCAAATGAACCTTTCGGTGACGCGGCCCGATGAGCCGGATCTCCGGGGCACTGTCTAGGGGGGCAGATGGGCAGAGTGTTAGAGCCGCAGCTCCTACGTAATGTGACCTGGCCAAGGCAAGGAAACAAACCCGGGTCGCTTGGATCCCAAGACTGTGTTCAAACCACTAGGCTGCTACTCCAGGGTGCAATGCTGACATTTGTCTGGGGCACCGGTTGAGCTGAACCTGGCGGCGTGTAGAGCAAGCCTGTTTCTTGTTTGCCGGTTAGTTCCCCCACCGGAAGAAGGGGATCGCCGATCCCGAAGGAGATGGCTGTGCGCGCTCTCAGCTCTGCTGCCGGTGCCGCGGGCATGCTCAGAGCGGTGCCGCGGGGCGCAGAGAAGGTCCGTGAAGGCGTGAAGCCAGTCGCCTCAGAAGATGGCTGCCTCCCGCCGATCCGCCGCTGCTTAGCCGATGCATAAGCGAGTTAAGCGCCTCCGGGCCGAACGAACCGTCGGCGCCGGGAGTGTCAGACTGTCGGCGCTGAGTGTCGCCGTGTGAATGGCTCCTCCTTCAAGACGCTAGTATCGGCGCTGGCCAATGGCGCCGTAGGGGGAGGAGCCTGGGCCATGATGTCACCAGGAAAGATGGCTGCCGCCATGGGGTCCTCGTGGCCGGCCGGATCGGGGAAGCTGAGGGAGCAGAGAGGGTGCTTTGCCATACTCGTACTGCTCCCTAGATGCAGATTAATAGCCCGGAGGAGCAAGGATGATTCCCCCATGTCCTCCCCGCGTGAACGGAAGGTATCTGGAGCAGCTGGTTAGCGGGGGCCAGAGACGGAGGCCTGTTAGGCACGTCTTGAGCTGCAGCGGGGCTTCCATTTCAGGACTCCTGTGTCGTGGGAGAGAAGCCAGCTTCGTCGCGGGTGCCGTGGGGGCATCCGCTTGGGCCTTCTTAGCCCATTCTCTGGATTCCTTTCCTTCCTGGCACGGAGCAGAGAGAGAGGTAAGGCTGGCTAGCCGGGGATGGAGGCCTAGATAGGCACATCCTGGACTGCCGCATAGGCAACTGCCACCTGGACGCTTCCTCTTCCAGCCCGTTTCCCTGGGCTTCTTGAATCTCAGGAGCTCGGAGGATTTAGCGGCACATGCAACGGCAGAGGAAACTGAGCACATGTCCATCCGATGTGCTCTTCCAGCCTAGCTCTTTGCTAGGACTTGTGTTCGAATCTGAAGAGAAGAAACATCCAAACGGAGTTAGATACATTATCTCAATTTAATGATTAGGTATCGTTCTGCTAGGAGAATTTCTTGTTAGATTTGATGGAGAGTAGAAAAATCCGTCTTGCTGGCAAGGCGGAAGAACTGAAACTGACTAGCTAGGGGCGGGCAGGGGGTGGGGCCAGTTGGCCCATGCTCAGAAGGGCACAAAGCCCTTCTGAGCTATGGAGAGTACTTCCGTCTCGGCGCCGTCGGATGACGTCACCAAGTGTGGCTGACTCATCCTGCTTGTCCTAGGAGAACCAATTATCACCACCTAAGAAGCTAGTCAGCCAAGCCCCTACCCCCTTCCCCATACACCACCTGGAAAGCTAGTCATTCATCTTCCATCAATCTCTGGGTCTCCAGTTCTACTTTCCCTAAGAAAAAGAGAACCATGCTCATATTAAAGTAAAATAAATCACAAAAGAGCCCTCGGTTTCATTTTATTTAACAGTTTTATGAATTCCTATTCTTCAGAATCTCAAAACCATAAAAGCTGAATCATTTAAAACTACTCAGTCCAACTCAAATATCCACAATATTTCAAATGTATTGAACTAACAAATACAAAAGTCAGCTAAATCTAACCTTTGCTGCAGATGAGGAGTTTGCAGCCAAAAGCAACTAAGGGGAAACTTGGTGTTTAGGAACTCTTGCACTGGTCTCATGAGACTTGAAATCCCAAGACCGGCACTGGAGTATCTTCAGGAACAAGCAGGAATATAGTTTTCACATATGGGTGACGTCAGTGGAATGCTCCCCAGCATCCAATTGGAAAGCTTTTGTGCCTGTGCAAACGCCTTCCTGCCTTCCCAACTCCCTCTCCTCAGTTCTTTGTTTTCCGTGGAGCTAGCAGGAAGCAAATCCTGTCACCGCAGAAAAATCATCTTTTTTATGAATAGCGTCTGCCTTCTTGACAACGCCAGCACCGTTGAAGACATCGCTGGTTCCCCTTTCCTTTCTTTCTTTCTTCTTTTTACTTAATTTCCAAAAAAAAATTATTTTATTTATTTAACTGTATTTATATCCCGCTTTTCACCGGGTCAAAGCAGTTTAACAAAAAGGGGGGGGGGGGGGACAGTAATCAATTCACAGAGAGGGGGGAGGCTGTCACCAAGGGGGCCAACATTGATGATCTGAACAGAAAGTAACGACTTAGACAATAGACGTAGGTATCTTAGTAGGTATCTCAACGCCATCTTAGGCTTTAAGCTTACCATACCCTCCATCAACAGTATGGAGAAACCAACTAGTGGTTTCAAAAAATGTACTAAATGTGCCAGCACTATCTCAGCGACTGACACATATGACTGGTGCTTAAAATGCTTCGGCCCAGACCACCAGCCAAAAGATTGTTCCCTTTGTCAAAAGATAACACGGAGAGGCCTATAGAACCAGGGCTCTAAACTTGGGACACTCTTCCCCTCAGACACTGTATCCTTGGCTTCCACTTCATTGAGGGCCTTATCCTCCCATGGGTCGCAGGTATCAGCAGAGTCCAAGCACAAGTCTTCATCAAAGAAGGAGAAACCCTCCAGAGGTAGATCTCCTTCCAAGCATCAAGATCCCTTGGGCATTGTCCTTTAGGAGGATCAGCTTGCCAAACTGCCCCGGCAGGAAGATTTTTCCTCCAAAGCCATCGAGGGATCCCAGGATGCTTCCGAGGTTCAACCTCTGGAGAGCTACTGGTGTGCCATGCTCAGGGATGGTGGCGCAGGTACCCGGCACCGATACCCAAGCATCAGCAACATCAATAGACCAGCGCATACTGGCCATCGAGCGGAGCTTGGCAGCTCTCCTGGCAGCCTTGTACCTAGAAAACCATTGGCCCCATGTACCAACATCGACACCGGTGGCGCCAATGGTTTTATAGGTACTGAGGCATCTCTCTTGAGTCTAACACTGTTACCGGTACCCAGCCCAGGCGTCTTACCGAGGCCGATAACTTGGAGCATCAATACTGGCATCTAGCTTCGGCAGAGCACCGTGCCCGTCGATACTTCGAGTCCTCCGATTCTGATGTTTTGGATGCAGAGTCACTTGATTTCCAGGAATTCATTCAAGAAGTAGCTACGGGTCTCTCCATCACTGTAACATCAGAAAAGGAGCCAAGGGTGGAGGAACTGGAAATCCTCCAATACCCAACAGCACTCAAAGAGGCAGCCACTTTGCTGGTGCACTGCATCCTGCATGACCTTATGCTCCGTATGTGGGAGACTCCTCTTACAGTCATTGACACGACAGCATGTACTGGGTACCGGAATGTCAGGGCTTCCAAAAGCCGCAGCTTCCACACCACTCCATGGTGGTTCATTTGGTGATGCACCTGAATCAAAAACTCGAAGACTCACTCCTCAGATCCTCCAGGTAGGGAATCGAGGACTTTCAAAGACTTTGGGTGGTGATGTTTCCAGCATCCATGCTCTCAGCCAGGATTAACTCCTATTTCCTATGTGTCTCTCCAGTCCAGTCCCTTTCTTCTGGGTTGTGCTCCTCTTCCTGCAGCTTGGAGACTGAGAACATCATTCTTTGATCACCTCAGGATATATACCACTGGCACCACCCACCAGCCTCAGTATACTCAGTCTCCAAGCAGCAGAAGGAGCAGTAAGCCAAAGAGGGCTTATTGGAGAGACGTTAGCTTAGAGGGGTTTTGTTTGTGGCCTTTCTTTCTTTATTTTAGTTAACTTAGTTTGAATTTGTTTAATTTTGGTTATTTTTGAGTTTGCTCCCCCCTCCCCGGTGAAGGGCTGGGAACAGGAGGAGGCTTTGCTCGGCCCGAAGCAAGATTTAAAAAAAAAAAAAAAAACACCCGCTGATCAGGAGGCAGCAAGGTTTCATTCCACAGTGTCTCCTGAGCATGCAGGGCCTCGATGTGGATTCCCGCCACGCTGCTGAAGCCGGAGAGACGACCTAGCACGTAGAAGGGATAAAAAAAAGGGCTCTACCCACCGCCGGATGGCCCGGGAGCTGCAGGGTGCGGTGCGAGGTAAGGGGGGCTGAGCGAGCCACGTGGCAATCGTTGTCCAGTGGTCGCTGGCAAGACGCTCGGAAGGGCAGCGACTGGGGCAGGAGAATTTTTTCTCTCCCCGTTTTTGTTTTTCACGCGCTTTCGCGTGCTGGACATTTTGCTGGGTGCGTGGCAGCGCCCAGTGAGAACCGGGCAAATCGGCTCTTCCCCGTGGAAGGGGGAGGGTCGCGTTTCGCTAAAGTCAACCTTTTTTTCTTTCTAAACTTTATTTATACACCAGCAATAAACAATAACATCAAGCAATAAGCAATCCCCGAGTGGGGGGGGGGGGGGACTCTGATCCCCACATTGGAGGGCAAGAAAAGATTTACAGGTGTTTTGTGTTGGTTATATTAGACATCTATATCCCCCCTCTTCCCCCCCTTCCTCCCTCCCTTCCCACATTCATAGTCATCACCTAATACTTTCACTCCATCAAAGGTGTATTCAACTAGGCTTACTACTAAATCCACCACCATATCACCTACAGGGGTCTACAATTGTCTCGGTTGCTGCCCATTGTAAGACTTCATTACGGCTACGAGGGCTCAAATTTTGGATGTATGGATCCCAAAGTATCTGAAAGGTTGGCCATCTACGAGGGTTACCCCGGGCGCTTCTACACTCCGCAAGCATCAATTGGTGGAAACCATTCCGCCATTCCCAAAAGGTAGGCGGACACCGTTCCCGCCATCTACAAAGTATGGGCCCTTTAGCCACCAAGTATGCCTTACGCACTAGTAGCCGCTCCCATTTGCCTTTGGGGTGTGTAAGTCCTAAGCAATCCAATGTGACAAACAAGACATCCCAACCCACCTGTTGTCCCAACAAACCCTGCATGTATGAAGAGATTCTTGCCCAGTAAGGACGGATAAGTCGGCAACCCCACCACATATGCAGTAAGGTCGCCATTGGGTCGGAGCACCTCGGGCAGCTGCCATCTACAGTCATATGACTGCGAAAGGCCCGCCGCGGCGAAAAATATACCCTAGTCAGAGATTTAAAATGTATTTCTCTCCAACACACTCCCTCTGCAAGATCGGCCATCCATCGAAGGCCCTTAAGAACAGTACCCGGGGGGGATCTCTCGCTCCATCTCCTTAGCCCATGCTACTTCTACATTCCGGTAGTCCGGGGGAGGTCTATACCTATCTAACCTAGCCCTCAATAATCTTATTGACGGTGAGGTTTTCCCCCCCAAGTCAAAAAATTCTAGAATCTGTGCCGAGCGGTCTGCATGAAGCTCCGCAGCTGGCAATGAAGTCACATAGTGAGAAAGCTGCAGGTATGAAAAAAGGTGGATTGGGTCCAAATCATATTCCGCCCTAAGCGATGAGAAGGGTTTACATTTGCCAGAGGGTTCCACTACATGCCCGACATTACAGATTCCTTTCGCTGCCCAGTCTCGCAAGATCGCTGTATCCGTTCCTGGGGTAAAACTTACATTACCCTGGAGCGGTAGCCAACTCGAGGCTTTCCAACTTCTCTTCCAATATATATTTAACTACCGCCAAGTTCGCCGTACTGAGCCCAGGAGCACACTTTCAGTAATATGATTAGGAAGTAGACGGTTCTCCTGATGCAAGAGGGCTAATAATGAATACGGGGCGAGACAAGCCTCCTCTAAGGTCCTAGGAGTGAAAACCTCAGTACCACCCAGCCAGTCCCCCAGGTGCTGAGCCTGGCAGGCCAAGGCATATGCCCCCAGATCCGGAAGCCCCAAACCCCCCTGTCTCCATCCTCCCATCAACCTCCTATAAGGGATACGTGCTCTCGCCCCCTTCCATAAAAAGACTTTAATCGTCCCTTCAAGCCGAAGATCTCGCCGTAAAACCCAAACCGGGAGGGTTTGTAGCCAGTAAAGTATCCGAGGAAGGACTACCATCTTAACCGCAACTATTCTCTCCAATAAAGACAACGGGAGAGGTCCCCACGCCTGCAACTGGGCACGTAATTTAGTCATCACCCAATTTAAATTGGCCCTATAGAGTTGCGCTGGCTGAGGCGTTAAAATAATCCCCAAATACACAAAGTGGTCTTCGGCCCATCTGAGGGGGAAATCACCCTGCCACGCAGTCCTCAAGTGACCCGAGATATCCAAGGCCTCCGATTTATCTCTATTAATACAAAAGCCCGCAAACTGCCCAAAGGCCTTAAATTCCTGCAACAACGCCGGCAAAGATTCTTGGGGTGATAACAGATGGACCAGGAGATCGTCCGCAAAGGCGGAAATTTTAAACACCTGCCTACCCATATTAATTCCCCGTATCTCGCGGGACCGTTCCACTTTTCGTATATGAGGGTCCAAGGACAGGACAAAAAGAAGGGGAGAGAGGGGGCATCCCTGCCTAGTCCCTCGACGAAGAGGAAAAGCCTCAGAGAGCAGCCCATTACACGAAATCGCCGCCATCGGATCTGCATATAAGCATCTCACCATTTTACAAAAGGAATCACCAAGGCCGTAGCGCGGGAGCAGATATTGTAGATATTGCCAACTGACCCTGTCAAAAGCTTTTTCGGCGTCAAAGCTTATTAGTAGAGACTTCTGATCTCTCCGTTGCACCAATTCTAACGACGCCAAGATTTTCCGTAAGTTACACACTGCATATCTATATTTCACAAAGCCTACCTGCGAATCAAGGACCAGCTGGCCTAGGACGTCTGCTAAATGCTCCGCCAAAATCTTCGCCAGCAATTTAAGATCAAAATTGAGGAGCGAGATAGGTCGATAGGAAGCTGCTCGAAGCGGGTCCTTCCCAGGTTTCGGAATAAGTATAATATGGGCTTGGTTACTGCCCCAACGAAAAAAGCCCTGTTCGGCTCTCCTAGTATGCACCGCCAGGAGGGTCGGAGACACCAAATCACTCAGAATCTTATAAAATTCCGCACCCATCCCATCAGGCCCAGGAGATTTATAACAGCTTGCCTTAGATATAACGGTCTGCACCTCTTGCACTGTAATCGGTTGGTCTAACTGCACTCTTTGCGCCTCAGTTAGTTGAGGGAGATCTAAGTCTGTGAAATAATCCCTCATCTGCATAGGGGAGTCTGTCTCCGAGGTATATAGGTTCTGGAAGAAGGACCGGAACACCTTAGCAATCTGTGAGCTGTTCCTATAAAGCTCTCCCCAGTCGTCCCTTAACGCTGGGACGAACCTTGAACCCCGGGGACCACGCAAGCACCGAGCCAATAATTTCCTGGGTTTATCCCCCTGGCTATATAGCTTGTAGCGGTAATATAAGATAGATTTTTTCGCCCGTTGATGCAAGACCTCGTTCAATACTGTCTGAGTCTCCCAAAGCTGTCTCTTAAGACCTACATTCAGGTTATGTGCACAGATCCGTCTCAACTTCGTGACTTCCTTTTCAAGGCGAATAATACGCTCGGACATTAATCTCCGCTTTCTAGCCTGGAAGCCTATGATATTTCCGCGTAAGACCACCTTAGCAGTCTCCCATACTAATTCAGGATCATCCTGATGGCTCTTATGATCCAATTCGAACTCCTGCCAGCACCTACGCAGGAAGGATCGGAACTGAGTGTCTGTATAAAGTTCCATAGGAAAGCACCAAATGCGTGTTTTAGGGGTCGCCTCCCCCCAATGAAGCTCCAGCCAGATTAGTGCATGATCTGAGATCTCCCCCGGTCCAATCTGTGTATCTCGCACTGCAGCAAACAGCCCTCCCGTAAGCAACAAGTAATCAATTCGCGCAGACGAGCCGTGAGCTCGAGATTGGTGCGTAAAATCTTTCTCGGACGGATGCAATAACCTCCATGGGTCTACCAGTCCCAGTTGTGTACGCAGGCGAAGTAATGCCCGAGCGGACTGCCGTCTCTCCCGAGACCCCCAGCCCCTGGATGTATCCATTTCCACGTCCATCACTCCATTAAAGTCACCACCCAAGATTACTGGAACGTCCGGCAAAAGCTCAATTTTGGAGGCCAAACGGGTATACAGACCAAGATCTAGGACATTAGGGGAATATATGTTCCCAAGAATCACCGGTTTCCCTTCTAAAACGCCATGCAGAAGCAAAAATCTCCCAGATGAATCAATAACTTCCCGATCTATGTCAAACCGTATACGCTTATGAATCAAGATAGCAACTCCACCCTTCTTTCCTTTAGCCGGGGACCCACACACCTTCCTACCCACTCCCTACCAAGTTTACTATGCTCTTCGGCCGTCTGGTGGGTCTCTTGGAGCATAGTGTGATAATGACAGCAATGCTGAGCAGATGGATTGGGAAAATAATGAGCATTGTACCTTTAAGAGTAAGGGCAAGTCAGGTTCCCATAGAAACCGAAAGCTTCTAACTAGAACTGAGCCCAGCTATAGCAGTGACGTAGGAGCTGAGTGGAGCTCTAATGAGTTGCACATGAGTAGCCAGAGGGGTGTGGCTGCTGAAGGAAGCCGTTTTAAACCTGCTTCAGAGCTAGAGTTCAGGAGAGGTGGTGAGAAAGAGAGCACTCAGAAGCCACGAGGGAAGCAACGACAGCAGACAGAGCAACGCAGGCAAGGAAGGCAAAGAGGAGAGCAGCAAAGAGGGAAACTTTGGAACCCAGAACTAGCAAAGGAGGATTCTGGAAGGTCCATTTCCTTTACCTCAGGAGCACTAGAAGCAAAGCCAAAACCTCTGTGGAAACTACCCAAAGAAAAGGTAGAAGAGTTTACCTATACAAGGGAGGAAAGCTCTGATTACAGAAAGGGCATTGCAGATGAGAAAGGTACGTCTGCCATAATTCCTAGCCAGAGACTTGCTGAGGAGATTGTACAGCAGTTAAAGAACAGTGCTAATAAGAGCAGAGATAGCACTGCTGCGAAAACAGTTCCAGTCAGAAACATTCTTAGTAAGTGTTTTGAAACAGATGTAAAGGCTGTTGCTAAGAGCTTATTTATTTATTTTATTTATTTAACAGTTCTTCTATACCGCTCTATTTTATATTTTACCGCTCTATTTTACGTAAGAATCAGTTTCCTGCACTAGAGAAAGTTACTGCCAATCAGAGGGACAACTTTATTGAACAGCTGCAAGCAGTTCTCAGTGACCTGCAGTCTAGAAGTTCCCCTAAGCAGAATTATAATGATTGCAGCGAGGAGATGATTGTGGACGTAGAAAGCACTCCTGATACAACTGATATCTGTGAGATGGATTGTTCTTTATGTGAGATTGATCACTTGGACCTACGTTAGACAACCTTTGCATGAAGGTAATGCAAAGTTGTTTTCTCCTGAATGTTTGCTGTGAAGAAACAGTTGGCCATATGCTTTATTTTCTAACTTTGAATTGCTCCTGTTTCCTATTGTTTTGGAAAGTAATCCATGTCATGTTTTGAGCCACGAATCTAGGTGTGAAAGGGAAAACCCCAAATAAAAATTTATCTGTTCAAACGACCCTCGTGCCACAACACCTTTGTTTGATAGTAAACCTAGACTACAACTCCCAGCGTCCCTTGCTGCTACCTTAGTCAAAAAGGACACTTGAAGACAAAGTAGAGGTCACCCTTGCTCTAGAGTCACCGGCCCTAGGCGGGGGCAGGACAATAGCTATATCAACTTTTTGCCTGGCCAGGGCCTGCAACACTTTAGACCTCTTAATTGGGCATCCCAAACCACAAACATTCCAAGAAATGATCCTCAGGGTAATATAGCTAAGACTGGGCACTTCGACAGCATAAGGACCAGTGTTCCTGAGGGAGCCCTCCCAGCCTGGAGCTCCCCCCATCCCTTTCTAAAGTGGTATAGCCCAGGAGTAATAACCCTGATATAGGTGTGACTATGTCCCCCCTCCCCTCATGACTCCTCAACCCCTTCCACTAAGTGGTTCTTCATCTACCACCTAGCCTCTACGAGGTAGATTAAACTACTCTTGCAGGTCACCTGGATGCGTCCGGTCTCCGACCCCAGCTTTCAATTCCTCCCTCAACTAGAGGGTCAACCCGAAAACCAAGTAAGGAAGGAAGAGGGAAGAAGAAATAAGAGAGAAGAAAAGAAAAAAAAAAAAGGAGGGAAACACCCCTCCCACCGCATGTCAGTCATCTTATATATCACAGGCAGTGTCAAACAAGGGATAGGAAGGAGAAAGAACCCCATCAATAAGGCTGTACTATGAGCAAGAGGAGTACTCCAAGGAACCCCCTCCCTCTCCCCACCATATCCGACAAATAGGGAACAGGCCTAGATCAGCAGGACGAGCCACCGAGGTCACATCATCTTCCCCCCCCCCCCCCGAAGTCTCGCCTGTCCGGTAAAGGGCCACGCCCATCAGATCTTAGCCAGCGGGGGTGGGGGGGAACACATTACAGGAATTCTCGGTTCCCTCCAGCTCTCATTCCTTCTTTCCCACTGTTTTTCCACCCCCTTCTACTCCTCCTCCCTCCCTTCCCCCCCTCCTCCCTCTCCTCTCTTCCCTCTCCCTTCTCTTGCCCTCTAGTTCTTCTCTCCTCGCCCTTCCCTCCCCCCTCCCTCCCCTTTCCTTCCCCTTCCTTCCCCTCCCCTCTCCACCCTTTCCTTTTCTCCCTCCTTCCCCCCTTCTCTTCCCATTCCTCTCTCTCCGCCCCTCCCCCCTCGCTCTCCCCCAGTTCCCATCCCGTTGTACCTCCTCCTTCCGTCCAAAGATTTATCCCTCCCCCTCTGCTAAACCTCCTCTTCACCCCACCCAGTATCGCTCCCCAGATCCTCCTCCTCCCAGCAAAATTAGCAAACTCTACCCCCTCCCCCTAAAGAAATTACCACGGGTGTAAAATAACAGTAACATGATAAACAACATTTGTTCCATCTAAAGTTAACCACAGAGTTATCAGCAATTTAACTGTGGTACTAAGCTTTACCATCTCAAGCGCATATTCATAAAACTGATAACAACAGCAACAGCAAAAAACAAAACACGTAGGTAAAAGAAATTCCAGGTATAATCAAATAAACAAGGCATGGTCCCATCAGCCATTTGCATTTATAACTCCAGTATCGCCTACGAAAACAAATGGAGCCAGGAGTAACACAGTACTTTGGGATTGTCCAACAGCCACTGCAGGCCTCTCCTACTTCCCGGTCTTGCATAAATTCAACCGAGCACCTCCAACACAGCAAGGGCAAACCTGTCAGGCTTGAGTTCGCAGTCTCGTACTATTGGGAGGGGGGATCCACAGGCCGCACTCAGCATCTCTAGGCCAACACAGCCTCCCAGTCCAAGTCCTCCCCAAGAAAATTCATACGTCTAAGCCAGTTGCAGAACAACTTTAGGGGCTGGTTGGGGAGAGTCTCTTTCCTTTCACGATGGCATCAACATAAGAGGCTGCCTCATCCGCTGAATCAAAGGCCCGATGAGCCCCGTTATGGAAGACATGCAGCCGGGCAGGGTACTGTACCGAAAATTTAACTTTTGCAGTGATCAATTTTTGGCAGAGAGGAGCGTAAGCTCTGCGTCTCTGGCTGAGAGCAACAGAGTAGTCCTGAGCAATTCTGAATGTTAAGTTTTCATGTGTTAAGTCTCCCCTTTGTCGTGCGGCTCGGAGGATCGCCTCCTTTTGTGGGAAGTGAAGTAATTTTGCGAGTACAACCCTAGGCCTGTGTTCCCGAGGCTGTTTGCTCCCTACCCGATGGATGCGTTCAATCATCAGGCTGCCTCCCTCCATTATTCCCTCAAAAAGCTGGGGGAGCAGGGTCTCCACATACTGTTTCAAATCTTTATCAGCAATCGATTCCGGGATGCCCATCAATCGTAGATTGTTGCGTCGTGACCGATTTTCCAGATCGTCAATTTTCGATGACTGCGCTTGCAATTGGGCCCTCAGCGTCGTCAACTCCTGTGTGACCGTCTCAATAGAGTCCTCCGCCCTCCCGATGCGCTCTTCAGCCTCCTGAAGTCGATTCCCCAGAGCTCCCACCGAGTTCTGTAAGGTATCCATTTTCTCATGTAGAGCTGCAAATTGGGTGGAAAGTGCCTCCGCTACCGCTGAGGAAACCTCCTCCAGGAAGGCCGGTGAGGACGGTGAACGTGGCATCGTGTTCACGTCGGCCATTTTGGCCGCTGAGGCCACACGCTCCTTCTCTCGCCGAGCAGTCTTAGTTGATGCAGCCATAACTTCAATTGCTTTTCAGCCAGAAATCCGGTCCCAGGTAGGGTGAGATATAAGGCTAGGGTGTTTAACCCCGACTAGCGTTCTCAAATACGCTTTAATCTGCCGGTTTGGGGCGAAGGAGACCAGAGCACAAGCAGAACACGTCTGCTGTCCTCACCGCATCACGTGACCTCAAAGTCGACCTTTTTTCTCTACAATGTTAAGGTTAGTTTTTAGGTGTGTGTAGATGATATATATATAGATAGATAGCTTTTAGAGATAGTGAACAGAAGTATAAAAAAAAAATAGTTTTAAATAGGGACTACAAGATGCCTGCTCGGCCACAGTGTTTGCTCTGTGGAGCATGCAAAGGAACGGTTTCAGAGGCAGGCATCTGCAGAGGCTGTGCCATGGAGGCAGCCTCAGTGGAGCAGGGACTATAGGCTGGTGGGTCTCAGGAACCTGCAGCTCCTGTGTCTCAGGAGTCGGTGGAACCCTTGGAAGGCCCGCTCGGAGAGGGTTCTTCCCTTTCTTTGAGTTTAGAACAGCAAGTACCTTCTCAGCCACAACCCGTGACCTCAGGTGAGGGAAGTCTGGGTGGAGGTTTTTCCCCGGAGTTCATGTTGCTGTTACACAAAGCTTTCTGTCTACGTCAGCAGAGGAGTCAGGGATGCACACGAAAGCGTGAGACAGAGGCCAAGTCACAGGTTGACACCATTATTCCCTCCAAACGAGTTGGAACGGAGATAGAGGAACCTCTCTCCCCTGGATCAGAGATACTGGAAAGAGAGGTCTCAGAGCAGGAGCTGAGAGAGGAGGAAGAAGAACTCGAGGACGGAGAGATCCCAGAGGAGCAGGCGAGAATAGGAAGGGTTTTTCATCGTGAGGAGTTACCAGCATTAATTGGAGAGTCCCTGAAGGTACTTAACATGTCTGCAGGGGCCCCTGCACAAGAGGATGAGCTGGAAGATCCGTTAATTCAGGCAGTTAGGAGATCTCAGAGAGTCTTTCCTGTCCACAGGGTGTTGCAGCAGATGGTTCAAGAAGAGTGGGATCAGCTGGAGGCCGGTTTGAGGGGTGTGTGGTCGATGTCGCGTTTGTACACTCTGCCGGAAACCGAGAAGGAACTGTTAAAATCACCTAGAGTGGATGCAGCGGTGTCGGCGGTTACCAAGAAGACTACCATTCCGGTGGAGGGCAGTGCAGCCTTAAAGGATGCCCAAGACAAAAAGGTAGATACTTTGTTGAAGCAAGCCTTTGACATTAGTGCCCTGGCTCTTCAAACGTCGGTATGTGGAGCTTGGGTAGCACGGGCTTGCCTGAGGTGGTCGCAACAGCCACAGGTGGCTGGTGAGTCTGCTGGGGGGCCACAAGTAGAGGCAGCGCAAATTGAGTCCAGCACGGCCTATCTGGCAGATAGTAAATATGATCTAATTAGAAGTTTGTCAAAGAACATGGCTTCAGTGGTAGTAGCTCGGAGGAATCTTTGGCTCCGCAATTGGGCGGTGGATGGTTCATCCAAGGCCCGACTTAGTAGGCTCCCCTTTAAGGGTAAGCTGCTTTTCGGGGACGATATGGACAAGTTGGTGAAGGATCTAGGTGATTCAAAAAGCGGTAGGCTTCCAGAGGATAAGTCCAAGCAGAGTCACTTTCCTACTCCAGGACAATCACAGCAGAGAGACTTCCGGAGATTCCAGCCGACTTGTCAGAGCTCCTTTCAGAGGGGGTGATTTCCATCCAGAGGACAAGGTTTCCGGGGGTTTTGAGGAGCGGGAAGAGGTTTTGGGACCTTTTCGGCCGCTTCCGCCCAGAGAAAGCCACAATGAAGTTGCGGGGGCTCAGGTGGGAGTTCTGCCGGTAGGGGGGCGTTTACGGCAGTTCTCGTCCGCCTGGACCCGGGTCACGTCCGACCAGTGGGTTCTGGAGGTAGTGCGGGTCGGTTATGCCCTCGAGTTCGCAAGGACAGTTCTTCCCTCCTTCGTCCAGTCGCCTTGCAAGTCGCAGGCCAAGGGAGAAGCAGTAGAGGAAACCTTAACAAGACTGTTAGCTTTGAGGGCAGTTGTCCCCATGCCAAAGGATCAGTGCGGCTGCAGTCGATACTCCATCTATTTCGTGGTCCCGAAGAAGGAGGGGTCCCTAAGGCCGATTTTATACCTCAAACAGGTCAATTGGTGCCTTCGGGTGCCAAACCTTCGTATGGAAACTCTCTAAAGTCGGTACATATCCCCATCAGAGAGTCTCATCAACAGTTCCTGTGCTTCACGGTGCCAAGGGGGCACTTTCAGTTCCAGGCACTTCCGTTCGGTTTGGCTACGGCCCCGCGTACCTTCACCAAGGTGATGGTGGTGGTCGCGGTGGCTTTGCGCAAGGAAGGTATTCTAGTTCATCCTTACCTGGACGATTGGTTGATCAGGGCCAAGTCCAAAGATGAGAGCCTGAGGGCAACCACCAGAGTGGTCAGTTTCCTGCGAAGTTTGAGGTGAGTAATCAATCTGTCAAAGAGCAGGTTGGTCCTCTCTCAGGAAATCGAGTACCTGGGTGTACGGTTCGACACCATTTCGGGCAGGGTGTTCTTACCATTTCAGAGATCAAGAGGCCTTCGGAGCTTGACTCGCAAATTTATGTCTCGGGGAGCGCCCTCGGCGTGGCACTACCTGCAGGCGCTGGGGACTATGGCGGCGCCGTTAGACCTGGTACCCTGGGCCAGGGCCCACATGTGGCCGCTACAAAGGTCGCTTCTGCGGCGTTGGTCTCATCAGCGTCAGCTTTTTCTCAGTGACGCTTCCCTGTCCTCTAGAAACCAAGGTGGCGCTTCAGTGGTGGCTCTCTCCGGGGAGTCTGGAGAGAGTAATGCCCTTCGAATTTCCTCAGTGGGTTCAGGTCACGACAGACACGAGCCTGTCGGGCTGGGGAGCCCATTGCGAGGGACACTTTGCCCAGGGACTCTGGAGTGTTCTGGAATCACAGTGGCCCATCAACAGATTGGAATTGAGGGCGGTGACTCTGGCTTTCAAAGCATTTCTGCGTTGGGTTCGCAGGAGGGCGGTCAGAGTTCTCTCGGACAATGTGACAGCGGTGGCCTACATCAACAGGATATGAACAGGATGGATTCGGTGCAGAGGGTGGCTACTAAAATGGTTAGTGGTCTTCATTATAAAGCATATGAGGACAGACTTATGGATCTTAATATATGTATACCTTAGAGGAAAGGCGGGATAGAGGTGATATGATTGAGATGTTTAAATACCTTCGTGGCATAAATGTTCAGGGGGACAGCCTCTTTCAATTGAAAGCAAGTTCTGTTACGAGGGGACATTGGATGAGGGTGAAGGGCGATAGATTAAGGAGTGATATGAGGAAATATTTCTATCTGCAGGAACAAGCAGGAATATAGTCTTCACATATGGGTACCGTCGACACCGATGGAGCTTGCGCAGGATTGCTCCCCAGCGTCCAAAAGGAAAGCTTTTGGGAGCATCCCACCACGCATGCGTGCTGCCTTCCCGCCCAACTACCTCTCTCACTTCAGTTCTTCGTTTTCCGTGGAGCCGACAGGATGTGTCCCCTGTCACCGCAGAAAATCTTCTCTTATTTTTATATTTTTTGTGGTTGCATCTGCCTTCCGTTGATGCCTACCGGTACCACCGGTGCTTTTCTTTCTTTTCTTCTAAAAATATTTCAATTTTAGTGCTTTTTCTCAGGGGTTTCTCCCTGCTCTGGTGCTTGGTGCCATTTTGGGCATTAGGCCCTCTTTTCCCTTACCTTATACCTACTGAGGTGGTCTGCTGGTCACATACTCCACTCTGGCCACGTGTTGAGCTGATAGAGCCAATAAATGTGTCTCGGCCCACACCAGGAGGCCCTCTGCTGCTTCTTCCAACATGGGACTGCTTGTGCCGCCCTTACCATGGAAAAACCAGCCACTGGTTTTAAAAAAATGTTCTAAATGTGGCGGTACAATTTCTATTACCGACACCCATGACTGGTGTCTTAAATGTTTAGGTCCTGACCATTGCCCTGCGGAGTCTCTCTCCTGCAGCAAGTTGACTAAAATTACTCTTCAGAATCGAGCAAATCAACTTGGTGCCCTTTTTGCTTCAGACACGATGTCTGTAGCATCGATGTTTTCCAGGGCTTCTACTTCTTCCCAGGGATCTCAGGTAACTAAACACAAGTCTTCTAAGACTAGCCGGTCCTCGAAGGGTAGATCTCCCTCTAAACATCGAGATGCCACTGGCGTGGACCTCGAGGACATTTCATTGGCAAAACAGCCCCAGCGGGAATCTTCGGGCTCCAAAGCTTTATCGGGGATCCAGGATGCTCCCGAGGCCTCGACCTCGATGGAACTACTGGTGCCATGCTCGGAGGTTGTGGCCGCTTCCACCGGTACCGACACCCCGGCATCAGCAGTGGACAAAAGACTCCTCGCTATCAAACGTAGTCTAGTGACTCTTTTAGCTACTTCGGTACTGCTAAAGTCGCTGCAGACGGTTCCGCAGGCACCGGTACCGATGCTGGTACCAGTGCCAGTGCCCTCGGTACTTGTTTCAACAGGTATGCTTCCCCCGAAGCAGAGTTTGGAATCTCTCTCCAGCATGGGAGATCAGGTACCGACTCGTTTCGGTACCGACATCGAGCGGTACCAATGCCATCTGCTTCGGGAGAACCCGGTGCTTCATCCTTTTGAGTTTTGCGATTCCAATGACTCGGATGATTCCACCAGTACCAGAGCTGAACTTTTACAAGATTCAATTCCTTCTCCTCAACGCAGAATGTCCCCTCCTGAGGATATGTCTCTTCATGATTTTGTACGTGATATGGCAAACGGTCTTGCCATTACAGTAGTACCAGAAGAGGAGCCTAGGGCAGAAGAATTGAGAATTCTTCAATATCCTTTGGCTCCAAAGGAGGCAGCTATGCTTCCTATACACCAGATCTTACATGCTCTAATGTTAAGAATGTGGGAAGCTCCTTTAACAGTATCTCCACATTCTAGACGTCTTGACACTATGTATCGAGTACCACCTTGTCCAGGGTTTCAGAAGACTCAGTTACCACATCATTCTATGGTGGTAGAGTCCGCCATGAGGCGGATTAAGAGTGCTAAAAGACACTCTTCCAATCCACCAGGTCGTGAGTCTAGAACACTGGATGCCTTTGGTCGTCGATGCTTTCAGTCCTCCATGCTATCAGCAAGAATCAGTTCCTATATATTATACATGGGAATGTTTCTTGAACAGGTTGCAAAAGACTTGGAACTTTTGAAACCTTTTCGTTAAGAGGATAAACAGACAGATCATTTGACTTTGGTCAAACATGCTCAAAATGTCTCAAAGTTTATGAATCGTGCTACCTTTGACTGTTTTGAATGTATTAGCAGAACTTCTGTGATATCCATAGGAGCACATCGTATTGCTTGGCTCCAAGCTTCAGACTTGGAGGAATTGGGTGCAAGATAAGCTGGGAAACATTCCTTGCACAGGAGAAAATCTCTTTGGCAAGGATTGGCAGCTCAAAGCTAATGAAATTGACACTGATAATACAACTTTAGACAGATTGTCAAAATCTACAGCTAACTCAGCCAAGAAAACGTTTTTCAAAAAACCTTTTTTCTCTAAAAAGAAAAAATTCTATCCATCTTCCACCCAGCAAACACATGTTCCCCAGAAAGGGCAACAACAAACTAGACAAAGAAAGACACAGGCTCAGCAGACCCAGCCTCCTCAGGGTCTTTGACTGTTGTCTAGAGAACTTAGCCATTCTTCCTATTCTAAGCCCAGAACCTTTAAATATTCCAGGCCATATCTGCCATTTTGCCAAAAGATGGCAACAAATCACATCAGAAGATTGGACTCTCTCTATCATGAGTCTGGGATTCAAGCTTCATTTCTTCAGCTTGCCCCATCCACACTAATAAAACAGTTCAGATCTCAACCACCGGTCTCAGACCTGTTGTGGCAAGAGGTCACTACTCTTCTGGCTCAAGGGGCTATAGAAGAGGTTCCAATGTCCCAGCAAGGCACAGGATTCTATTCCCCCTATTTTCTCATTCTAAAGAAGTCAGGGGGACTAAGACCAATCCTGGACCTCAGAGAACTGAACAAATATTTAGTCTGAGAAAGATTCGAGATGATCTCCCTTGGCACACTTCTTCCATACCTTCACGAGCAAGATTGGCTATGTTTTCTAGATTTAAGAGATGCTTACATGCATATCCTTATTCATGCAGATCATAGAAAATTCCTTTGATTCCTAGTCAAGGGAAGACATTTTCAATACAGGGTCCTTCCTTTCGGACTGGCCTCTGCTCCAAGGGTCTTCACAAAATGCATGGCAGTAGCAGCAGCATTTATGAGGACTCTAGGAATTTTTGTCTTCCCTTAATTAGATGATTGGCTCATTCGAGCTCCGTCGGCTCCAGAGGCAAGTCATGCTCTTTCCCGAGCAATGCACATACTGCAGTACTTGGGATGGATCATAAACCTTCCAAAGTCCCAGCTCACCCCATCTCAATCCCTCAAGTTTATAGGGGCTTGCTTGGACACACAGCAGTCAAAGGCTTTCCTGCCTCAACCTCGCTGTCTGCGCATCATCGAACTAGCATCTCAAGCAGTGCTACAAACCTTCCTCACTGTCCGACAGATGCTTCGACTTCTAGGACACATGGCATCTACAGTCCATGTGATTCCTTATGCACGCCTTCACATGTGAGCGGCCCAGTGGACCTTAGCTTCCCAATGGTCCCAGGCCTCAGGATGCCTGTCGGACAAGATCAGAGTTGCCACACGGCTGATTGCGTCTCTGCATTGGTGGCAATCTCTGGAAAACCTTACAGTAGGCTCTCCTTTTCAGCAACCCCTACCTCAGGCTGTCCTGACGACGGATGCATCCAAGTTGGGTTGGGGAGCCCACCTGGGTGATCTGTCTACCCAGGGTCTCTGGACCCCACAGGAGGCTTCTCTTCAAATAAACCTCCTAGAACTAAGGGCCATTTCCAATGCTATTCGAGTCTTTTGCTTCCATCTCATAAACAAAACAGTTCTGGTGCAACCTGACAATCAAGTGGCCATGTTTTACCTAAACAAACAAGGCGGAATAGGCTCTCTGCAATTATGCAATGAAGCTTTGCAACTGTGGGCCTTTGCCAGAGAGCATCACATTCATTTATTGGCAGTATACCTTCCAGGCATTCAAAACGTTTGGGCGGACAGGCTCAGCCGAGTCCTTCTGCCACACGAGTGGTCTCTCCACTCATATCACCTTGCTCGAGTATTTCAAGTCTGGGGAACACCAGACATAGACCTCTTTGCAAGTCCACAGAATGCCAAACTTCCCCAGTACTGTTCCAAACTTCCAGCTCAAAATTGTCAGGTGAGGGATGCATTCCTGCTCCATTGGAGCCAGGATTTTCTCTATGCCTTCCCACCAATTCCCCTAATTACCAAAATCTTATTCAAACTCCAGAGAGACAGAGGACGCATGATACTCATAGCTCCCTGTTGGCCAAGGCAAACATGGTATCCTCTTCTCTTAGGTCTCTCTCGAGCCACTCCTCTAGAGTTGGGGAGTGCTCCGGATCTTCTGTCCCAGAACAATGGATCCCTACTGCACCCCAATCCCCAGTCCCTTCATCTCAAGGCCTGGCTGCTCAAGGCATAGAATTTCAAGATCTAGGCCTTTCACAACAAGTGAAGGATATTCTTCTAGCTTCCAGAAAACCTTCCACAAGGTGTTATTACGCTTTTAAATGAAAGAGGTTCTCAGTCTGGTGTTCCCAGAGGGGACTTAATCCCCTCTTGGTACCAGTAGAGTCCCTTCTGGACTATCTCCTTCATTTATCAGCTTCTGGTCTCAAGACCAATTCTGTTAGAGTCCATCTTAGTGCTATTGCTGCATCTCATAAACCCTTCGATGGACAACCAATTTCCTCTCATCCTCTTGTGTCAAGATTTATGAGGGGTCTCCTTTTAATAAAACTTCCCATCAAACCTCCTCCGGTGGCATGGGATCTTAATCTTGTTCTGGGTCAACTCATGAAGCCACCCTTTGAACCTTTAGCTACTTTGGAGCTAAAATTTATTTCATGGAAAGTCATTTTCGTAATTGGTATCACTTCTGCAAGAAGCATTAGTGAACTGCAAGCTTTAGTGGCTGACCCGCCTTATACGAGGTTTCATCATGACAAAGTAGTCTTGAGGACTCATCCTCATTTTATGCCAAAGGTGATATTACCTTTTCATTTAAACCAATCGGTTTATCTCCCAGTCTTCTTTCCTAGGTCTCATGCCTGCAGCGTGGAAAGAAATCTTCATACCTTAGATTGTAAACGGGCCCTGGCTTTTTATTTTCACAGAACTTAGCCATTTAGAAAGTCTCAGCTTTTTCTGGCTTTTGACTCTAGTCATTTAGGACTTCCAGTCACTAAGAGAACTCTCTCTAAGTGGATTGCAGACTGTATTTCCTTTACCTATCAGAGTAAAGGAATCCCTCTTGAAGGCCATGTCACGACTCATAATGTTAGAGCCATGGCAGCCTCAACAGCTAATCTTCGTTCAGTTGCTATTGATGAGATCTGCAAAGCAGCAACTTGGACTTCTGTACATACTTTCACTGCCCACTATTGTTTAGACAAGGACTCCCGTCGGGATGCCTTGTTCGGTCAGGCTGTTCTACAGCATCTCTTCCATTCCTAGATCAACTCATTCCCACCATCCACTCTTGGATGCCTGAGGTCCCTGGGAGGAAGCATTGCCTATCTTACTTAGATCCGCAACATGCTGGGGTCATCCCTAGGAATTTTTAGCTGGGGAGTCCCCATATGTGAAGACTACATTCCTGCTTGTTCCTGGAGATAGCGTAGTTACTCACCTGTAACAGGTGATCTCCGGGAACAGCAGGAATAAGTCTTCACAACCCACCCACCTCCCCTAGGAGTTGTCTTTCTCTCTCTTTCTATTTTTCTTCTACTTCTCTCCTTTGGTCTCAGCTTTTAACTCAACTGAAGTGAGAGAGTTAGTTGGGCGGGAAGGCAGCACGCATGCATGGTGGAATGCTTCCAAAAGCTTTCCTTTTGGACGCTGGGGAGCGTTCCCGTGCAGGCTCCGTCAGTGTCGACAGTACCCATATGTGAAGACTTATTCCTGCTGTTCCCGGAGATCACCTGTTACAGGTGAGTAACTACTCTTTATGGAAAGAGTGGTGGATCCGTGGAATAGTCTCTCAGTGGAGGTAGTAGAGATGAGGACAGTAACTGAATTCAAAAAAGCATGGGACAAACACAGAGGATCTCTAAAGGAAAAAAGGGGACTGTTGTAGTCGTTGATATGGAAGGACAGACTAGATAGGCCATGTAATCTTTTTCTGTCGTCATATTTCTATGTTTCTAAGACCACTAAGCATTTTAGTATTTATTTATTTATTTATTTATTTTATTTATTTGTGTGCTTTTCTATACCGCCCCTTCCAGAGATCAGGAGCGGTTTACAAGGAACTTAAAACAACAATATAGCAAAACAGTGCAATATTGCATTACATTAAACATTAGGTGAACATAAAACTAGATTACATAAGAACTAGGTTACATGGAAAACAATGTGTGGGTTATTAGCATAAAAGGAAACATAAAACTATGTTACAAAGAACCAAAAAGTAGCTTTACATGGTTAGCAAGAGATTATAATAGTTATTTGCGATCATAAGTACAGTGTTGGGAGTGGACTAACTTGGGTGGATATGAAAATGGAATTAGGTGGGGTAGACTTGTGTTTGGTTTGTTGCATGTTTTTGTGTAGTAAATTTGATTTCAGGTTGTATGTTGCTATAGTGTTGACTAAATAGGTAGGTTTTAAGTTCCTTCCTGAAAGTTGTAAGATCTTTAATCTCTCTGAGGTTTAGTGGCAGTTTATTCCATTGGCTGGGAGCATAATATGAAAAAGCAGTGTTGGTGGTTATTTGTTTTGATTTTGTCACTGCAATGGGAATTAATAGCATGTTGAGGTTACTTTTTCTTCTGGTTCTGTTTTCTTGTGGGGTTTGGAGTAGAGTGGCCAACTGTGATGGGGCTAGGTCATTAATGATTTTAAAAGTGGTGACAAGTGTTTTATATTGAATCCTACTATAGATAGGAAGCCAGTGGAGAGCGTATAGGATAGGAGAGATGTGATCGAATATTTTAGCTTTCATAATGATTCGAGCAGTGACATTCTGAGCTCTTTGAAGGATGTGTAAATTCTTTTTGGATGTTCCTTGGAGTATGCCATTGCAGAAGTCTAAATGTGGCATAATGAGAGCCTGGACAACTGTTCTGAAATCGTTGATGTCGATGAGGGGTCTGAGTTGCTGTATGGTTCTCAGTTTGAAAAATATAGTTTTTGGCAGTCTGTTTTATGTGGTTGGTCATGCTTAGGGTTTTGTCTAGTGTAACTCCAAGGTATTTAATTTCAGACTTGACTGGGAGAGTAATGTTCATAAGGTTGATGGAAGTTGGAGGGGTGAAGGTGGTACTTCTGGTTACGAAGAGTGCTTCGGTCTTTTTGAAATTGATATCCATATGGATTGAGTGGAGCCATTTTTCAGCTTCAAAGAGGCAGGTGGCGATTTTGTTGAAATTAAGGTTAGCTATGTCTAACGGGGCGAACAGCATGATGTCGTCTGCATAGATAAAATATTTTAGATTGTGGCGTTGAAAGATTGTACAGATAGGTTGTATATAAAGGTTAAAAAGTAATGCAGAGAGTGAGGATCCTTGTGGGATACCACGTTCTTGGGGGAATGGTAGTGAGGGGGAATGGTCTAAATGGACATATTGGAAGCGATTAGAAATGTAGGACTTAAACCAGTTAAGAGTGGTATCTTTTAAACCTAGTTGGGATAGTCTAGATAAGAGCGTATTATGATCAACGCTGTCAAAGGCTGAGGAAATGTCAAGGAAGATGAGCAAGAAGGTCTGTTTTATATTATCCATACCTCGGATAAGTGAATCAAGAAGGGATATGAGTAGGGTTTCTACTCCGTGATATGAGCGAAAACCATACTGGTACTCATCTAAAGGGAAGTTGGTATCAATATGATCCTGAAGTTGTGTCTGAGCTACCTTTTCAATAATTTTGGCCAAGAAAGGTATGCTGGCAATGGGGCGGTATGAGGAAGGGTCAGAACTGTTAAGGGTTTTATTTTTTAGTAAAGGGCGAATCGCCGAGTATTTCAGATCATCTGGCATGAAGCCTTGAAGTAGCGATTGTTTTACCAGCTTCAAAATGTATGGGGCTAGTTCGGATTTTGTTGTTTTAATCCAAGACACCGGGCAAGGATCAAGTAATGACGTGGTGGTATTGAGGTTTGATATAATCTCTATCAGTTGTTTGTTGGTGATTGTATGGAATGAGCTCCACTCCGTGATGGAATTTGGTGTGGGAGAGGTCAAGATAATGCTTGGACGGGCGCTTAGTTTAAGCTTATTAGCAAAATGGTTTGCAAGGAGTTGTGGATCTATTGGTGTTTTGTTAGAGGTGTTATTGGGAACCTTAGTTAGAGATTTAATAATCTCAAAAAGTTCTCTGGGTCGATTGATGGCCTTAGCTAATGTTTTAGTGTGGAATAGCCTTTTTGTGTTGTTAATGGCTTCCTTGTAGGTTTTAAGGCTTGTGAAGTATTGAACCCTGAGTTCAGTGGTTTTTTTCTTCCTCCACTTAGTCTCCAATTTCCGAAGGTTTTTCTTTAGTGTAGCAAGCTCAGAGGTGTACCATTTCTCAGTCAATTTAGATCTAGATTTTCTTTTATTGGAGGTTGAATATTTAGCTTCTGCCTCAATAATAGAGTTCCAGGTAGAAACAAATTCGTTAAGATTGTTTGCGGTGTTGTCTAATTTTGGGGAAATAGATTCCAGAAAACTTTCCTTGTTAAACTGGCGAAATCTTTGTTCTGTGAATTTGGTGTTACCTTGAGTAGAGTTGGTGGGTTGTACAGGGAGAGAGAAATGTATCATGAAATGATCTGACCATGGTACCTGAGTTGTTGTGGGTGGAGTAGGAGTCGATGAGAGTGTGAAGTGTAATGGTATGAATATTAAATCAAGGGTGTTACCTTTGCAGTGAGTGGGGAGGGTCATTATTTGTTTAAATTCCATTTCCTCCATTGCTTCAAGGAAGGATAGGGCATGGCTATCTGGTAATGAGGCAAGGTTAAGGTCTCCTAAGATAACAGAAGGCTTTCTCAGTGAAGAGTTACATGCAACCTCAAGTATTATGTCTAGACTATGTATGTCAGGTGTGGGGGGTCTGTAGATAAGGCAGATGGCCATGGTGTGATTTTCAATTCTGAGGATATCAATACCATCATGTTTATCTAGTAAGGTAGGCGAAAGATTGAGATGAGTTTTTGCTATTATAAGAACTCCGCCACCTCTTTTTCTGTCTCTGTTATTGTTGAGTATGGTATAACCATGTACTCCTAGTTGGTTAAGGAGAACTGAGTCAGATTCATTTAGCCAGGTTTCAGTTATGCAGAGTAGGTGAGGATTTTTATCTATAATAAGATTGATTATGATAGGGATTTTATTCCTAATTGACCTGGCGTTGATAAGTATGCAATTTAATTGTGTTGAATGTATAGTGTTTTGTATGGGGTTATTTATTGGTGAAGTGTTCAATTGGATTAGCCTTTGAACACGAATGTGTTGGTTTGTGCGTGGTCTGTTTATAGAGGGGTCACCGATAATATATTTTTGTGTGTTGTGTCTGGGTTTGTATGGAATGATAGGAATGTGTGCTGGCTTGAGAATGTTTGTGGTTGGAGTTAAAGAGTGAATGGGAGGGGTGTGAGAGAGTAGAAGCCCTAATATGAGCATTAGAATGTTTAAGGTGAGTGTAAGAAATCTTTTTAGATCCATAATTAGTTATGCAGGTGAGGATAAAGGGTCGGAAGGAAGTGTACTGTGGGTAATAGGTGCAAGCTAGTACTAAAATATATAGTTTATGGCAGTAATAAAGTATTATGAGATTTTTGAGATACAGAGGGCAACAACCGCTGGTTAAAGTTATGAGTTTGACAGTGAGAGAATTATATAATTAGCAAGTAATTCAGTTGTTACTTGGTTTCTTCAGCAGGTATATATCTGTTAATAGCAGTTCCCGGGGAACTGGGTGGTTACTGACAACAGTATAGTGTGTATTATGTTACAGACAACAGTATGATAGCTTAAATTCAGTTGGTGATCAATCATTAATCATTGATCATTAATATCAGCAGTACTAAGGCTAGTTATTACTGATAACAGTATAGTGGCTAGCTATTACTGACAACAGTACAGTGGCTACTTATTGCTGATTCAGCTGGATATTCATTAATTATTACTGGCGACAGTAAGGTGGTTAAAAGTATAATGATTAATTATTACTGGCGACAGTAGCCACCGTCTGCCACTGATTCCAGCATATAACATAATGTTCATTGTAAACCGCACTTGATACTTGTGAAAGAGCGGTATAGAAATAATTGTTAAATAAATAAATAAATGTTTATATGCTTTTGAAGGTGCAATCTCCAGAATTGGACACAATACTACAAATGAGGTCGCACCAAAGACTTATACAGAGGCACTTTCGCCTCCTTTCTTCTGCAGGCCATTCCTCTTCCAATCGGCCCAAGCATCCTTTTAGCTTTTGCTGTCGCCTTTTTTTACCAGTTTAGCTACTTTAAGATCATCAGACACAATCAAGCCTACGTCCCACTCTTCTTTAGTGGACAAAATTACTTCACCCCCCACTACTATATTGCTCCCTTGGATTGCTGCCGCCCAAATGCATGACCTTGCATTTTTTAACATTAAATCTCAGCTGCCAAATTCTCGACCTTTCTTCAAGCTTAGCTAGATTCCTCCTCAAATTATCTATTTCTAACTGGGTGTCTACTTTATTGCAGATTTTGGTATCATCCGCAGAGACAAACTTTACCTGAAAGCCCTTCCGCAATATCACTAACATGTTAAAAAGAATAGGACCAAGGACACATACCTGCTTCACACGACTGGTAACTTCTTTCTCCTCAGAGTGAGCTCTATTTACCTGTACCCTTTGTCTCCTCCCACTCAACCAACTTCTAATCCATGCAGTAACTTTAGGGTCCATCTCTAGGGTGCTCAGTTTGTTTATAAGTCGCCTGTGAGGAACGGTGTCAAAGGCTTTGCTGAAATCTAAATACACTACATCTAAGGCTCTCCCTCGGTCCATCTCCCTGGTCACCCAGTCAAAGAAATCAATCAGATTTGTCTGACAAGACCTGCCTCTGGTGAATCCATGGTGCCTCGGATTCTGTAATCCGCTGGACTCCAGAAACCTCACTATTTTCTCTTCACAGCGCTTACCAATATTTACTCACCACCGAAGTTAAACTAACTGGCCTGTAGTTTTCAACTTCATCCTTGCTTCCACTTTTGTGTAAAGGGACCACATGTGCCTCTTTCCAGTCCTTTGGCACCACTCCCGACTCCAACAAGGCATTGAAAAGGTCAGTCAGTGGAGCTGCTAGAACATCCTCAAGTTCCCTCAATATTCTCGGGTGTATCTCATCTGGCCCCATCACTTTGTCTACTTTAAGTTTAGCTAGTTTCTCACAAACACGGTTTTCTGAAAATTGTTCAAGATGCCCTCGCTTCTCTTCCTGTTTGTGTTTTTTTTCTGAGGGTCCTGCTCCTTGTTCTTCATCTGTGAACACACAACAGAAATATTTGTTAAGCAAGTCAGCTTTATCCTCATCAGCTTCTACATATTCCTCCCTTTCACCCTTGAGTCTGACAATACCACTTTTGCCCTTCTTCTTCTCACTAACATATCTGAAAAATGTCTTATCCCCCATTTTATTGCATTGGCTATTTCCACCTCTTTTTAAATCTTTGCTTTCCTGACTGCTAGCTTCTCAAAGTTTTTCCAAATATAGATGCCTGTCTTCTACTCTCTGTGTGATCTCTTGTATTTCATGAAGGCCTCCTTCTTTTTCTTCACATTTTCAGCTGCTACTTTCAAAAACCATAGCGGTCTCCTTTTTCTTTTCCCTTTATTTACCATTTTAACAAAAAGGTTGGTTTTCCTTAAAATATCCCCTTTCAGTTTTGCCCACTGTTTTTCTACATCCCACAGCTGTTCCCATCTCGCTAATGACTCCCTGAAGTATTGGCCCATCTTGGCAAAGTTAGTTTTCCTAAAGTCTAAGACCCTCGCTTTTGAATGGATTTTATCAGCTCTAGTCCTAATACTGAACCACACCATCTGGTGATCACTGGATGTAAGATGATCTCCCACTATAACATCAGAAACACTTTCACATTGGTAAGCACCAAATCCAGTATGGCCCCTTCATGTGTGAGTTCCGTTATCGGTTTCCTGAATAGTTCTCCCTGTAGAGAATCCAGGATCTCCTTACTTCTAGGTGATACTGCAACAGGAATGTGCCAATCAACATCTGGCATATTGAAATCCCCTTTCAGTAGCACTTCTCCTTTCCTAGCAATGCTGCGTATGTCTTCAATTAACTTTCCATCCACCTCTTCCTCCTGTGAGGGAGGTCTGTGTATCAAGCCAATGCAAATATATTTCTCTTTCCCTCTTTCTAGTTTAACTCACAGTGCCTCCTCTCTCCCTTTTAAGCTCTGTAGTTCCAAAGCGTTAATATTATTTTTTACATATAGTACCATTCCTCCTCCCCTTCTTCCTACCCTGTCCTTTCTGAATAAAGTATAGCCTGGTATAGTTACATCCCAGTCATGATTTTCTGTGAACCATGTTTCCATAACTGCCACTAAATCCAAGTCAGCCTCTCCCATTAAAGCTTCAACATCTAGGATCTTGTTTCCCATGCTGCGGGCATTTATACACACCACTTTCCATATGTTGCCCCTTTTACTCATTTCCATAAAGGTATTTAATGTTTCACTTACCTGGGGGCTTTCTTCACCCATCCCCAATGAATCTAGTTTAAAGCCCTCTTTAAGAAAGGCTTGTTCAAATGGCTTCTTCCACCTATAATTTATCCTGTCCTGTACTCTTCAGCAGATATGCTAATTGGCAATATCCATACCAATTCCCCTCATCAAGGGTGTGATCCACTTGCAGTTCCTGGAAGCTCCTAAGTTTTCCTTGGGGAGAAAAGAGCTGTTTCAGGTGTATTACTCCTTTAGCCTTCCACCCCTTTAAATATGGGAACCCATCAGGGTCTTTAATCCCCTCATATGTGGATATCTGTTGCATCTGCACCTCTCCTGCTCAATCCACTAAGTTATGCCTAGTTCTCCAGGAACAAGCAGGAAGTCAGTCCTCACATATGGTTGTCATCTGCACCAACGGAGCCCTCAGGAAGGCATTCCCCCAGCTTTCAAAGAAAGCCTTTGTGAGATGCCACCATGCATGCATGGTTCCCTTCCCACCCCAGGGTGCCATCTTGCTCATTCTTCTTTTTTTCCACGGAGCCCTTCAGACATCTGTCTGCTTACCCCTGGAAAAAGTTGATTTTTTTCAACCTGAGTTTCATACTCATTTACAGTAGTGCACTGGTTCTCTTCCTGCCACCTGAGCCCACTGCCCCAGCATTGAGTCTCAGGTTTGTAGTTTTTTCTCCCTTCTTGGAGCCTTTGCACTTTTTTTCCAACGGGTTGCACTGCGGGTCTTCGACCTCGCTGGGATACTTTTTTCTCCCATGGCTACCAGTGGTTTTAAAAAGTGTGATCGGTGTGCCAAAATAATGTCTCTGACTGACACACACGACTGCTGCCTTCGTTGCCTGAGACCAGACCATGACCCCATGGCATGCAGCCTCTGTAAGAAGATGTCTACCAAGGCCCTCAAGAGCCGCCAGCAGCAGTATGATAAGTTTTTCCCGGAGTCCCCAGTACCTCCGAAGGCCAAGGCCTCTTCTGAAACCACAGAAGCCTGGGGTAGCCTTATGGATGCTGACCGACAACATGGTTCCTTGGAAAGGGGTTTCCCTCGAGGGAAGAAGACTACCTCGAAGGTGACGTCCCTGGATGGCTCGGATGGGCTGGGTAAGTCTGAGCCAGGTTTCACAGTCCTAGACGCTCGTCCGAGGGATCGGAGAAGGAGCGACCTGCGAAAGTCCCCTGAAAGGACTCTACCTCGGGTTGATTTTGATTGCCTGACACTATCCTCATCGAGCATTCCCCTTCAGGATTACCAGTGTCAGGCCCAATTCCCTCAGTGCCCTCACCGATGGCTGCAGAGCCTTCTGGCCTGGAGTCCAGAATGGAAGCCCTGGAGCGCAGCTTGCCTGCCTTCATGGATCAGCAGTGGGTGCTGTTATCTGGTACCACCAGTTCCTCCGCCCAGACCACTGGGCCCTTGATGTCAAGGGCGTCCCAGGAGGCCGAGCTGATCCTCAAGGTTTTTCGGCCTCGAGTCGATCCTTGGCTGAGATCTCAATCCAGCTCCTGTTCCAAGGGGCCATGATCTTCTCCAGCCAGTGCGCTTGGCGCCAGCCATGGGGCCTCTGATGACCATAGATGGAGATCAGCCCCAGAGCCCGCGAGCCACTCTTTCCTCGAGTCCTTGTGGGAAATGGAAGACGAGGAGTCACCAGACACCCATCACCACCACGACATCCCCTCACTCGGAGGACATGGTGTTTCTTGACTTTGTCAGGACATGTCCAAGGCCCTAGCGTTCCCGATGGAATCGGAGGAGGACCCTCAGATGGAGGAGCTAGAAATCCTCCAATACGAGACACCTCCGAGGGAATCGCTTACGATGCCCATTCCTCCCATCCTGGAATGGCTAATGCTCCATATGTGGGAGACACCGGCATCAGTGCCGGTGGTGAGCAAACGGCTCGACTCGATGTATCAAGTCCACCGGAGCCCGGGGTTCCAGAAGTCACAGCTGCCACACAGTTCCATGGTGGTAGAGTCGGTCATGCATTGGCTGAAGAGTCAGAAGACACACTCCTCGGAGACCCCTGGTAGGAAGGCACATACCCTGGACACCCTCGGCAGAAAGTGCTACCAGGACTCTATGCTCATCGACCAGATCCAGGCATACCAACTGTACATGGGCATGTACCTGAGAGACCTGGTGAAGGAACTCGCCGGGTTCTCAGCCAGTCTTTCCGAGGGACCCCTGCAGCATTTCAAGAACCTGGCCAAAGCCGTCAGAGAGTGCTCCAAGATTATGTCTCGGGCAGCCTATGACTGCTTTGAGTCGGCAGCTCAAGTAGCAGCTGTGAGTATTGGTGCCTGACACCAGTAGGGTGGAGACTGTCCTCCACATCTTGGACTGTAAGAGGGCCCTGCCCTTCTACATTCATTGTACTCAGGGCCACCATAAAGCTGCTCAGCTTTTTGTCTCATATGACCCCAGTAGACTGGGAGAAGTGGTGACCAAGCATACGCTATCTACCTGGGTGGTGGACTGTATCACTCTCATCTATGAGCAGGTGGGGCTTTCACTGGACAGATAGGTCACAGCGCACCATGTCAGGGCCATGGCAGACTCCGTGGCAAACCTGCACTCTGTCCCAATGGTGGACATCTGCCGGGCCGCCACCCGGTCTTCCATCCATAACTTTGCAACTCGTTACTGCCTGGAGAGGGAGTCCCGACGGGACAGCACCTTTGGCCAGGCCATGTTCCATAATCTTTTTGGGGTCTAGGCAACTCCTACCTTCCTGCCTCTTCAGTGTTCAGGCTACCGGAGCGCTGGTTCCCATTGGACACACAGGTCCTACTGCAGTCTGCACCTGCGGACTCAATTGCTGTTGCTCATGGCTTCCCCTGAGAGTGACCGTGATTTTTTTCTCTATGGGCTTTCGGTAGCCTGTAGCTAGGAGTCCCATATGTGAGGACTGACTTCTTGCTTGTTCCCGGAGAAAGCATAGTTACCTGTAACAGGTGTTCTCAGGGGACAGCAGGAATCGGTCCTCACAACCCTGCCTCCTCTCCTTGGAGTTGCTGCTTTACCATTGCTGCAGCCCGGAGAGGAGAATAAAGCAGCGCTCTGGCACAAAGAACAGCCGCCGCAGCCACAATACCCCCCGCTATCCTCCGCAGCTCCCCCGATCGGGGTAGAGCGCCCAAGCGGGAAATCCTCCCGCTTGGAAGCTCCTGCCCAATCGGGGCAGTGGGAGCAACAGCCCAGCAACCCGGAGAGGAGAATAAAGCAGCGCTCTGGCACAAAGAACAGCCGCCGCAGCCACAACACTCCCCGCTGTCCTCCACAGCTCCCTGGCACAAAGAACAGCCGCCGCAGCAACAACACCCCCTGCTGTCCTCCGCAGCTCCCCCGATCGGGGTAGAGCGCCCAAGCGGGAAATCCTCCCGCTTGGAAGCTCCTGCCCAGTCGGGGCAGTGGGAGCAACAGCCCAGCAGCCCGGAGAGGAGAATAAAGCAGCGCTCCGGCAGGGCGCGCCCGCACCTGAGGGCCTCGCCAGAGGGCCCTTCGGCGTGGCCCTCAGGAGCGGACATATCACAACACAATCGAAAAAAACAAGCAGGAGCTCGCCAGCAGAAACACCAAGAGAGGGCCCAATCGGCGAAGAAACACCAGAGCGTCAGCCAAGTAAGCCCACACAAACCCAGCATGGCCACAACCATATACCTGCCGGTATACCTCCTTCTAACCCACCTTATCCCCCACCACGCAGCCATGAACTACCCACTCTTAAAGACCCTATGGATACCAACACCCATGCCAACATACACCCCGCCACAACACACAACCTGGAGAACACCCAAGAAAATCAAACACAACAAACACCCAAACCACCAGCACAACTCACACACAAACCCAACACACAGCCCCAAGGTAACAAACACCCCAGCACCACCTCCATAGAGCTAATCAATACCAGATCCATAAGGAACAAAATAAACACAAAGACCACATAGACAAGCAACAACCCAACATCCTATGTATCACTGAAACATGGCTCACACCCACTGACAACGTACTCATCAATCAATTAGTCCCCCCTGCATACACAGCATTCAACAGCCCACGCACACAAAGGAAAGGGGGCGGAATACTGATCATAGCAAAAACCACCCTAAAGCTCAAAACCCAAAACTCCCCTAACTCAGACCTATGCAACACAATCATGGTAGAAAACAAACAGATAGCCATATGTCTCATTTACAGAGCTCCACACGCCCCGACGGAAGAGCTAGCCTCCACCCTAGAGACTGTCTGCGCAGTCAACACAAGTCACAAGCTCCTACTACTTCTGGGAGACTTCAACATCAGCTCAGCAACCAAAAAGGACAAAGAAACCTTCCTACAAGCCATGGACTCCCTACAATACACCCAACTGATCAACATTCCAACACACAAACACGGCTCATCTCCAGACCTCATATTTGCCCCCAACGACTTCTTCAACAGAGGAGGCATCTCAACACCCACAGTTACCGCAGTCTCATGGTCTGACCACTACAGAATTAAAATAAAAGTCACCTCTCAAGGAGAGAGAGACAACAAGACAATAGACACACCTCCAGTACAAAGAAGATTCAAAAGCTTCGACAAGGACCAATTCCTTCAGGACACACTACCCCACCTGGACCTTGAAACTGCAGACCTGGACAAACAAATACAAAAATGGAACACTGTCATCTACAATGCAGCAAAAGCCAACGAACACAAAACAAGGAAAACACCCAACCTCAGAAGGCAGCACACCCCATGGTACTCAAAAGACATACGCAACGCAAAGAGACAACTAAGAAAGCTAGAGTGCCACTGGAGGCGCTCCAAATCTCCCTCCACACAGGCATTATACATGATAAAACAAAAGAAATACAATGAACTTATTAATGAGACAAAAAAGGAGCACCACACAAACATCATACTAAAAGCCTACAACAAGCCAAGAGAACTATTCGAGATAGTAAAAAACCTAACAAATGAACCCAATCCCGAAAAAGACGTGAAGATTGACCCACAAGCCTTCACAGATCACCTTCAAGAGAAACTAGAACCTAGGCCACAGCAGCCCACAAACAGAACGGCCAACCCTACCAGAACCACCACAACTTGGGAGAAATTCCACACCCCATCCACAAAACAGCTATCAGACATCATCACCGCGCTCAACATAAGCACCGCGCCAACAGACCCATGCCCGGTAACATGGATCAAGGCATCAAAGGACAGCTACATAAACACCATACACAACATAGTAAGCAACTCCCTGACACAAGGTATCATGCCAGACCAACTGAAGCTAGCTACCATACGACCAATCCGAAAGAAATCCACATTAGACAAAAGCAACCCAGCAGTGTACAGGCCAATCTCCAGCATACCGCTAATGGCAAAAATCATAGAAAAAGTGGTACAACACCAACTCCAAGACCATATCGACACTCATGCCCTGCTAGACCTACACCAACATGGCTTCTGTCCAAACCACAGAGTCGAAACACTACTGCTATACCTACTCAACGACATATTCCAAACCATAGACAACCACAAAAAAGGAACACTAATGATCTTCCTAGACATATCAGCGGCCTTCAACACAGTGGACCACAAAATCCTACTAACCAGACTACAGAACATCGGAATAAATGGCACCACCCTAAGATGGTTCAACGCTTACCTAACTGGCCGACAGTTCCAAGTCAAGCTTGGTCCCAACACATCTCAACCTGCAAAGATCAAGCAAGGAGTACCACAAGGCTCCGCCCTATCCGCACTACTATTCAACCTCTACATACAGCCGATCTGCAACATCATGAAAGAGCACAAGATACACTACACCATATACGCAGATGACATCATGATATACACCCCAGTCAACATCGACAACCCAGACTACACCAGAATAACAGACTGCCTCAACAACATGTCCACCTGGCTACATGACAACAACCTGACCATAAATTACAACAAGACAGAAGCACTTCTCATCACACGAAACAACAGCTTCAGCCCGCCACCCTCCATCAAGGTCAACAACGCAACCATACCGCTAAAAAATGAGGTGAAATATCTCAGAGTAACACTCGATAGAGGCCTAAACTTTCAATCACACATCAGCAGAACCACCAAAAACGCATACTTCAAAATGAGAATAGTCAGACGCCTCAAACCACTCCTCACACACGAACACTTCCGCACAGTCTGCCAAGCTCTAATAACTCCTATACTTGATTTCTGCAACCCGATCTATACAGGCATGACAAAGCAATCGCTCAGACCAGTACAAATGGCCCAAAACACGGCAGCACGAATAATAGCAGGTGCATCCAAACAAGACATCACCCCCATACTAAAAGAACTACATTGGCTCCCAATCAGCTCACGTATCAGATACAAGACAATCCTAAACATATTCAGGATCAAACACAGGAACTCAGCCCTCAGCCTCATTCCCCTCATACAACCTGACGCCAGTACAAGACCCAGAAGAAGAGCCACAGCAGATACAATCACCATGCCAAAAGACTACACAAAGGCATGAAAGTCCACTGCACGAAGAGCGCTGTCAATGGCAGCACCTGGAATGTGGAATGCACTCCCGGACAAACTGCGTGCCACGGAAGACACTAAGGACTTCAGGAAACAACTAAAGACTCTGCTATTCCTGGAGCACTACGGCCCGAACACATATTGAGCCCTCCAACCATGGACTAACAACTTACCCGCACGCTCTTTGCACATTCACTGTATAAAGCTTATTATGTAAATAGCGCACATGTACCTGTATAAAGCTCATGATGTAAATAGCGCACACTAATCAACACACCCACACACACTCAATTCACTGTACATTATATGCACACCTGAACCCAATTACAATTCAATTGATTGTTTGCTGTGTACCGCCTTGATTAAAGGAAAAGGTGGGATAGAAATACCATTAAATAAAATAAATAAATAAATCTTCTAATTTTTGCCATCATTTAGTAATGTCATCTGACTGAGCAAGATGGCACCCTTGGGCAGGAAGGGGACCACGCACGCGTGGTGGCATCTCCCAAAGACTTTCTTTGAAAGCTGGGGGGATGCTTCCACAAGGGCTCTGTCGGCGCCGTCAGCCATGTGAGGACTGATTCCTGCTGTCCCCAGAGAACACCTGTGAGTAACTACGCTTTCTCTGCCACACTTGCAAGATGGTTCTCACAAAGGAGTTTTGTTCTTCCCCATTTTTTACACTCATACTCCTAGGTCGCTCGTAATAGGTATACAAGTTTTCCACGCGTTTGAGACCCTCCATATACCGAATCATGTTCAATCTGGCACCATGCTCGGCCTTGGGGACCTACCCTCCAGCCTAAAATAGCTTGCAACTGTGCAGCATGTTAATATTTCTTTATGTCTGGGTCCGTGAGCCCTCCCATTTCTCTAGTTTTGCAAATTGCTGTTTGCCTTACCTTGGGTAGGCGTTTTTCATATGTAAAAGAATATCCGCTGTTGCCGGTATGGGCAAGGACATAAAAAGGAATAATAATCTGGGTAACACATTCATTGTAATTATAGCTATCCTGCCAAATCAGGAAAAACAGGACTTATTTCATCTACTAGGATCATTTGGGATGACCTTACACAAAGGTTCATAATTGAATTGCATCAGGTCCTTCCATTAGCACTCTACCTGAACTCCGAAATACTTAAGGTACTTCTTGGCCCATTGAAAGGGGAAGGAATCTCTCAGTCTATTTTCTAAATCCGGTGTTAACACCAATTTGAGTATTTCAGTTTTCCCCATATTCATCTTATATCCTGGTACGGCGCTATTTTTCTGTATCTCATGCATCAAACATGGAAATGTGCTAAGTGGCTGTACTATAAAGTAAATTCCTTATCGTCCTTCCAGTCTAGTCCCGAAATCAGGAGTTGTCAACCTCTCACAGCAGCTTGGAGACTGAGAAACTTCATTTCTGTGACATCACGGGTACATAAGCTGATACCCTTCCTGTATACACCAGTTCTCTCAGTCTCCAAGCAGCTGGAGGTTGGCGTGAGCTTGATGGGGGCTCACTGGAGGAGCAATTAAGGACCTTTAGTTTAGATTACTTGAAATGAATTGGGTTTCTTTGTAAAAAAAAAAAAAAAAAAGGATATAAAGCTGCACTTGGCTCTTCCCTTATGGTTGGGGGGTTCCCTCACTAGTTTTTAGTTGCGGCTGAGTCCTTCAGCCTCTTCCTCTCTCTCCTTTACCTGGCGACTCCGGGGGGGGGGGAGGAGTATCGGTGCTGGGCCAAGTGTTCGGGGACAGCGGTTCCCTTGAGCGACGAGAAGCGACGGTGAAAGGATGAGCTTGTGGTGAGAGAGGCCCGTAGTGAGTGCAGAGGTTCTGCCTGCCTTGCTATCGGACCGCGGAGGTCAGCAGTCTTTCAGCATTTGGGGCAGAGCCACTCACCTCGGGTCCGTCGGCGGAAAGGACACCCGCTCAGCCCGAAGTGGCAGCTCTCATGCTGACGATAGAGCGCCGCAGGTGTAGGGCTGCCCGCGAAAGGTAGGTGTGCTTCTGAGCGGGACGTTAGGTGGGAGACGTAGGCGCAGCGACACGCGGCCGGGGAGTGCAGGCCGTGCCGTGAGTTGGGTGCGCGGGAAACAGCCGTTTTTTTGTGAGCGGCTCATTTCTTCGGTGAGCGGGGAGCCTCATTTCAGCTGCCCTTTGTCAGGGGTGGGCAGTGGGGGGAGGTCCCTGCTCGGATTTGGTGAGTTTGTGGTTGGAAAAAAAACAAAAAAAGAAAGAAACTGTTACATAAAGGGGACACACCTGTTTTATTAGGTTGGTGTGCTTGCAGAGGCTCCTTTCCTGAGGGCCTTGTTAGCTGGGCTCCGGGGGTGAGCAGATGTCGCCAAAAGCGCTCTGTTTGCTCTGCGGGGCAAAGCGTAGCACGCTTTCAGAGGCCAGCATATGCAAGGGCTGCGCAGAGGAGTCGGCGGTGCGGTGCAAGAGTGCAGACGGTGGGGTGGACGTCCCCAAGTTCGCTATGGGTGATCAGGGGTCCCCTCGCTCCCCGTCGCCAGAGCCCATCCCTGGCACTTCCTCGTCAGTTTCGGATGTCTGCGGGCCACAAGCCCCGCTAGCGGGAGGTTTGGCGGCCATTTTTTCCCCAGAATTCGTGGCAGTTATACAGCGAGTGCTCCGTGCGGCCGCTGGGGGGCCTGCTTCAGCGGCTGCTGAATCGTCCCGGGGGGGAAGAGGCTGGGTCCTCCTCTGGCAGCAGGCGAGTCCGCTCCGGTTGTGAAGCGGTCCAGAGCGGAGAGGGATTCCATCTTCTCAGAGGGGGACCATTCGGAGGAGCCGGACTTGGAGTTCGAGGAAGAGCTGGAGGAAGGCGAGATTGCAGACCAGGAGGAACAGGCCAGGGTAGTTCGGGTTTTTCGCAGGGAGGAGTTGCCCACGCTCATTTCTGAGACTCAAGGCTCTTAATATGCCCGCCGGGGTGCAGGCGGAGGAGTCAGCCCTGGAGGACCCTTTGTTGCAGGCCTTCCGAAAGACCCAGCGGACTTTCCCGGTACATAGGGTGTTTCGGGAGATGATTCAGGAGGAGTGGAACGTCCCCGAGACAGCTCTCAAGGGGTCTCGGGTTATGGCACGACTGTACCCCCTTCTGGAGCAGGATAAGGAGTTATTTAAGTATCCCAGGATTGATGCGGCGGTATCAGCGGTCACCAAGAAGATGACTATTCCGGTTGAGGGGGGTGCGGCCCTCAAGGACAGTTAGGACCGGAAGCTGGAGACTTTGTTAAAGCAGGTCTTTGAGGTCAATGCGCTTTTGTTGCAGGCGTCCATTTGTGGGGCGTGGGTGGCGAGAGCATGTCTTCGCTGGGTACAGCGTATTCAGGTGGATCAGGCGGACGGCGTGGCCGAGGAGGCGGCAAAGTTGGACTCGGGGGCGGCCTACCTCGCGGATATCCAGTATGACCTTATTAGGGGCCTGTCCAAGAGTATGTCTTCGGCAGTGGCAGCTCGGCGTTACCTCTGGCTGCGTAATTGGGCGGCGGACAGTTCGTCTAAGGCTTGCCTCAGTAAGCTTCCTTTCCGGGGGAAACTCCTGTTTGGGGAGAATTTGGATAAGATTGTTAAGGACTTGGGTGAGTCCAAGGGCGGTCATCTCCCGGAGGACAAGCCGAAGCAAGGGAGTGCGCCTTCACTGCCTAAGGGGCAGCAGAGGGAGTTTCGGCGTTTTCATTCCCCTCGGTTTGGGCAGAGTCAGAGTACCCGTTTTCCCTATAGGAACCAGGGGTTTCGGGGTTTCCGAGGGGCAGGCAGAGGCTTTAGGGCGGCAGCCGCCTCATCTGCCTCTTCAGGCAGTGTCCGTAAAGCCCAATGAAGTCAGGGGGGCCCGGGCGGGAAGCGTCCCCATGGGGGGGCGTTTACGGGAGTTTTATCCTGCCTGGGTCCGGGTTACCTCAGATCAGTGGGTGCTGGAGGTGATTTGAGAAGGGTATGTGTTAGAGTTGCGGCGCCCAGTGACGGACTCCTTTGTGAAGTCTCCCTGCAACGCCTGGTTCAAACGCAGGGTGGTCGGGGAGACGGTACAGAGGTTGTTGGATCTCCGGGCCATAGTGCCGGTGCCTCCAGACCAGTTAGGCTGCGGTCGGTACTCCATTTATTTCATAGTACCAAAGAAGGAAGGGGCCTATCGGCTGATTTTAGACCTCAAAAAGGTGAATCGTTTCTCCACGTATCTCATTTTCGGATGGAGACGTTGCGGTCCGTCATCGTGGCGGTGCGCAAAGTGGAGTTCCTTACGTCCCTGGATCTCGCGGAAGAGTATCTGCACATACCTATACGGCAGCAGCATCAGAGGTTTCTCAGGTTCGCGCTCCCGATGGGGCATTTTCAGTTTCAGGCTTTGCCGTTCGGCCTAGCTACGGCACCCCGGGTGTTCACCAAGGTCATGGTGGTAGTGGCGGCAGCCTTGCGCAAGGAGGGTGTTTTGGTGCATCCTTATCTGGACAATTGGTTGATTAGGGCAAAGTCCAGGGAAGAGAGCGCAGTGGCTACAGCCAGGGTGGTAGAATTCCTAGAGAGCCTCAGTTGGGTGGTCAACAGAGTGAAGAGCAAGTTGACTCCGTCGCAGAATCTGCAGTATCTGGGAGAGCACACTTCGACACTAGGTTGGGGAGAGCGTTGTGCACTCTGGTACGCCAGTTTCTTTGCAGGAGGCGGCCCATGGCTTGGCATTACCTTCAGGTGCTCGGAACGATGGCGGCGACTCTCGAGGTGGTGCTGTGGGCGCGGGCCCACATGAGGCCGTTGCAGAGGGCGTTGTTGTGGAGGTGGTCTCACCAAACCGACTCCTTGTCGACCGCTCTTCCGTGTCCTCCGGAGGCGCGCGAGGCTCTGCGCTGGTGGTTACGACCCGAGTGTCTCGAAGGGCATGCCATTGGAGTCTCCGGCGTGGCAGACGCTGACAACGGACGCCAGTCTGTTCGGCTGGGGGGCTCACTTTCAAGGAAGGTTCGCTCAAGGACAATGGACCGAGCAGGAGAAGGGCTGGTCCATCAACAGATTAGAATTGAGAGCGGTAGCCCTAGCTCTGCACGAGTTTCAGCCTTATCTCCAAGGGAGGGCCGTTCGAGTGTTCTCCGACAACGGAACAGCGGTGGCATACATCAACCGGCAGGGCGGGACAGGCAGCGTACCGCTCGAGACGGAAGCGCAGGGTTTGTTCGAGTGGGCCGAAGAAAACTTAGAAGCGTTGGCGGCAGCGCATGTTACCGGGGTAGACAATGTGCAGGACGACTTTTTGAGCCGGGTGAAGGTGGACCCGGGGGAGTGGGCGCTTCATCCGGAAGTGTTTGCGATGCTGGTGCGGCGCTGGGGTACGCCTCTCATGGATCTGATGGCCACCTTTCAGTCAGCGCAGGTGAGTCGTTTCTTCAGCAGGAGGAAGGAGCGGATGTCGGAAGGCCTGGATGTACTCCTTCAGTCTTGGCCGGAGGGCCATCTTTTGTATGTGTTCCCGCCATGGGTGCTGATCGGTCGCGTGTTGCAGCGCGTGGAAAGGCACAGGGGCCCGGTGGTCTTGATCGCACCGGACTGGCCAAGGAGGCCATGGTACGCAGAACTCATGAGGTTGGTAGTCGATGACCCGTGGCAACTTCCCCTGCAGGACGATCTGCTGTCGCAGGGTCCCTTGCGCATGCCCCAGGTAGCTCGATTCTCGCTTATGGCTTGGTGCTTGAAAGGGCAAGGATGATGGCGAAGGGGTATTCGTTGGCGGTGATCTCCACCTTGCTAAAGGCTCGTCGCAGGTCAACGTCGTTGGCTTATGTTCGAGTGTGGCGAATTTTCAAAGATTGGTGCAAGAGTAGGCAGATTGTAGCGCTAAAAGTGTCTCTCCCGCAGGTGTTATCGTTCTTGCAAGATGGTTTTCAAAAGGGCCTGGCGGCTTCCTCATTGCGAGTGCAGTTAGCAGCGTTGTCCTGTTACAGGGGCAAAGTTGCCGGGGTAGCGCTTGGAGGGCATCAGGACATAAAGCGTTTCTTGAAAGCGGTGTCGCTCTTGTGGCCTCCTCGATCACAGGTGGTGCCGCCTTGGGATCTCCCTTTAGTCTTGAGGGCACTAGTTAGGGAGTCCTTTGAGCCACTATCCAGGGAGTCCTTGAAAGATCTTACCCTCAAAGTGGTTTTCTTGGTGGCTATTTGTTCGGCTCGGCGGAACTCCGAGTTGCAGGCGTTGTCCTGTCGGAAGCCTTTTCTGTCCTTTTTGGATTCGAAGGTGGTTTTGAGAACGGTGTCGGCGTTTCATGTGAATCAGGTTCTTTCTTTGCCGGTGTTTAGGGCTGGCGGGGCAGAACAGCATGCGGATCAATTGCATCGATTAGACGTGGGTCATGCGTTGAAGGGCTATGTGAGTCGGACAGCTGGTTTTCGTAAGTCAGATTGTTTGTTTTGTTTGCAGGGCCTCGTAAAGGCAAAGCAGCGTCTAAGTCTTCCATTGCCCGTTGGGTGAAGGAGGCCATAGCGTTGGCGTATCTCCTGAAGGGTAAGGAGGTGCCAGGAGGCTTCGGGTGCATTCTACTAGAGCTCAGGCGGCCTCTTGGGCAGAGAGTGGTTTAGTGCCGGCAGCGGAGATTTGCAAGGCGGCTACTTGGTCATCTCTCAATTCCTTTGTTAAGCATTACCGGCTGGATGTCCAGATGGGCAGGGATGCTGTTTTTGGATCAGCGGTGCTTCAGGCTGGTCTACGGGGTCCCACCCTATGAGGATTTTCACTGCTCTGTTACATCTCCTGATTTCGGGACTAGACTGGAGGGACGATAAGGAAGGTGAAATTAGACTTACCTGCTAATTGTTGTTCCTTGAGGAACTCCAGTCTAGTCCCGTATCCCGCCCGGAGAAGTTCGGTAGACCATAGCCGGAAGCGTCAGAGTGTTACAGGTAAGCCATTGGTATGGTGTACGGGCTTCAGGTTTTTTCTTGGTAGGGTGGGATCGGAGGTGAATCGGGGAGTGGTCCTGGGCCTGTCACTATAGCAGAGTTTGGGCCTGGGTGTCTGTTGGCCATTAACTGTAATGGAAGAGTAAAGTGTACTTATAATTCTCTAGTTAAATTGATAGACGGGTTGCAATGTTTTGATTACTTACTTGTTGCTCTGGGGAGTCTGCTTTGTCAATAGGTTACTGGTGTATACAGGAGGGGTATCAACTTATGTACCCGTGATGTCACAGAAATGAAGTTTCTCAGTCTCCAAGCTGCTGTGAGAGGTTGACAACTCCTGATTTTGGGACTAGACTGGAGTTCCTCAAGGAACAACAATTAGCAGGTACGTCTAATTTCACCTTACATCATCTGCAAATAGGGAGATCTTATATTCTTTAGTTCCAACCAGGAACCCTGTTATGTTAGTCTGGGCCCAGATCTTCCCTGCTAACTGCTCAATTACTAATACAAATAAGAGCGGTGACAAGGGACATTCCTGGCGTGTCCCCCAACCCAGGGGAAACTCTTGGGCGTATTCACCATTCACCCTTATTCATATAAAGCATGTACCCACTTTAGGAAATGCTCAAATCCCATTTTAGCTAGGACCACGAACATAAATGGTCATTCCATGCAGTCAAAAGCTTTTTCAGTGTTTACCGCCATTAATAGGAAAGGGGTCTTAGCCTTCTGAGTTACCCATATCAAATTGAGAAGTTTATGTATGATGACCTGTAAACATCATGCAGCATCAGTCGATCATCCAGAGTTTGTAAAACTGGCTTTTGAACTGTCACTCATATAAAAACTGGTAATTTGTAGAGAGAAATCCATTTATGGAGTGGAAACAGACAATCATAATAAAATGTATTCAGTAAGGAATCCATGAAGTGTATTAAAGGATAGCGACACAACATTGTATTACACAAAGGTTTCCAGCAACTGTAACACATAAGATCAGTATGACGATGAACATGCGATCTGTGTGTTATAATTTAACAAAGAAACTTTTTAGCTTATAGAAGGTTAGGAAAAGAGTACCACCAGCACACTTCTACATCTTTAATATTCATAGGGCAGTGTAGTGAAATCCTTGTACAAAACCCCATTTACTATATAAATATCTTTTTCTGTTCTGTAGCCTATAGCTATATGTTTAGGGGCCTCTGTCAGCACAAATGCCATGATGTGCCTATCTGCCTAAGTTTCATTCATTAGTACAACTAAATAATCACCTGAGGGAAGGGTAGTGGGGGAATTTATGGAGGAAAAGGATGGGGTAATGGAGGCACTTGCTGAGATGAAGTCGAGAGTGCTGTGATGTACAAATGCACACAAATTTTGTGTGTATACTCCATAGTTTTAGTCGCATGAGAAAATAGCAATATGTCTCCTTCCACAAAGATAAAATCCCCACTGTTTGTCCTGCTCTAAGCTGCATTGGGTAGGGGTCCGTCTGCCTGTCTGCATTGCTTGTGTTTCTAAGGAGCAAACACAGAGAAAATCTACAACGTATATACTCTTTAGTTTCAATGGCATGTGCAAATGTTCAAATAAACTCACTAAACGACAGAGTTATTAATTTGGTACCAGATTTTTCATCTGTTTTCTCTGCTGTAAGGGAAATTGTTTGAGAGCTGTGAATGGAGGGTAAAGAGGAATGAGTGGTTACCATCTCCAAAGACATCAACTACCCAGCATGCCCCCTGTAAGCAGTGGAAGAAGGGATACCCCTTCCATCTCTTCCCCTCCCCATTTTGTGACCTGTGAGAAAGGAATGGAATAGCGAGTACCAGCATGCTGCTGCAAGCAGAGGGAGGAGGGATCACCTACTGATTCTAGATAGAATTTCTCACAAACATTTTGAAGCTGATCAAAAATTTCTGCCATTTGTTAGAACAACTTGTGTAGTTACTAGATAATCCCTATGTTGACTTTGTCTCATCCTTGCAGAGGCTGGTCAGTCTTTTACATACACAGATTTTTGAAAACTTTTTAAAATTTTGCAATATATATACACCCTAGTTTTAGTGGCATGAGAAAATGTTCAGATAAACTACTCAACTACAAAAGCTTTTGCAGAAGTTGTACTGTTTGTGAGCAGGAGAGATGGTTGTCATCGTAATAGAGGCAATTTAAAGAACTGGTGTATAAATAAATAAATAAATAAGGCATAGGCGTCTGAATGGGGTGAGCCCCAGCAAACCTTTGCCTGCCAGGTGCCAGTAAACTGCATGGAGTCCACTTCCTGTTCTGCTCGCGAGGATCCTATCTCCCTTGAGCAGAAGAGAAGAGAGAAGCTGCGACTGCAGCAAAGATGCCTTGTCTGCCTACCAGAAATTGGATCTTCACTGAAAGAACAGGAAGGAAAGGCCATGATCGTAGCCATGCAAGTTGTCTGCCTGCGGGAGATCGGGACAGACAAGGAGTCTTTGCTACAATCCTTTTTCTCTTGTGCCTGCAGGAATCAGGAAGTAGGATCCCCATAGGCAGAACAGGAGGGGGGGGGGGCTGGGGGCGGAGTGTGGGCCCCCTCAATCATTTGGCCATTCTGTCACCCCTGAAACAGGGATAATGAATGCAATCCTACACTGTGTTTCGTAGAGTAAGAAACACTTCTCAAGGAATTGGACTATCTCCAGGAACAAGCAGGAAAGCAGTGTTCATATAAGGGTGAACATCATTGACGGAGCGCACCTGGGAACGCTCCCCAGCGTCCAATACGAAAGCTTTTGGGAGCACTCCACTGCGCCTGTGTGCCTGCCTTCCCAACTTCTTAGTTCTTCAGTTTCCACAGAGCCAGCAGGATGTATCATCCTGTCACTGCCGAAAAACGTCTTTTTTTTGTGGAAAACCGTGCTTCTGCCTTCCCGTTGACACTGGTCCCGATTAATTTTTTCTTTATGTTACAAATTTTCTATTTCCTCTTCATTTTCAATGCAGTTTTCACTGCTAAACTAGGCCTCCAGACCTCCATAGCCTTATCTTCAATTTCAAAGACAACTTTTTTGAGACATGGAAAAGCCCACTAGTGGTTTTAAAAAATGTACCGAGTGTGCTGGTACCATATAAGTCATTGATAAACATGACTGGTGTCTAAAATATTTAGGTGAATATTCCTGGTATCTAACAGACTCAAACTGCAATGGCTCTCTGTTCTGATACCTCTGAGTCTCAGCATAGACTTTCGACGTCCATGAAGTATCGAGATCGAACCCAAGACCAACCGATACTTTGACTTCTTACCAGGCTCTGATTCCACTTCTTCAGAATCTGATGAGGGATCACTCGATTCCTGACAACTTCCAGACATCCTTTCAGACCCTTCTCTGCCTCAGGAATGATGTCTGTCCCCACCAGAAGATATGTCCTTTCAGGACTTCATATGTGACATGGCAGCAGGGCTTGCCATTACAGTAGCCTCGGAAAAGGAACCTAGGGCAGCAGAATTGGAGATAGAACAATACCCTCTCATGCCCATGGAGGCAGCAACATTATCAGTGCATCGGATCCTGCAGGAATTTATGCTCCAAATGTGGGAGACCTTGCTCACGGTTCTGCCTATCAGCAAGAGGCTCGATACCATGTACCGAGTACCAAAGTGCCCAGACTTCTAAAAACCTCAGCTCCCCCACCACTCAATGGTGATGGAATTGGTGATGCGCTGAATAAAGAGCTCTAAGAACCATTCATCCATGCCACCTGGCAGAGACTAGAGGACACTCAATGCCTTTGTGTGTTGGTGCTTCCAAGCATGTAAGTTGGCCTCCAGAATAAACTCTTACATACTGTACATGGGCATGTTCCTGAAAGATGCCACCAGGGATCTGGAGACTTTCACCCCCCCTGCTTCCTGAGGATAAGCAGGATGCATTCCAAACACTCATTAAAGAGGGCCAGAACACTTCTAAGTTTCTTACCAGGGCCTCTTTTAATGTCTTCGAATCAACAAGCAGAGCTTCAGCAGTTTGCATTGGGGCTTGCAGAATGGCCTGGTTGCAGGCATCAGATCTTGAGCTATAGGTCCAGGATAATGGAACATAGGATGTGCCCTTAAGAGTAATTTGTTATGAAGAAACTGCATGTAAGGAGCTTAGTGCACAAGTGTTTGAAGTTCACTGATCCTCTGCACAGAGGTTATTGTGCTCTGCATAGTACAGAAACCATTATCACTTCCATCCTCAATGACCTTCACTGCATTCTGGAATGTTTGCTTTGGCCATCTCACTCAACCTTACAGCTGCTTTTGATCTGGTAGACCACAACCTCCTTCTTTCCCAACTATTCAATATCGGACTTCATGGCAGAGTTTTGGCTTGGTTCTCCTCCTTCCTCTCGGATAGAACTTATCAGGTCAGGATGGACAACACTACTTCTGCTCCCTACTCCTTTCCATGTAGAGTCCCTCAAGGTTCAACTTTGTCACCAATCTTATTCAACATATTCCTTGGCATCCAGTTCTATATGTACGCTGATGACATCCTCCGCATTGCACAGATTGACAGCTCCCTCCCTGACCCTCTCCTCCTTTATTGCTGCTTTAGAGAACAGATCCTCTTGGCTTTATGCAAATGCCCTGAAGCTTAACCCCTCTAAAACTACTACCACTTGGATTACTGGCTCAGGAATAGCCCCTTCCCTAGCTCCATCTCTGGGGACTGTTCTGATCACTCTACATTCCTCTTTCAAATACCTGGGTATTTACACTTATTCTGAGCTGTCCTTTGGTACACACATCAGACATCTTTCCAAATCCATCTTTTCCACTCTTCAAACATTCTGAGCATTACGCCCTTTCCTGGACATTTCTGCATAAATCCCTGTCCTCCTCTGTACTGCCATCACTAGGCTTATAAGAACATAAAAACAGAAGATATGCCATACTGGGTCAGACCAAGGTCCATCAAGCCCAGTATCCTGTTTCCAAAAGTGGCCAATCTAGGTCACAAGTACCTATTAATTTCCCCAAAAGACACAGGTTCCTCAATGCTTGTATTGGGTCAAGCAGTGATATCCTGGGTCCCTTTTAATAATGGTTTATGGACCTTTCCTCTAGGAACTTGTCCGAACCTTTTTTAAACCCAGCTACACTAGCAGCTTTTACTACATCCTCCGGTAACAAATTCCAGAATTTGATTACACGTTGAGTGAAAAAATATTTTCTCTTATTGCCCTTAAATAGGTTACCCTGTAGCTTCATTGCATGTCCCCTAGTCTTTTTATATTCTGATGACGTAAACAATCGATCTACGTTTACCCGTTTCATTCCATTCATTAATTTATAGAACTCCATCATATCACCCCTCAGCCATCTCTTTTCCAGGTTGAAGAGCCCTAACCTTTTTAGCCTCTCTGCATAGGAGTATCCCCCTTTACCATTTTGGTGGCTCTTCTCTGTACCTTTTCTAATAACGCTATATCCTTTTTAAGATATGGCGACCAGAATTGCACACAATATTCAAGGTGTGGTCACACCATGGAACGATACAGAAGCATTATAATATCCTTTGTTTTATTTTCCATTCCTTTCCTTATGATACCTAGCATTCTATTTGCTCTCTTGGCCACCGCTGCAAACCGGGTGGAGGGTTTTAACATGTTATCCACGATGACGCCTAAATCTTTTTCCTGGGTGGTGGTTCCTGATGTGGAACCTTGCATCAGGGAACCATAGTTTAGGAGGTTCTTTCCTAGGTGCATAACTTTGCACTTGTCCACATTAAATTTCATCTGCCATTTGGATGCCCAGTCTTCCAATTTATCAAGATCCTCTTGCAATTTTCCACAATCCTCTTGGTTTTTAACAGCTTTAAATAGTTTTGTGTCATCTGCAAATTTGATAACCTCACTCGTTATTTCCTTTTCTTTGTCATTTATGAATGTCAAAAAGCAGCGGACCCAGCACAGATCCCTGGGGTACTCCACTATTCAACTTTTTCCATTGCAAAAATTGGTAATTTAGCCCTACCCTCTGCTTTCTATCTTTTAACCAGTTCCTGATCCACAATACTATACTGCCTCCTATCCCATGACTTTTTAGTTTTGCCAAAAATTTCTGATGAGGGATCTTGTCAAAGGCTTTCTGAAAGTCCAGATACACTATATCAACCGACTCGCCTTTGTCTATCTATTTATTCATACCTTCAAAAAAACATAAACTGGTAAGACAAGATGTTCCTTGTCTAAAGCCATATTGGCTGTCTCCCATTAAGCCATGACTACATGTTGAGTAATTTTGTTCTTTATAATGGTTTCTACCATTTTTCCTGGTACTGACGTCAGACTCACCGGTCTGTAGTTTCCTGGAAGGCTTGACTATTGTAATATCATTTTCTCCAGTCTTTCCAGTTAGAGGCTTCAATCCATCCAAAACAAGGCTATCCAGACACCAGCTCAAGCAAAGAAATTTGGTCAATTGACTCCTCTTTTCATTAAATATCACTGGTGTCTGTTCTTTCAGCACATTCATTATAAGATCCTCATTATGGTGCACAAAGCTCTCCATAACAGTGCAACTCAGTATCTTTCATGCCTCACCATTTGTACTCCCTCCCCCGATGTCCAGGTACCCTTCATGATAGCCGATTAGTACAGTCCTTTCCTTCCTGTGCTAAATATGAGTCTACCAGACAGCCTGCTTTCTCCTGCTCTCTGGAATTGTTTACTTTCTCATATCAGTCTGGAATTCTCCTTCAATAAGTTCAAAGCCCTTTTGAAAAAACACTTGTTTGAGCAGATTTTTGACCTTCAGTAAGCCTAGAGGGTTGCACTATCCGTGTTTCGATGTGTATGCATTTGTTGTCTATTGTATCTAATTCTTGTGGTACCCTCTTACTGCATTATCCAGATGTCCTAGTGAGCATTTGATACCCTTTCCTGTCTAAACAATGGCATTCTTTTCTGCTCTTTTAAATAATATTTGTAAAGCAATCTGTATGCCCCATAAAGGGCAGTATATCAAGTTGGAATAAACTATATTGCCACAAGGAACACTGTTTCCAGTGAGATGCTTCAGAGAAGCTGAACCAAGGGACTCGAAGGGAGCTTTCATAAGTTTTCCTAAGACCACATTAAGATTCTAAGCCAGAAGAGGTGGTTTGATGGGAGGTTCGATATTTATGAGGCCTTTCATAAATCCTGAGGTAAGCAGATGAACTGAGATGGGCTTACCGTCTACCAGGGCATAGGAAGCTGCTATAGAAGAGAGGTGATAAGAAACAGATATGGTTTGTAGACCAGAGTTGGAGAGACAGTAGGTAGGTCTGGACCTTTTCCAGGGAAAAAAGTGTAGGGGGTCATGATGGCGTTCCTTCATCAAATGTACAAAGTGGGCCCGTTTTCAATGGTAGGATAGCCTAGTAGTCAGTTTTATTGAGGCAGAAATTACTTCTAGCACTTCCTTGTGGAAGGATGTAGCTATTGCTGAGGTATTTGGATCTTCCAAGCTGCCAATGAAAGACTGGAGATTGGGGTGAAGCAAGGTGCCTTGATGTTGAGTGAGCAGAAAGGGATCCGTACCCAGAGATTGCAGCCCCTACATTGTCAGCGCAAGGAGGTGCGGGAACCAAGCTTGTCATGGCCACTGAGGTGCAATGAGGATGACTTGACGCCTTGTCCTGGCGTATCTTGAGAAGAACGCGAATGATGAATGGAAAAGGAGCAAAGGCATAACAGAGCCAGTGACTCCAAGAGATGGCAAAGACATCATGTGCCCATGAGAGAGGACTTGGTCTGATGGAGCAGAAGAGCCTGCATTTGGCATTGTCTGTAGTAGCAAAGAGATCTGCATCCAAATGACCCACCGAGCAAAGAGCACATGTACTACCTTGGTGTTAAGGGACCACTTGTGAGAGTCCAGGCAGGACCGTACCTAGCCTGGTGCTAGCGGTGCAGCTGCACATAGGGTTGCCAACTGGATCCAGATGCGCCCGACATGCTTGAACCAGTCCTAGGTTTACCCCACTGTATGCAGGGACATGTAGTTCTGATTTTTCCATTGCACTTCATGAGAAAAGCAAGACTACATGTCCCTGTATGCAATAGGGTAAACCCAGAACTGGATCAAGCCTGTCGGGCGCATCTGGAGCCAGTTGGCAACCCTAGCTGCACAGGGCACACAAATCTAGGGGCACATTCACAAAGGGAATGGAAATTAAGCCCTTACTGCAGGTGGAGGGGGTTTCACCATTAGACACCCTGTGCAGCTATACTGCTTGCACTGGGCTAGATACAGTCCTGCCTCCATATCTTCCACCCTCAGTTAGTCATTCCTTATCCTCCTGCCTCCCGGTGGACTGGTGAGTGGGTGCCACAGAGAGTTCCAGTCCACCGGGAGCCAGGAGAATGATAAGTGATGAGTAACTGAGGGAGAAAGGAATGGAAGGACTGCTGCTTGGGGGGCAAGGATTGGAAGGGAGTTGATGCTGGGATGGGGGCTGGGACTGGAGGGGAGCAGAAGCTGGGACTGGGGCTGAGAGCTGATGTTGGGAGGGACTGGGGCTGAGAAGAACTGATGATGGGAGTAACAGGGACTGGAGGGAAGCTGCTGCTGGGAGGGACTGGAGATGAGCCAATGCCGGAAACGGCTGGAACAAGAAGCAAGCTCATGCTAGAAGGGACTGGGACTGAAGGAGAGCTGATGCTGGGAAGAGCTGAGTGATGCCGGGGAGCTGAAAGGAGGCAGATACGATAAGGATGGGGAGGAGGACAGATATTTTGTGTAAGAGGGAAGAAACAAGGCAGATGTAGAGAGAGTGTGGAAAAAATAAGTGATGAGAGAAGAAAGGACAAATGGATAGCAAAGAAGAGTTAGCAGAATATATGAAGAAAGCAAGAGAGAGACTATGGCAATCGTGCCTGAAAAATAAAATGTCCAAACAACAAAAGGTAGAGAGAAATTATTTTATTCTGAATTTAATAACTGGAATGTGTCAGCTCTGGGAAATGTGCATCACTGATGTCTGTTCAGTACAAGAGGAAATTAATTTATTGGTTTTTCTCTTGAGTGATGTGGTGCATTCCACATTTGGCTTTTGTGGTTCCCAGTTCACTCATTGCCTTCATATTTCTAAATTGTGATCCCTTGTTCTGTATTTGATCATGGTCTGTATATGTTTCACATATATGACTGAGCTGCAGTATTCCATTTGTGTAGTTTCTGTGTAGGAGTTCTATTTGTTCTCTTTTTCCCAGTAGATGTATTGGTTTTCTATGAGGTATACTGATTTTGTATTTTCAATGCTACCTTTTTATTTGTAGAGTTTGGTGCTGTGTGAATCCTGGTAGTGCTGTTATGATATGGCAGGTTTGCTATGGATTCTAAATGAGCAGTGTTTTGTAGTACTTCCTAATGTATCTGGCACTGGAGGATGGTAGTGTAGAAATACAGTAGCATTTCTTTATCCTCACTGTCCATGCAAATGGTATTAAGACACTCATTAAGAGGCATGTTTACAAAAGGTTAATGCGTATTCACAAATATTAACAGAGTGCAGCAGCACCCATTTATTTCTATAGGTATAGTGACATTTAATGCACAGTAATGTTTACTAAAACATGTCCCTAATTCATTGCTGGGATAAAAAAAAAGAACTCCTTTGAAAGCCTCCTAAAATTTTAGATGGGCTGCATATAAATCTTAAAATCAAATATATTCAAAGGGGAGGGGGGGAGCACACCAGTTTTGCAAGTTGTACAGGGCACAGTTAAAGCTTGGTATGGCCCTGGATCCAGGCATCGATTTAGCAAGTCTGATAGTTGGTTCTGAGCTCCTGGCAGGTAGGTCACTCTGAGCAAAGTGTTTATTAAGAGAGCAAAGAGCCAGAGGTTGTGGCTTCGCGACTCAGTCAAAGGGATCCCATGCTGCCTTGTTTGTTGATGTAGAACATTGATACTTGATTGTCTGTATTAAGAGGATCTTGTTGGTGGCCCAGCATTAGAAGAACTGCAAGGAGTTCTAACACACTGATATGAAGGGAGCATTCTTGTGGTGACCAGAGTCCTTGTGTGGACAGGTGCTGTAGGTGTGCCTCCCCAACCATAGGTGGAGGTATCCATTGTTAGGGTGAACTGTGGCTGGAGCAGGCAACCCACCGCTAGGTGTGATGTAATGGTCCACCAGTGTAAACTGTTTTGCAAGTCTAGATTTGCATTCATGCCCAGTGGGATTTTGGTCCGTAGGGACTGTGTGTGTTAATTCCAGTGAGCTCTGAGATGCCACTGAAGAGGTCGCATGTACAGTCTTGCAGGTGGTACATGCACAGCAGCTGCCATGGGGCCTAGAAACTAAATCAGGGTGCAAGCAGACATAGCCTGGATGTGAAGCAGTCTGCTGCAGTGGGGCTGGAGAAGCTTGAGTTTGTTGTTGAAAATGAAGGCTTTTCCCTTTGTTGTGTCTATGCACACCCTGATGAAGCAGCAATTCTGCTGAGTATTGAGCTGAGATTTTTGTTTGTTTATGACAAAGCCTGTGGCTTGAAGGAGGGTTATGGTGTCTTGAACCATGTGATTCATTGCAGAGGGTCCTGATATGAGCCAGTAGTCCAGATATGGATAAACGCAGTGTCCCTGCTGCTGGAGATAGCCTGTGACAACATTTTGTGAATACATGGGGCACAACAGAAAAGCCAAAAGAAAGTATCCTGTATTGGTAATGTTGACTTTTGAACTTGAAGCAAAGGTACTTCCAGTGCAAAGGGTGAATGAGGACATGAATGTAGGCATCTTTCAGGTCCAGAGAAGCCAGCCACTCATGTTGACTGATTAAGGGGTGCATTGTGGTGAGAGAAGTCATTTTGAATTTTTCTTTTCTGATGTAACAATTGAGATCCCAAATATCTAAGATGGTCTAATCCTCCATTCTTTTTTGGAATCTGGAAGAAATGCAAGTAGAAACCTTGGTTGCATTATTCAGGAGGAACTACTGCAATAGATTGGTTGTATAAGAGCTGGGTGACTTCCTGTTCCAGGATTTTCAAGCATTGAGCCGAAGGTGTGGGCACATTGGAAGAGGGGATGGAAGTTATAAAAAGTTGATCTCGTTACCCCCTTTTGACGATGTTGAGTACCCAGCAATTGGTTCTGGATTCTGCCTGCTATTGGCAGGTAGTCAAAAACTAGGGAGCAGTTTTGGGGACAGGATTTGGGTTGGAGGGTTGCTTTCTGCCCTGCTGTCTGGAGTGTTGAGGGTATGCTGATGCAACAGGGCATTGGTCTGGCTGCCTAGAATATGGCTATTTTCAGTGAGGGTAAAACTGCTGGAAAGACTGATAATGGTAAGCTCTTCCGTGGTGAGGAAGTTGAGAGCATCTGGGTTGTGATGTCAATTCTACTATCTGGGCAGCCAATTCCTTGACTGTAGATGAATAGTCTTTGATCTCTGAGATGGCTTCTTGTACTTTAAATCCAAAAGGGCTATCTCCTTGACATGGGGCATCCACAAGCCTCTCATAAAGGTCCTCTCCATTGAATCAAAGGCATCATAGGTGGTACAGATGATATGATATAGAGACTCATGCAAATTAGTGAGAAGTTGAGCTTGCTTCTCTACTGATAAGGCTTAAGTATCATCCAGCTGTAGGAGGAGATCATGGTAATGCATGATCTGGAGAAAATGCGCTATTGAACCTTCAGGGCAAGGCAGCTACTCTGATAGGTCTTTCATCCAACAGCATCAAGAGTTTTTTGTTCCTTGCTGGGTGGCATCTGGAAAGCAGATTTAGAAGTATTTGACTTCTTAAAGGACAAGTTTGGAGACCACTAATGAGGCAGTTGCTGGTGGTCAAATCCTGGCACCGACAGTACCTTATATTTGAGGTCAAATCGTCAGGAGGTAGCATGTACTGAAGTGGGATTCTTCCAAACATAAGACAGCAGATCATGAAGGATTTGATGAACCGATAGGGCTAAAATATATTTAGATGCACTGCAAGCTGTAAGAATAGACTGAAAATCCCACTTATTGGTAGGAGTTTGAGAGTCACGGCCCTAGAAATGTTCTGTAGAAATTCTAGATAAGAGAGATCTACAAGCACATCTTCCAAAGGCTTTGGCAGTGGCAGGGTCTCCAGGTAGTCTTCATTTGTGCTGCAGCTGGTGTGAGAGTCAGGGATACTAAGCAGTAAACAGGTGTCATTCTCTACTGGTGTTGGTGTCTGCTATGCTATTATAGAGGGCAATCTTGGGTAATCACAATGCCTGGGATCTGTGGGTGTGTGTCCACTGCCGTGCTGGGTGTAAGGACTCCAGGTTTCACAGGGATCACACTAAGGATGACTGTGCTATCCTGAACAAACTTCTACAATAGTGATAGGAGGGAAGAGTTAGGACTTGTGGTCCTTTCTGGCTTTGAGTGCTCAGGGTTAGTGGGAACAGTTCGTGGGCTTTTTTTTTTTTTTTTTTTAAAGAAGACTATCCCAAATCTAGAGGGTCAGGTAGGCAAGAGCGCTTAGGTGTCTTACCTGCTGAACTAGTCCCATCAGTAGCATGCTTCAGATGTTTGGATTTTGATTTTACCTTACATCCAGTTGCACTGGGCTCTGTCACTGCTTTCAAAAGTTGAGGTAGTGAAGGAGTGGAGCACCCAGCCAGGATAAGAAAGTGTTGGGTAGGCTATGCTGACGCTGGCAGGGAGTCTGCCTCCAGACAGGTGGCTGCCCTATGGAACCCCAATGTCCTGGTCTGGGCCCGATGGGACAGGGCTTGGCAAAGACAATCCTGACATCTCCAAGTCTCTTTCCTCTGGACTTTATTAAATATCCAATGTAAAGGGATAAAAAAAGGCTAAAGACAGCTTAAATAGGCTGCCATGTCTCAGTCAACAATTCTGCTTTTTCTTTTTAAAAGAAAGGCAGGCTACACAGTAGGAGCCATGAGTCACGGTGCTGGTGTATGTGAGAAAAAAATCCACAAAACAGCCCCTAGGGCCAAGCAAAAGGAAAAAGCATAGTTACTTACCTCTAACAGGTGTTCTCCAGGAACAGCAGGCATCAGTCTTCACTTAGGGGTGACGTCAGCACAGAGTAATTCCTCAGCTTTCAAAGAAAGCCTTTGGGATTGCTGCCACACATGTGTGGTCCTCTTCCCAGCCAAAGGTGCCATCTTGCTCAGTCAGGTCTCAAAGCTAGAGCCCTACTAAGCAGATGGCAAGGGAAGGATAAAAAAAAATTGCAACTCTTCGTGGGAGGGTAGTGAGGACTGATTCCTGCTGTCCCTGGAGAACACATGTTACAGGTGAGTAACTACGCTTTCTCCAGGAACAAGCAGGGTCAGTCCTCACTTATGGGACTCCCCAGCTACAGGCTACCAAAGCTGTAAGCTAAAAACACCTCTGCGAGGCAGTGAGCAGAAGCCGATGTCCGAAGGGAGCCCAGGTCCTCAGGCCTTCAGGGCAAGCTCTTGGTAGCCACAGAAGGGTCGGAGGGCAGGAGTTGCTTATACCCCAAACAGACTACAGAGTACAGCCTGGCCAAAGGTGCTGTCCCAGCAGGACTCCCTCTCCAGGCAGTAGTGCAAAGCGGAAGTATTCGCTGAAGACCAGATTGCAGCCCGGCAGATGTCCGTCAGAGGCACTGAGCGCAGTGAAGCCACCAATGTTGCCTTGGTGCAGATGCCGTGCACAGTGACCCGATGGATCCAGGGGGTGCGGTGAAGGCAATGCAATCTGCCACCCAGATGGAGAGAGTGTGCTTGGTGACTGCTAGCCCCAGGCAACTGGGATTGTAGGCGATGAAGAGCCAGTTGGACTTGCGATGACCTTGGATGTGCTACAGGTAGAAGGCAAGCACCTTCTTGCAGTCGAGTGTATGCAGGATCGTCGGCGTGAAGTCTCAAGATGAAAGTCGGCAAGACCACCTCCTGATTGAGGTGGAAAGCCGAGATAAGATTTGGTAGAAACTTGGGGTGGGTGCAAAGGACCACCCTGTTCCTATAAAACCTGGTGTAGGGAGCCTTGGCCATGAGGGCTTTAAGTTCGGTGACTCGCCATGCCAAGGTCACTGCCACCAGGAAAACCACTTTCCAGGAGAGGTGCTAGAGTGAGCACGTTGCCATCAGTTCAAAGGGCGGTCGCTTCAGCTGCATGAGCATGATGTTCAGGTCCCATTCGGCTGGGGGAGGCCGGATGGGGGGTTTGGAAAGCAGGAGACCAGAGGCTGGCCCGAGAGGGATTTACCCTTGATGGGCAAGTGGTTGGCTGAAATGGTGCTCAGGTGAACCCTGACCGAGTTGGACTTCAGTCTCATCTGCGAGATGTGGAGAAGGCACTCGAGAACCCAACAGGTGGAGCAGGAGAACGGGTCAATCTGGAGCTTGGAGTACCACTTCAGGGTGTAGGCCAGCCTTATCAAGTCCTTCCTTGATGCGAGGAGGACGTCTCGATCTCCACTGGGAGGTACAGCGAGGCTAAAGAGAGACTAAGTTCGGGTGAAGCACCCAGCCCTCCTCCTGCATCAGCAGACTGGGAGCACTGCCCAGGGGAACCAGAGGCTCTGACGAGAGCTGGAGTAGAAGCAGGAACCAAGGTTGTCAAAGCCACGAAGGAGCCACGATAATCACAGAGGCTTGGTTGCGCTGGATCTTGTGGAGGGTCCTCGCAAGGAGAGGAGTGGGAAGGAATGGATCCAGAAGCCTGGAGGTCCAGTTCAGGAGGAATGCATCCGGGGTCACCCTGCTCGGGTATGGTATTGGCTCACAGAAGCAGGGGAGTTTTGTGTTCGCTGGGCTGGCAAACAGGTCCATGGATGGAGTCCTCCAGCGGCAGAACAGGTGGAGAACCACCTCTGGACTCAGGCACCACTCGTGCAGGTGGAGAAGCCTTCTGAGCCTGTCCATGAGGATATTGTCTTGACATGGGAGGTAGACAGCTCTTAGGGTCATGCTCCGGTGCACTGCGAAGGAACAGAGGATGACTGCCTCCCGACAGAGGAGGTGGGGAGCCTGTGCCCTCCTCCTTGTTTATGTAGAACATCGCGACTCTGTTGTTGGTCTGTATGAGCACCGACCTGCCCTTCAGGTGGTACTCGAAGACCTTCAAGGCCAACTGAACTGCTCAAAGCTCGAGCAGGTTGATCTGTCGAGATTCCTCAGGTGACCACCACCCCTGGGTGCAGAGGTGGTTGCAGTGGGCTCCCCAGCCAAACAGCGAGGAGTCCGTCATCAAGATGAGTTCATGCGGACGAGTCTGGAAGGGCATGCCCCGAAGGAGGCTCTGGGGATCCTACCACCAGACTAGGAACTTAACTAGGCTACGAAACACCCGGATGGGGTCCTGGAGGCAGCCCAAGGCTTGGGCTCATTGGGCCGCTCACATGTGCATGCGAATATGGGGAACAATGTGGACAGTCGAGGCCATGTGCCCCAGAAGGCACAGCCTGGCCCATGCCATGACCCTGGGCCGGCCTTGGACCTCGGCAGCCAGAGTGTGGAGCCGATCCACATGTGCTCAAGGGAGAGAGGCATTCACATGTTCTGTGTTGAAAAGAGCGCCAATGAACTGCAGGATCTGCACCAGTGTGAGGTGGGATTTGGAGTAGTTGATCAGGAAACTGAGGCGCTTGAGGAGGAGGACCGTGCGCGATGCCAAGAGGTGAGCCTCCTCTGCCGAGGTGCCCAAGATGAGCCAATCGTCTAGGTAAGGGTAGATGGATATGCCCTGTAGCCAGAGGTGGGCCGCGGTCACTGACAGGCACTTGGTGAAGACTCACGGGGCAGACACAAGCCTGAAGGGCACTAGGTATTGGAAGTGCTCTCCCTGCACCCTTTAGCACAGGTACTTCTTGTGCTTGGGGTGGACAGGAATGTGGGTGTAAGCATTTCTGAGATCGAAGGAGCATAGCCAATTGCCCTGCTGCAGGTAGGGCAGCAGGATGCCAAGGGATAGCATTTTGAACTTCTCCTGCACCAGAAACTTGTTCAGATTCCTGAGGTTGAGGATGGGGCACAGGCCCCCCCCCCCATCCTCTTCAGAATGAGGAAGTACCAGGAATTAAATCCCTGACCCCTGAGGTGCAGCGGAACTCTTTTGACCGCTTGTTGACCAAGGAGGTTGTAAGCAAGCCAGGTGTGAGGGAAGCAGAGGTAGGTTCCGCCAGGTAGGAGGGAGTCTGTCTAGACAAAGACAATACCCATTCTGGATCACCTTCAAGACCCAGGTAGCTGATGTAATAGCTGACCATTCGGGGGCGAAAAAAAGATAGGCGTCCTCCCACAGGCGGAAGCGTCCCCAGGGGGGGCGAAAGGCTATGCTTTCGGTGTAAAACCCCCAGGGCTGGCTAGGGTGACACTGGTGGCTGAGTCTTGGGCCCCTTGGGTTTCTGGTGACCCTGAGCACCCCCTTCGCCCTGTGCGCTGGTCGTCGGCACAGGGATAGCGGGTATGTTGGGTATCCTCGGTAGGGGAGCCCTTTCCTTTGGAAGAAAGGCTTTTTGGTGTGCTGCTGCTTCTGTGGAAATGAGGAGGTTTTGCAAGAGAGATGGGTGTGAGTCACGAACTTTGTCTCAATCTCGGCTGCCTTGTCCTCCATGAGCTTGCCAAACAGCTGTTCGCTGAGGCAGGGGACATCCAGGAGCTTCTCCTGGACTCACTATTACAGGTCCGAAGGCTGGAGCCACGCCTGGGGTCGGGCTCCGATGCCAGTGGCCGCAACACAGGTGGAAGACTCGAACCCAACATATGTGGTGTGGGAAAGGTTCCAAGCCCTCCTGAGGTCTGTCGCAGACTGCTCAAAATACCTGAGAAGGTGCTCCCAACCAAGGCCCACGGAAAACCCGCCGAGCTCTTTGGCGAGGTTGTGAAGGAACATACCCATATACAGTTTGTATGCCTGGATACGGTACACCAGCATGGAGCCCTGGTAAGCCTTGCACCAGAGGGCGGTGAAGGCACAGATTCCCTACCAGGTGGGACCGAAGAGTGCGACTTCGGGCTCTTCTGTTTCTGCATCGCAAATTTGACTACTATTGAGATGTGAGGAAGTTGGGTCTTCCGAAACCCCAGGCTGCGCTGGACCCTATACATGGCATCGAGTCTTTTACTGACAATAGGGACCGAGGCAGGTGCTTCCCACATGCGGAGAAGCAGCCGGGATAGGATGGATGGTACCGGAACCGTAAGAGACTCCCTGAGTGGAGACTCATACTGCAAGATGTCAAGTTCCTCTGCCTTCAGCTCCTCCTCAGTCTGCGTCAGCAGATTGAGGGCCCGAACCATATCCCGCACAAACACCAGGAAAGAGGTGTCCTCAGGAGGCGACAGCCTTTGCGAGCTGGGCGGGGACGGGTCAGAGGTGATATCCCTATGGGCATGGGTCTCCGGGAAAGTGTCCCCATCCGATTCCCAGCCCAAGAAGTCTGAGAAGGACTAGAAGTCAGGCTGATCCCTGCACCCCATGGCCGAAGCCCACTTGGAGCCAGAGGCACTGGAAGACTTCGCCCCCCGAGGAATGGGACGGAGAATGAGACCAGTGCCGAGGACCCTCACGAGGCCTGCGGCTCTCATGGGTTTCCAAGGTAGTTTTAGGGACCCCGGTCGGGTGACCCTCTGTCTCAGGGCACGAGCCAGCCGTGCTGGGCAAAAGGGTCTGCTGGGCAGCAAGGAAGGCAGAAACGCTGCACTCCAGTGTCAGCATAAGGGACTCCCGCTTGGGAGTGGGTCCCTGCAATGCCGATGCCGGGATTACCATGTCTGGCATGGAGGAGGAGAGGGGGTCCTTGCCAGGACAACCCTCAAGAGACTGGGTGCCATTGCCAGAGGCCTCTGTGTCCGTATGAGGTACCTTTCGAGGTTGCTCCTTGTCTGACTCTCGGGAATGCCAGGGAGGGCTAAGGGAATGAGAGAGAGACTGCTCGCGCTTGTCCGGAGCCTCCGACAGACTGCGAGGACTGCTTCTTTCGCTGTTCCACTTCGGGCAAACCCTGATCGGAGTGACGCCGGGGGTGTGTGGTCACTGCGGTAGACCCTGCAAGTGGCGGATCAGTAGGGCAAGGTGCCACCGGGGATCCCGTGGCTGCCATGTGGAAAATGTCGTCGGACTTCTGCTTGTGGCTTAGCAAGGCCTTAGCAGACATTTTCTTACAAAGCGAGCAGAGCTCCGGGTTGTGGTCAGCTCGCAGACACCGTATACAGCAGTCGTGGGTTTCCGTGAGTGACATTTTTGAAGCATTTGTCACATTTCTTAAAACCGGTGGCCATGGGGGCAAAAAAGGCCCCTGCGAGTTCGAAAACCCTCAAGGCCAGTGGTTGGAGAAAAAAGGGCACGAAAAGGGCCCAGAAGAAAAAAAACCACTAAAAAAAGTTTTAAAAAAAGGGATTCCCTAGCCGACAGCCAGAGCAGGGGCGAAGGGAAAGACGGAAGAGAACTGGTGCTACCAGAAAAAAGGCCAAAAGGCCAAAGTCACAAAAACGTTTTCCGAGGGACGAGGATGTGCGTCCGAAGGGCTCTGCGGAAAAAGGGAGATTGAGTAAGATGGCACCTTTGGGCAGGAAGAGGACCATGCATGTGTGGCAGCAATCCCAAAGGCTTTCTTTGAAAGCTGGGGCATTGCTCCGCCTGGGCTCCGTTGGTGCCAACATCACCCATAAGTGAGGGCTGACCTTCCTGCTTGTTCCTGGAGAATGAAAGTATAATTAATTGCATTGAAAAATGTTAACCAAAATAGACTTAAAGGAAAAAAAAAAACCTGAAGTGACCTGAGGAGGATTGGGAGAGAAGTGGCAGTCCTGTCTGCCATGACAGAAAAAACTGCCTTAGGCAGGAACAGCGGGGAGTACTTACTGCGTATGTTTGGAGAAGTCTAAAGGAATTCTCTAAGCTGGGGGAGAGCCTGGCACACGGATGCCGTCAGGGAAAGCAACATGGAGTTTGCCTGCATCCCCCTGCTTGTCTGCGGAGAAATACTAGTGACATGAGCTATTTCTTTGAGGAGATGAAAGAAAGAAAGAAAAAAGCGTCTAGTGCAAGTTGAGGAATATATATAAACTTCACAATATGCTTCAACCATCAAGGCTGAAGTGCTCCTCCCACTATACAGAGTAGTTACTCACCTGTAACAGGTGTTCTCCAGGAGCATCAGGAATCAGTCCTCACATATGGGTGTCATCGGCGCCGATGAAGCCCCAGCGGAGCATTTCCCCAGCTTTCCATGAAAGCCTTTGGGAATGCTGGCACGCATGCGTGGTTCCCTTCCCGCCTCAAGGTGCCATCTTACCTCAGTCAAATGACATAGCTAAGAAGAGCACACAAAAATGTAAAAAGGAGGAGGAGTGGCCTAGTGGTTAGGACAAGGTACTTCAGGACGGAGGGCCGGGGGTTCAAGTCCCACCTGGGGACAGCAATCTCAGACCGGAGGGACTGGGATTTCTAGTCCTATAGGCACTCCTTGTGGTCTTGGGCAAGCCACTTAACCCTCTATTGCCCATGTTCCCTGTAAGTATTAGCGTATGTGTGTCATATCCCCTCGTGTTAAATGTATCTCCCAATTGACCGCTTTGACCCGGTGAAAAGCGGGATATAAATACAGCTAAATAAAATAAAATAAATAAATAAATAAACACACAAACTATGTACAACTGCAACTCCAAGGGGAGGAGGGAGGGTTGTGAGGACTGATTCCTGCTGCTCCTGGAGAACACCTGTTACAGGTGAGTAACTACTTTTTCTCCAGGACCAAGCAGGAAGTCAGTCCTCACATATGGGTGACTCCCTAGCTCTGGGCAACCGAGTAACCCATGCTGAACAAGAGAACTCCCTCTAGTCCCAGCAGCAAAGAAAGGCTTTTCAAGGACACAACCTCCACCGGTAGCCCAACAGAGGGCAGGAGTTGCCTAAACCTCAAAGAGATTCCGGAGTACTGCTTGGCCAAAAGCACAGTCCCTATGGGACTCCCTTTCCAGACAGTAGTGGGCTGCAAAAGTCTGGCTTGAAGACCAAGTTGCAGCCCTGCAGATGTCTACCAAGGGCACAGAGCGGAGATGAGCCACTGAGGCAGCCATTGCCCTGACACGATGGGCCGTGACCCTACCCTGCAAAGGAAGGTCAGCCGCCTTGTAAGCCCAGGTGATACAGTCAGCCACCCAGATAGACAAGGTACGCTTGGACACAGCTAACCCCAACTTATTAGGGTCAAAGGATACGAAGAGCTGAGTAGCCCTTCTATGCCCCTGCGTACGGTCAAGGTAGAAGGATAAGGCCCTCCTACAGTCCAGGGTATGCAGGACTGCTTCAGCCTGGCTTGCATGAGGCCTAGGGAAGAATGTTGGAAGAACCACCTCCTGATTGAGGTGGAAAGAGGAGACAACCTTAGGGAGGAACTTGGGATGAGTCCCGAGGACTACCCTGTTCCTATAAATCCTGGTGTAAGGCCTATCACAGACCAGGGCCTGAAGCTCACTCACTCGCCTAGCCGAGGTAAGGGCTATCAGGAAGAGTGTCTTCCAGGAGAGGAAGCGCAGTGGACAAGTAGCCATCGGCTCAAAGGGTGGGCGAGTCAGTTGCTGCAAGACCACATTCAGCTCCCACTCAGGAGCAGGAGGACGGATGGGGGGCTTGAGCAAAAGCAAGCCCTTGAGAAAGCAGGACACCAAGGGGTGACCTGACAAAGAATGTCCCTCCACCAGTGAGTGGTGAGCTGCTAAAGCTGAGAGGTGGACCCAAACAGAATTGGATTTAAGTCCCTGATTTGATAAGTGCAGTAAGTACTGAAGCACTACTGGCACAGTACAGGAGAAAGGATCCTCTGTACGTAGCTGACACCACACAGAAAACCTCTTCCATTTGAGAGCATAGGCTTTCCTAGTGGACTGTTTTCTAGAGGCTAGGACAACCTCCTCAACTTCCTGAGGCAGGCCCCAGGGAGCCAAGGCTACCCTTGCAGCCTCCAGGCCATCAAATTGAGAGTCTTGAGATTGGGGTGTAGTAAGGAACCCTGCTCCTGAGAGAGAAGGTCGGGTTGCAACCCCAGAGGCAGTGGGGGATCCACCGCCAGTTGAAGCAGAAGAGGAAACCAAGGCTGTCTCGGCCATCTGGGAGCTACCAGCAGGACCGAGGCCTTGTCCCGAAGAATCTTGAACAGAGTTTGGGCCACCAAGGGCATGGGAGGAAACACATACAGGAGGCCCTGAGACCAGGACATCAGAAAAGCATCTGGTGCGATCCTCAAAGGATGTGGTTGCCTGGAGCAGAACTTGGGTAGCTGCTTGTTTAGTGGACTGGCAAAGAGATCTATCCAAGGGAGACCCCACTTCAGGAAGATCTTTTGAACCACCAAGGGATGCAGCTGCCACTCGTGGGGTTGCAGAATCCTGCTCAACCGGTCGGCCAGGCAGTTCTCCTGGCCTGGGAGGTACACCGCCTTGAGAAGCATGTGGTGCTTCAGGGCAAAGGAACAAAGGTCCTGAGTCTCTCGACAAAGGATCTGGGACCCAGTGCCGCCCTGCTTGTTCACATAAAACATGGCCACCTGGTTGTCTGTTTGAATCAAGACTGAGCGGTGAGCCAGGGCTGGAGAAAAAACTCTGAGAGCCAAGCGGATAGCTCGAAGTTCCAGCAGATTGATTTGTTGGGCTGCCTCCCAGGGAGACCAGAGGCCTTGGGTGCACTTGTCCAGACAATGAGCACCCCCAGCCCTTCAGAGAGGCGTCGGTGGTGAGGACCACTGAGTATTCTGGCATTTGGAAGGGCATGCCTTTGAGTAGATTGGGTGGATGTACCCACCAGCTGAGGGAGGCCAAAAGGGGTTTGGACACCTTTATCTTGTCTCGTAAGTGGCCAATGGCTTGAGACCACTGAGTCCGAAGGCACCACTGTGCAGGCCTCATATGGAGCCTGGCATTGGGAATCACATGCACTGTCGAAGCCATGTGACCCAGAAGCCTGAGGCAGAGTCTGGCGGAGACCAGGGACTTGTTCAGAAACTGCTTTGCCACGTCCATCAGCCTTTGAGCCCTGTCTTCTGGCAAGAATGCCTTTTCCAGTTGAGAATCCAACCTTGCCCCTATGAACTCCAAGTTCTGGGATGGGAGCAAAGTGGACTTTGCGAAGTTTATGACAAAGCCCACCTTTTGAAGCAGAGCAATGGTGTTGAGGGTGGCTGGTCTGGCCTCCAGGGACGTCTGACCCCTGATGAGCCAGTCATCCAGATAGGGAAAGACAAAGATGCCTTGATTTCTCAGGTAGGCGGCAACCACTGCCAGGCACTTGGTGAAGACCCTGGGAGCGGAGGATAGGCCAAAAGGTAGTACTCTGTACTGATAATGGTTCCCTCCCACAATGAACCTGAGGTACTTTCTGTGGTCTGGATGAATGAGGATGTGAGTGTACGCATCCTTTAGATCTAAGGAGCATAGCCAATCTCCCTGCTGGAGGTAGGGCAGAAGTGTTCCAAGAGTAAGCATCTTGAACTTTTCTTTCTCTAGGAACTTGTTGAGGTTTCTGAGGTCCAGAATGGGTCGAAGGCCACCAGTTCGTTTGGGTATCAGGAAATACCTGGAGTAGAATCCGTGACCCTGCAAGTGGGGAGGCACAGGCTCCACCGCCCTGTCCACCAACAGACCATGAAGCTCTTTTAGAAGGAGGTCTGTGTGCAGGGGAGGCCTTGGAGGCTCCCCTGGAAAATATGGTGGAGGCAGTTGGTGAAAATGGAGGGCATAGCCATTGTGGACTATGTCCAGCACCCAACTGTCCCCGGTGATAAGGGGCCACTGGTGGGCAAAGAGGGCGAGGCGACCTCCTGTGCAGGGTGGGGAGAGCAGTAGAGGAGAGGCTATGCTCAAGGAGTCAAAAACCCCCACCCTGCTGAGTTGGAGCAGGGGCCTGAGGCTTTGGGGTCCTCTGCCTACGGGGCCCATTACCCTGGCCCTTGGCTTGCTGACCCTGGGGGGCAGTTTGGGCAGCCTGATACTGAGGGTACTGTTTGTAGGCAGTGTCCTTCCTCGGGTAAAAGGACTTTTTACCCGAGCCCTTCTTCTTATGTAAAGGGGCAGAGGTCTTCCTCGACAGCCTTGTCCTGGTAAGGTGCTCTGTCTCGAGCTGAGCGGCCTTCTTGGTCACGGGTTTGCCAAAAAGGTTCTCACCTCGGCAGGGGACATAGACCAACTTGTCCTGAACCCATGGCTCGAGGTCCGATGACTGCAGCCACGCCTGGCGTCGAGCTGCGATGCCGGCAGCCGCTACTCGGGCCGAAGCCTCGAAGCCATCGTAGGCGGCGCAGGAAATGAACTTTGAGCATTCCCGAATCCCTGAGGACAAGGTCTGAAATCTCTGCAAGGGTTCCCCGGAGAGACCAGCAGAGAAGCCAGCCAGTTCTTTGGCCAGGTCCCGCAAGTACATGCCCATGTACAGCTGGTAAGACTGGACACGGCAAGCAAGCATCGACCCCTGGAAGCACTTCCTACGGACGCCATCGAGGTTGTGGGCCTCCCTGCCGGGGGGCACCGCAGAGTGCTTCTAGCTCTTCAGACGATGCATGGCTGATTCCACAACCATGGAATGGTGTGGTAGCTGTGCTTTCTGGAAACCTGGGCTTTTGCGGAGTCGATAAATGGAATTGACTCGATTACTTAGAACCGGCGCCGAAGCCAGGGCCTCCCACATTCGGAAGAGGAGCCGTTCCAGCATCGGAGGAACCAGGACAGTAAAGGCCTCCTTCGGAGGAGAGTCGTACTGTAGAGCATCGAGCTCCTCGGCTCGAGGCTCTTCCTCGGGATCGGCAGGGATAGCCAAGGCAGCGGCCATATCCCGGACGAACTCCGAGAACCTAGTGTCCTCCGGAGGGGATCTACTCCGGGGATCAGACTGCGGTGAGTCCGACGGGACGCATCGTGTCTTAAAAGTATCGGGAGACTCCTCGTCCTCCATCTCCCAGGCGGACTCGTCTGAGGAGGAGTCAGGGTCTGACCCTGCGGGGCCCCGAGGCACCCGCCCCGATGCCGGGGGCACCGGCGTCAACACCCTCGGTCCCGAACGGGAGGTCGAGGGAGACCTCGACCGAGGAAGACTTCGAGTCACGAGGGTCTCGAGTATCGGCTCGGTCTCCGGGGTTGACTTCAAAGTCGACGTCCCGATGGTCGGGGCAGATGCCCCAGACAGGCTGACCATCAGTGCCCGCTGCTGCTCCATGAAGGCAGACAGTCTGCACACCAAGGCTGTCATCCTGAGACTCAGCTCGGGAGATGCAGCAGCCACCGACTTGGGCTTCGGTAGCGCCGGGCCCGACGTTGGCTCTCTGGGAGGAGAGTCCACGAGGACTACGGGGCTTACGTGTCCAGCAGACTCCGGCTCCATGCGAGGAACTTTGGCAGGCTTCTCTTGGTCCACGGGCCCAGGACGGTGGTCGGGGGTCTTAGACCTGGCCCTCGAGGGACCAGGGACCTCCTCCGACGCTGCCCTCGTGAGCCGCTTCTTCCTCTTACGTTCCCGGTCGGGGGACCCCCTGTCCGAGGAGCTTCGACGGTGCTCGGGATCGGAATCCCGAGATGTCGAGGCCTCAGACGAGGTCTGGGCCCGGCCGGAGGCAGTCCGAGAAAAACCTTTCCTTTTGATGCTGTCGACTCTTTAGTGCCTTGGAAGACATCTTCCCACATGGCCCACATGACTTTGGGTCGTGATCAGGGCCGAGGCACCGAAGGCAGCAGTCGTGTGTGTCGGTGAGAGACAATTTTTTTACACCGATCACACTTTTTGAAACCACTGGAAGCCATCGGGGAAAAAATAGCCCCAGCGAGGTCAAAAGACCGGCCTTCCAGTGAAAAATGAAAAAAGGGCGCGAACGCCAGCCACGAAGGGCAAAAACCGAAAAATGAAGAAAACGGGCTTGATACCGGTGTTACCGAACCCGGCGGGAGGGGAACCGGCATCGAACCGGAGAAAAAATAGCAAAAATCGCCAAAGAAAAAAATCACTTTTATCCGTGAGAACAGGACACACGTCCGATGGGCTTCTCGGGAAAAAAAGAGACTGAGGTAAGATGGCACCTTTAGGCGGGAAGGGAACCCCGCATGCGTGCCAGCATTCCCAAAGGCTTTCATGGAAAGCTGGGGAAATGCTCCGCTGGGGCTTCATCGGCGCCGATGACACCCATATGTGAGGACTGACTTCCTGCTTGGTCCTGGAGAACATTGCAAAGTTAATAGTGTAATCATCATTTCTACAGAAAATATCATATAAAACATTAGATCTGTGTATTTAATATAAATATCTGACACCATTACATAATATGCACAATAATCTGGTCCCTTGCAAATACATCACATTTTTGCACGTGTAAATAGAAACGCAACAGCCTTTCCATAACCTTAAAGGCAAGAGTGCATTTTCAGAAATATAACATTTGTAGAGGGATAACAAGATGCATTTCAATGATAACCAAGTTAATTAGTTAACATTTTATTCTTAGAGATTATGGAAAGTAGAATCCACATTGTGGTAGATATCAAGAAGCAAGGCATATAGTCACCTCCCATCTACAAATCTCCCCCCTATTTAAAAAAAAAAGAAAAAAAGAAAAAAGCCTTGGAACAACAAAACTAGATCAGGATACATAAGCTTGACAGTTTAAATAACACTGTGAATTGTTATGCTCCTCTGAGTTGCCAGCCCTGTAACCCGCTGAGTATCTGCTTGCTATGCACCACCAGAGTATAAGCACTTCCAGCAAGCTACAATGCCGTAACAGTCTCCAGTAATATGTCATTCAGTGAGGTTTTGGCACATGTCCATCCACATAAAAGTTTCTTGTTATTTTGGGCAGTGTGAATTCTGCTCCATCCAACTCTTTGGTGAGTATGATCTGACAACCCAGGCGGGAGTTTTCCTGTAGCATAGGAGCCATGTCCAACATGTCATCTTCTCTATGGAAAGACAAGAAAGAGGGATGTTGATGAGGCAGCACATGTGTGAATACATCATATTAAGAAAGATCATCACATTATGATAGTCTCAGGCCACAAGATGTTATATAGTACCCAGTGCTTGCTGTAATTGAAACTTTATACATTATTAAAAGGAAATGCCAAAAATGAGAAGACCCTGTGGTTGCATGGGACTTACCATACAGATTTCCCCTCCACAATAGACAAAGTCACACATGCATTATTTATTTAAAATTTGCTTTTCACAGATGAAATCAAAGTACTGCAGTCAGTATCACTATTATTTATTTATTTATTACAATCTTTTATATACCGCGCTATTTGGTATCAGCGCGGTTTACATGAAACAAAATAACCAGAACAAACTATTCTGAGTTTACAGAGAACAGGTATACAAACTTGGGTAACATGGGGGAACTATTTACAAATATTATTTACATACAGTCGTTATGATGATGACAATGGACATTGATTATGATATCACACTGAGAAAGTTGATGAGGTTAACTGATAATTATGCTGTAGCTACTTTGTTGGTGGGATTTGGCTTGGTGTATTGCTGGGTGGATAGTATTTGAGGAACAGGTGATATTTGAGTGCTTTCTTGAACTGGGTTAGGTCAGTGATTGCGCGAATGTCTGATGGGAGTGCATTCCAGCATCTCGGGGCGCAAAATCTAAATGCCCTGTTTGCCGTTGCCTGGGTGCATTTTGTTAATGCTTTCGGGATTATTAGTGTGTTTATTGCTGTCGGTCTTCTGGATCTGTTAAGTGGAGTGACGTGAATGAGCTCCGTTAGTGAGGAGGATGAGAGACCGTTGATGGCCTTGAAGGTAAGCAGTAAGGTCTTGAAAACGAGCCTTGCATGAATGGGGAGCCAGTGGAGCTGCTTAAGGATGGGGGTCACGTGCTCGTTTTTGGAGGCTCCCTGAAGGACTCTCGCTGCAGCATTCATGGCGAGTTGTAGGGGGTTAATGGTAGACTGTGGGAGGCCTTGTAGGATAGCGTTGGCATAGTCAAAATGCGGTAGAATTAATGCCTGGTGTATTGTCCTAAAATCTTCTGGATCTAGTAAGGAGCGCAAATGCCTGAGAGACTGGATCTTGAAATAGACTGCTCTTACTATGTTGTCTATGTGTGCCTTCATATCAAGGCGCTGATCCAACGTAACCCCCAGGTATCGAATTGTAGATTTTGTTTGAAGTTCTGCTTCTTTCACTCTTACATGGGGAGGTGGGGTGAAATTGTGGGTTTTTTTGTGATGAATAGCACCTCCGTTTTCTTATGTTGAATACGGAGGTTTTGGGATTGGAGCCATTCAGAAACTGCATCGAAACATTCAGTCAGAGGGGAGAGGTTCAAAAGCTCTGTAGAGAAAGGCGTGTAGAGTAGGATGTCATCTGCATATATCAGGCAGTCCACATTGAAGGATCTGATGATATTACATATGGGCTGCATGTATATGTTGAAAAAGAGTGATGATAGGGAGGAACCTTGCGGGACCCCCTGGTTTTGGTGGAAAGGTTCTGATGCTGCTGCTCCAGATTTTACTTGTTGCCATCTACCAGCCAGATATGATCTACACCATTCCAGAGCCTTGCCGCAGATGCCCTTCTCTTTTAGTCGCTCCAAGAGAAGGTTGTGACTTACTGAATCGAAAGCTGCGGCAATGTCTAGGAAGACAAGAACAAACCCTTGATGGATGTTGTCGATGCCTGTGATTATGTTGCTGAAGAGGGTAGTAAGGAGGGTTTCTACGCCATGAGACTCCCTGAATCCATGTTGGCAATGGTCTATTGGGGCGGCGGAGTCTATGTGATCTTGTATTTGTCTATGTACCTCTGTCTCTATTATCTTAGCTGGGAGAGGTATGCTGGCTATAGGTCTATATGAGTCAGCCTTCTGGGGGTTTAGCTTGGTGTTTTTAAATAGAGGTCTGATTAAAGTTTGTTTGAGGGCTGTAGGGAACAGACCAGTTGTGAAAGATAGGTTCATAAGTTTTGTTATGAAGGGACTGAACTCGTTGCGTAGCTCCTTTATCCAGAAGGCTGGGCAGGGGTCCGTTTGTGCCGTGGTGGTATTGAAAGACGTGATAGTATCCTCAACGTGTTTCCTGGATGGTGTGGAGAACATACACAAGGACATTGGGCAGGTTGACTCTTGTGAAGTGACCTCTGAGACCTTATCTGTCTGGAGAAGTTTAGACTGAAGGTAGTCGGTGAAGTCTTGTGGGTGAATCATCTTTGTGTTCTGGGGATGGTTCCTTAGATAAGGTCTTGACTAAATTGAATAGATCGCGTGGCTTGTTCAGTGATCTTTTGAGTGTGTCAGTGTGAAACTGCTTCATTTTCATCGTGATTGTATCTCGGTGGATCGCTAAGTGGAGTTTGTAGGCTGTTTGATTCTCTATGGAGTGCGATTGGCGCCATCGTTTTTCAAGCCTCCGTAATTGTGTGAGAGATGACCGCAGCTCAGGGGAGTACCATGGTGCAGACTTTCTTTTCCTTAGGATGTTGTTAGGATTAGGACGTTGCGCGATAGCGCTGAGGTTGCTATTCCAGGCGGAGATCAGATTTTCGAGGTTGAGTGTTGTATCGTTGAGGAGTGGGCAGGTCTCTGACAATATGAGTTCTCTATTGAAAGGTCGGAAACTATGTGCTGAAGTTCTTGCGGAGCTGCTCAGCCTTGCGTTGTCTTTCGATTGTTTGCTTTGAATGGGTATCTGGAAGTTGATTAGCTTATGGTCCGACCAAGGTACCGAGGTAACCGACTTCACTAGGTCATGAATTGGATCTGGGACTGACATTGGGGCGAACACCAGGTCTAGAATGTTTCCCTTTAGATGTGTGGGTTCTTCGATTATTTGTTTGTATCCTAGATCTTTGATAGCTTCCAGGAGGGAGGATGCCTGATTGTGTTGAAGAGAAGGGAGATTGAAATCTCCTAGTATCCAATTTGGTGTGGTAGGGTTGTAGGTATTGGCAGCTAGGTCTAATATAGTTGGGAGATCGTCAGTGGAGGATGAAGGGGCTCTGTATAACAGAATGATGGAGCACAGCTTGTTTGCAATGGTTACTGTGTCTACGTTATTAGTGCTAGTGGAGTCAATCGTATGGAAATGGAGGTCCGCCTTGGTGAGTATGAGCGCTCCACCTCCTCTCTTATTTTCCCTGTGCTGTGTATGTATGGAGAAGTTGGGGGGAAGGAGTTGGTTGAGGAGGACGTTGTCCTCACGTGATAGCCAAGTTTCTGTAATCATGAGTATATCCAGATCATGGGAGGATATGATGTCCGAGATGACTGGCCATTTCTTACGGATTGAGCGTGCATTTATGAGGGCACATTTTAGGCTTGTTGGAGGGGGGGTTTCTTCTTGCTTGGATTTTTTTAGAGTGTTGGAGTGCAATGTGTAGCAAGTGAGCGTGGCGGGTGTGGGCTTCCCCTTTTGGGTAGTGATAGGGTGCCCCTAATCCTCTTCTCCCTTGGCTCTGTAGGATAGGAATCTGATTGGGTATGGGGGATAGGGCAAAAGAGTTACCGAGCCATCCTGTGAGAAGGAGGTAACAGCTGACTAAGGCAAAGCGGAGGAGGGCCATTTTGAGATCTTCTATCGTGCGTGATAGAATGAAACATATGTGCAGATCAACTGTTACAAGAGGCTATTACAGCTATTACAGTATGCTGACAAAAGCGTTGTTTCGATTGGCAGGATAGTGCAGAAGATAATTCACTATTTGCTAAACAGTCATGAAAGAGTCATGAGTGGGTTATATAACTGATAAGACACAAAACACAGGTTTATTTTGATAAGCATACAAGTATATGACATGGGTATGAAATCAGTAGGAATGCATGAAAACAGGCAATTATCTATATCATGTAGATGAAGAAAAGCAGGCATCGAGCAGTTAAACTACATGGGCAACTGTTAGGCTAACAGGTATCACAGATAAATTTGATCTATTGGGTGGATTAACATGTAATGTGGTTATAACATTTTGCTAGGTGACTAGTTTGAGCAGGGCCGGATTTACCTTGAGTGAGGCCCTACGCCAACAAAAATTGTGGGCCCCCAGAAAAAATAAAAACGAGATCAACTTACCACTTTTTTAAAACAGAAATGGCAATAGATGTATAGAATTGCCTGACATAAAGAGGCAATAGGGACAAAATCAGCATCGGAATTCAAGAAATACATTAAAAAATGTCTTATCCATCGGGGAAGAGGATCATTGAATGATCCGGTGGTACTACAGCAGCTACAGGAAACGGACCTGGCTGTCGCTGCTCCCCGGTACTCACTATGGCTTTGGTGTAACAGGCCACCGCCTCCTGGTACTTGCGGGTGACAAAGAGTCTGTTTCCCTGCTCCTTTAACTCCTGAGTGCTAGTGCTCTTCTCCGGACTCCCGCCTCCCCCACTCTCCTTTTCCTCTTTCCCCTTCATGCCAGGGCCTAGAGAAGCTCGCGGACGGCCCCGTTCAGCTAGGCCGCAGCAATTTCAACTCTCTCTAGAGAGCGAGGGATCCAGGCTCGCACAACCCCGCCTCGCACTCTGACTATACCCAACACACCCACAAACACAGTTCCGTCAGCGGAAGTTCCGAGCTGTAGAACTGAAGATGAAATGAACGAAAAAATTACCTGGAGATGACGGTAGAACTCAGCCGCGAAGTTTCTCAGTGATGGAAAGAATACGATTGTCCTGGGGACTCTTGTTTGTGGGCCCTTGCCAGCTGTGGGCCTTACGCCACGGTGTACCTGGCGTATAGGTAAATCCGGCCCTGAGTTTGAGTAATGGTTAGTATAGCCACGCTGGGCTGGGTCTTAATTATGGGCATCAAATGCGTTACAGCTCTAGAGGTACCTGCTCTGTTTGTCGGGGGATTGTAGCAATTCCTGAGACTGACATTCATTAATTCCAGTTCAGCATGATCAGGTTCAGACTCCGTTTATAGGTCCACGCCAAAGGGCCCTCTGGCGCGGGCCCGCCCGATGGCGCTTTCCCTTTCAAAGGGCAGGCTTGAGCCCCGATTGGGCCGCTGGCAAAATGGCTGTTCCCGCCTCCGCCGGTGTTGAGAGCTCGATCCCCGGAGGGGAGAGCAGCTGGAGCTGGCTGGAGTGTGTCTCTCTCTTAGCGCCCGATGGTGCTTTCCCTTTCAAAAGGCAGGCTTGAGCCCCGATTGGGCCGCTGGCAAAATGGCTGTTCCCGCCTCCGCCGGTGTTGAGAGCTCGATCCCCAGAGGGGAGAGCAGCTGGAGCTGGCTGGAGTGCGTCTCTCCACATTGACATTTATAGGTGTATTATATATTAATAAAGTAGATGTGACAGCAAACAGGGACTGGCCCATCCATTATGGTCTGCATTGTCAAAGATATATCAACACTGTTTACTTGTAATGGGGGTCCTCTACAAACAAAGGGATATATCAGATATACAAGTGGATGAGGTTATCTGATGGCACAAACATGGACTAGCTCCGAGTATGCATGGAAATTCCCATGCAACTATCATCTCACAAGCCCCCTCAGTTTAATACAGAAGTTAGGAGTCCCAGGGAAGGTGGGTGGATACGTGCATGAGATACATTTGAATACAATGGGGGCAGTGTATGTAAATGCATCTCATGCATATTTATTAGGGACAGCCTGAAAACCTGAATGGTGTTTGGCCCTCCAGGACTGGAGTTGGGAACCTCTGGTCTAGACAACAGTAAATTGTAAAGTTGTGAATAGAAGACCATGTTGCAGCTCTACATATTTCTTCAATGGAAGGTAATCCAAGATGGCCAATGTTGCCATGATTCCAACTAGATTTGCTTTCACTGTATCAATTGCAATCCTGGCAGGCTGTGCACATTGGATATGCAATCAATTAGCCAGATTGATAAAGTTCATGGCTACTGTAGTTCCTTATGTGGAGTGGAGTAGCCTAGTAGTTACAGCAGTGGCTAGTGACCAAGAGATCAGGGTTCAATTCCCACTGGCACATCACCCTTCAGTGCTTTGGAAGAAAGGCCTGCAATCTACTTCTAGTCACACCTTGCCAAGAAAACCCAGGAGATGTTGGGTCACCAAGAGTCTGTATTGGATTCAATGGCACACATTGCATTGCAGTTCCTTATGTTAGGATCAAAGGATTTAAGTGTTGACCAGCCTGGTCATCTGGCTGCTTTCCTTGTATAGACTAGGCATGTGTAGCCAAGTAATTTTCATATTGTTTTGGTTTATTTTGTTTTGTTTCTTCTCTTTCACAAGAGTGCACACTATTATGCAATGCACTTTTTTTTACGTACACACACACAAACGGGCTGAAAAGAATTCCAAAAGCCATGCTCTAGATCAGGGGTTCTCAACGCTGTCCTCGGGACCCACCTAGCCAGTCGGGTTTTCAGGATAACCACAATGAATTTGCATGGGAGAGATTTGCATATAATGGAGGCAGTGTATGTAAATCTCTCTCATACATATTTATTGTGGTTATCCTGAAAACCCGACTGGCTAGGTGAGTCCCGAGGACAGGGTTGAGAACCCCTGCTCTAGATTCTCTCCCCATTTGTTTCATTATTTTCTTGCTCGTGTTATTTGTAAATGTATACAGTTATGGTCAACATCACTGGCACCATTGCAGCTCAACCCCTTAATGTCCAATATCTCCTCCAAAAAAAAGTGGCCAGTGAAATGGCTTTGAACTATATATGCATACATATTTGACACAAAAGAATCAAATCAAACAAGACAAATTAAAAAAGGAAATACTAGGAAATAAAATAAAAACTGGGACATTTCCAGGACATAATTATTGGCACTCTTATAAAGCAATTCAAATCAGTTTGAACAGAAGAATCACATTCCCATGGCAGTAAAATTAGACGTACCTGTGATCAATTGTCAGTACACACAACTTGAATCAACCAATGAATTATGGCTCTTATGTTTAAAATGGCCACGTTCAATCTCTGTTCCGTTTTCACAATGGTGAAGACAAGAGAGCTGCTTTTTGACCATCAGAAAAGCCATCATCACTGAACATCAAACAGGTACAAGGCCATCTTCAAAGACTTTGGGATTCCTCTGTCTACAGTTCGCAATGTTGTTAATAAGTTTGCTCATGGAACTGTCAAGAACATCCCAGGACGAGGTGGGAAGAGGAAAATTAATCCAAGAAGTCTTTGAAGGTTAGTGCGAACTAATGGAAAAACACCATGTACAACATCCAAAGAGCTTAAGGCTGACCTGCAGTCCGCCACCCAAATGGAGATAGTGCGTTCGGTGACTGCCTGCCACAGGCAAATGGGGTCGTGGGCAACAAAGAACAGATCAGACTTGCGATGACTCTGAGTACGCTGTAGGTAAAAGGCAAGGGTCCTCTTGCAGTCAAGTGTATGCAAGACCGCCGATGATTGGTCAGCATGCGGTCTCAGGAAGAAGGTCGGTAGGACTATCTCCTGATTGAGATGAAAGTCCGAGACTACCTTCGGCAGCCTCAGATATGAGGGCCTGAAGTTCACTGACTTGGTGAGCCGAGGTCAAAGCCACCAGGAAGACCACCTTCCAGGAGAGATGCCGAAGTGAGCACGTCACCATCGGCTCAAAGGGAGCTTGCGTGAGCTGCATCAGCACCACGTTGAGGTCCTGCTCCGCCGGTGGAGACCAGATGGGAGGCTTGGAAAGCAACAGACCTAACATGAAGCGAGAGACCAAGGGCTGCCCCGAGAGGGTTTTTCCCCCCCCTCGACGGGGCGATGGTTTGCCAAAATGGCACTCAGGTGTACCCTGACCGAATTGGATTTCAGTCCTAACTTTGAGAGGTGGAGGAGGTACTGGAGGATCCACCAGCTAGAGCAGGAGAATGGGTCGATCTGGAGCTCAGAGCACCAGGTCGAGAAACGTTGCCATTTAAAGGCGTACTCCTGTCTCGTTGAATCCTTTCTTGATGCGAGGAGGATGTCCTCAATGTCCTCCGGAAGACGCAGTGGAGCTAAAGCAACCCATTCAGCTGCCAAGGACAGCAAGGCCAGGTTCAGGTGGAACACCCGACCCTCCTCTTGTGTCAATGGGCCCAGGGCACAGCCCAGGTGGACTGGGGGCTCGGACGCAAGCCGGCGCAGAAGCAGGAACCAAGGCTGCCGAGGCCACGAGGATGTCATGAGGATTACTGAAGCTTGGCCCCGCAGAGCCTTGTGGAGGGTCTTCGCAATGAGAGGAGGGGAGGGAACACATAAAGAAGGCCGGAGGTCCAGCTCAAGAGGAATGCATCCAGGGCCACCCTGCTCGGGTGCAGAATTGGGCTGCAGAAGCAGAGAAGCTGTGCATTCGCCGGATTGGCAAACAGGTCCATGGATGGGGTCCCTCACCGATGGAACAAGACATCGGCGACCTCCGGATCCAAGCACCACTCGTGCAGGCGGAGGATCCTGCTGAGTTTGTCCGCGAGGACATTCTTCTAGCCTGGGAGGTAGACCTCTCGCAGGGTCATCCCCTGGCGAGACGCAAAGGAGGATCGCCTCTTGGTCAATGTTCCCTCTAATTTTCTGTAGGCTCTGTGCGCATAAAATATCAGCTGCGCAACTGTTGAAGGAAGGTTAAATTTTTGTGCGCCACATAACGACACTCGGAGTTATATAATTTAAAATTTGACTACACATCAGAATACAGTACGTACACCACATTGATTGCACTAGAAAACATTGTAGAACTTGTGAAAACCGGAAATACATAACAACTTTTAAATTTTAAGACATCTGTGTTGTTTTCTATCAGAATCAGAACCGTAATTTTTGTGCGCTCTGTTGTAAAGTATGTGCGCTCGCTCGGCGAGGTGTGTGCAAGCGCACACGCGCACAGCTTAGAGGGAACAGTGTTCTTGGTAGAGGAGGTGTGAGCTTGCTCCCCCCTCCTTGTTGATGTAAAACATGGCTACCCTGTTGTCGGTCTGTACAAGCCCTCGAAGGCCCTCAGGGCCCATCGGACTGCCCAAAGCTCGAGCAGGTTGATCTGCTGCTGAGATTCCTCGGGTGACCACTGCCTCTGGGTGCACAGTGCGCCGCAGTAGGCTCCCCACCCCAGCAGGGAAGCATCCGTCATTAGGATGAGCTCGTGCTGCGGGGTCTGGAAGGTCATCCCCTGAAGGAGACTTCGGGGGTCCCGCCCCCAACCCAGGGAGCTGTGGAGAATGCGGGAGACCCGGATAGGGTCTCTGAGGAGGCCGAAGGCCTGGCTCCATTGTGCCCTGAGGCACCACTGGGCTGTCTGCATATGCATGCGGGTGGGGGAACCACATGGACGGTGGAGGCCATGTGCCCGAGGAGGCACAGCATGGCCCACGCCGTGACCCAAATCTTCTTTTGGACCTGGGATGTCACGGTCCGAAGGCAGTCTGCTTGGTCTGTGGGAAGGAAGGCGGTCACCCGCACCATGTCAAGGCATGCGCCCATAAACTCCAGGGTCTGCACCGGCTCAAGGTGGGACTTGGAGTTGTTGACTAGGAAGCCGAGGTGCTCAAGGAGAAGGATCGTGGTTGACATCACCAGGCGGACTTCACCGATCGAGGACCCCCTGACGAGCCAGTCATCGAGGTAGACGGGTATGGCCTGCTGTTTGAGGAAGGTGGTGGCTGTGGAGAGATACTTTGTGAAAACCTGTGGTGCGGACACAAGCCCGAAAGGTAGTGTCCCCTCTGCACCCTGAAGCACAGAGGGTCAAAGCTGCTTGCAATCCAAGGTCTGGGAAAAGCCATGACACCTATGCTAGGCATAATGTCATGCTGATGTATGCTGACAGGGGTGAACTAGGATGTGGTCGTAAGCGTCCTTGAGGTCCAAGGAGCATAGCCAATTGTCCTGCTGAAGGAAGGGCAGCACGACACCAAGCAATAGCATTTTGAATTTCTCCCGCACCAGGAACTTATTGAGGTTTCTGAGATCGAGGATGGGGTGCAGGCCCCCCCATCTTTTTCGGGACAAGAAAGTAACGGAAGTAGAACCCCTAACCTCGAAGGTGCTGCAGTACCTTCGACTGACTGTTGGGCGAGGTGGTTTGACAGTTCCCACTGCAAGAAGATCTGGTGCGCGAGGAGCCATGCAGGCTCTGCTGGGGAGAAGGGAGGAAGGCACCTGTCCAGGCGGAGACGGTATCCGTCCCGGATCACCCGGAGGACCCAGGTGTCCGACGTGATCGACACCCACTCCGGGGCGAACAGGGACTGGCGTTCCCCCACTGACGGAAGAGCTGCAGATGGCATCAAAACCCCTGCGTCGGCTGGGGCGGCGACAGTGGTTGGGCTTTAGGCTTACAGTGGCAATGTGCACCTCCCTTCCACTGCGTGCTGGGAGCCAGTGCAGAGGAGGATGGGAAAGGCGGGTAACCCCAGTAAGAAGATCAGCTTCTTGGGCTGCTGTTTCTTCCTAGGGAGGGAGGGAGGAGGTTTTGTGCGAGAGACGAGTTTGAGTCATAAACTCAGTTTCTATCTCAGCGGCTTTATCCTCCATAGGTTTACCGAACAGTTGCTCGCCAAGGCAAGGAACATTCAGGAGCTTCTCTTGGACCCACTGCTCCAGGTCCAAAGACTGGAGCCATGCCTGGTGCCGGCCACTGCCATCCAGGTGGAGGACTCAAACCCATTATATGCGGCACGGGAGAGATACTTTGAACACTCCGCAATGGATTTGAGAAGTGTTTGGAACCTTAGGAGGGGTTCACCCCCGAGGCCCGCTGCGAATCTGCCGAGCTCCTTGGAGAGGTCACGCAGGAACATGCCCGTATTGAGTTGGTAGGCCTGGATACGGCAAGTGAGCATGGAACCCTGATGGGTCTTACGCCCCAGGGTGCGGAGAGCTCTCGATTCCCTACCTGGGGGGACTGAAGAGTGAGACTTCGGGCTTTTTTGCTTCCGCATCGCCGACTCCACAACCATGGAGGTGTGCGGGAGCTGGGTCTTCTGGAACCCCCAGGCCACGCTGTAATCTGTACATGGCGTCAAGGCGCTTGCTCACAAGGTGGACAGAAGCAGGTGTCTCCCACATGTGGAGGAGCAACCTTGACAATATGGGGGGGGGGGGGGGAACCGGGACAGTAAGAGACTCCCGAAGCGGGGATTCATACTGTAGAATATCGAGCTCCTCAGCTCGCGGCTCCTCTTCAGTCTGGGTAGCCAGGTTGAGGGCCCATACCATGTCCCACACGAACGCCAGGAACGATGTGTCCTCAGGCGGTGAATGCCTCTGATAGGTGGGCAGGACGGGTCCGAAGGGAGGTCCCTGTAGGCATAGGTCTCCGGGGAAGTATCCCCGTCTGACTCCCACCCCCGAGAGGTCCGAGGAGGAGTCTGACTCAGGCAGGTCACCCCGTCCAGAGGCTGAGGTCCACTTGGAGCCAGAGGCCTTGGAGAATCGCGCTCCTGAGCACCAGGAAGGCAAGCGAGACTGATGCTGAGGACCCTCACGAGGCCCATAATTCTTGGGGGATTTCCAGGGCAGATTTTGGTGTCCCTCTCAAGGGAACCTCAGTCCTGAGGCACGGACCAGCCATGCTGGGCACGAGCGCTTGGGCAGCTAGGAAGGCAGAAATGCTGCGCTCTAGTGCCAGCATTCGGGACTCCCACGTGGGCATGGGGCCCTGCGACGCCAACACCAGGGTTACCGGGTCTAGCATGGAGGAGGAGAGAGGGTCCTCTTCGGTATGACCCTCAGGAGACCGTGTGCCATTGCCGAGGTCTCTATATCTGTACGAGGTACCTTTCAAGGCCGCTCCTTGTCCGACTCTCGGGAACACTGCAGGGGGCTGAGTGACCGAGCGCAGGAGCACCTGCGCTTATCCGGAGCCCCTGATAGCGACTTCAAGGTCTTCTTCTTATGTTGCTCCACTTCAGGGGACCCATGGTTGGTGTGCCGCCGAGAACGCGGAACCGAAGTGGGCAATCGAGGATTCCGGGGCCACCTTCTGGAAAATGTCATTGGACTTCTGCTTATGCCTGAGCAGGGCCTTGGAGGACATTTTCTTGCAAAACGAGGAGAACTCCGGGTCATGATTGGCCCCAAGACACCAAAGCAAACAGTCATGGGTGTCCATGAGTGACATGTTCTTGGAGCATTTGTCGCATTTTTTGAAACCGGTGGCCATAGGGACAAGAAGGACCCCCACTAGGTCGAAGACCTTTGCGGCCAGCGGTTGATAGAAGAAAGGGCACGAAGCCCGCAAGGAAAAAAAACTTTGGTGAAGGGTATCCCCTCGCTCGAGAAAAAAAGGAGAGCAGGGGAGGATGGAAGAGGAACTGGTGCAACCGGAAAAAAACACGGCCCAAGGACTGAAAACGAAAAACATTTTCCCGAGGGACGAGGATGTGTGTCCTAAGGGTTCCATGGAAAAAGGGAGACTGAGCAAGATGGCACCTTTAGGCGGGAAGAGGACCATGCATGCCTGGTAACAATCCCAAAGGCTTTCTTTGAAAGCTGGGGAATTGCTCCGTGCGGTCTCAGACTGTGCTGACGTCACCCACAAGTGAGGGCTGACTTCCTGCTTGTTCCTGGAGAACAGGAAGGAACCCTCCTTCTGGCTCTGCAGAAATCGAAGAACTGAGGCAGATGTGCAGGCACAGTGGAGTACTCCCAAAAGCTTTCCAATTGGGCACTGGGGAGAGTTCCTGCACGGGCTCAGTCGGTACTGACAATACCTATTATGTGAAGACCGCATTCCTGCTTGTTCCTTGAGATATTAATGGAAATGCTGCTGAAACAGAGGATAGTGAGTCCAATGGATTGCAGGATCCAAAGTAGCATGGGTTTACTAGAGGCAAATCTTGTCAGACAAATCTGATTGATTTCTTTGACTGGGTAACCAGAGAGTTGGACAGAGGGAGAGCCCTAGATGTGGTGTACTTAGATTTTAGTAAAGCCTTTGATACTGTTCCGCACAGGCAACTTATAAATAAATTAAGCACCCTAGGGATGGACCCTTAAGTGACTGACTGGGTTAGAAATTGGTTGAGTGGGAGGCATCCAAATGTACAGGTGCTCACTCTGAGGAGAAGGATGTTACCAGTGATGTGATGTAGCAATCTATCCTTAGTTCGGTTCTTTCTAACATCTTTGTAATTGATATTGCGGAAGGACTGCGGATAAGGTTTGCCTCTTTGCAGATAAAGCGTAGTTACTCACCTGTAACAGGTGATCTCCGGGAACAGCAGGAATAAGTCTTCACATATGGGGTACCGTCAGCACCGACGGAGCCTGCGCGGGAACGCTCCCCAGCGTCCCAAAAAGAAAGCTTTTGGGAGCATCCACCACACATGCGTGCTGCCTTCCCGCCCAACTCTCTCACTTCAGTTGAGTTGAAAGCTGAGACCAAAGGAGAGAAGTAGAAGAAAAAATAGAGAAAGACAACTCCTAGGGGAGGTGGGTGGGTTGTGAAGACTTATTCCTGCTGTTCCCGGAGATCACCTGTTACAGGTGAGTAACTACGCTATCTCCAGGAACAAGCAGGAATGTAGTCTTCACATATGGGGGACTCCCCAGCTAAAAATGCCTAGGGATGACCCCAGCATGTTGCGGATCTAAGTAAGATGGGCCATGCTTCCTCCCAGGGACCTCAGGCATCCAAGAGTGGATGGTGGGAAGGAGTTGAGCTAGGAATGGAAGAGATGCTGTAGAACAGCCTGACCGAACAAGGCATCCCAACGGGAGTCCTTGTCCAAACAATAGTGGGCAGTGAAAGTATGAACAGAAGCCCAAGTTGCTGCTTTGCAGATCTCATCAATAGCAATTGACTGAAGATTAGCTGTTGAGGCTGCCATGGCTCTAACATTGTGAGCCGTGACATGGCCTTCAAGAGGGATTCCTTTACTCTGATAGGTAAAGGAACTACAGTCTGCAATCCACTTAGAGAGAGTTCTTTTTGTGACTAGGAGTCCTAAATGACTAGAGTCAAAAGCCAGAAAAAGCTGAGACGACTTTCTAAATGGCTGAGTTCTGTGAAGATAAAAAGCCAGAGCTCGTTTACAATCTAAGGTATGAAGATTTCTTTCTGCACTGGAGGAATGAGGCTTGGAAAGAAGACTGGAAGATAAACCGATTGGTTTAAATGAAAAGGAGATACCACCTTTGGCATAAAATGAGGATGAGTCCTCAAGACTACTTTGTCATGATGAAACCTTATAAAAGGTGGGTCAGCCACTAAAGCCTGCAGTTCACTAATGCGTCTTGCAGAAGTGATAGCAATTAGGAAAATGACTTTCCATGAAAAAATCTTTAGCTCCGAAGTAGCTAAAGGTTCAAAGGGTGTCTTCATGAGTTGACCCAGAACAATATTAAGATCCCATGCCACCGGAGGTGGTTTGATGGGAGGTTTTGTTAAAAGTAGACCTCTCATAAACCTTGAAACAAGAGGATGAGAGGAAATTGGCTGTCCATCAAAGGGTTTATGAGATGCAGCAATAGCACTAAGATGGACTCTAACAGAATTGGTCTTAAGACCAGAAGCTGATAAGTGAAGGAGATAGTTCAGAAGGGACTCTATTGGTACCAAGAGCGGATTAAGTCCCCTCTGGAAACACCAGACTGAGAACCTCTTCCACTTAAAAGCATAAGAACGCCTTGTGGAAGGTTTTCTGGAAGCTAGAAGAATATCCATCACTTGTTGTGAAAGGCCTAGATCTTGAAACTCTATGCCTTGAGAAGCCAGGCCTTGAGATGAAGGGACTGAGGACTGGGGTGCAGAAGGGATCCGTTGTCCTGGGACAGAAGATCCTGAGCACTCCCCCATTCCAGAGGAGTGGCTCGAGAGTGACCTAAGAGAAGAGGATACCATGTTTGCCTTGGCCAACAGGGAGCTATGAGTATCATGCGACCTCTGTCTCTATGGAGTTTGCATAGGGTTTTGGGGATTAGGGAATTGGAGGGAAGGCTTAGAGAAAATACTGTCCCAAATGGAGCAGGAATGCATCCCTCACCTGACAATTTTCAGCTGGAAGTCTGGAACAGAACCGGGGAATTTTGGCATTCTGTGGACTTGAGAAGAGGTCTATGTCTGGAGTTCCCCAGACTTGAAAAACTCGAGCAAGTTGATATGAGTGGAGAGACCACTCGTGTGGTAACAGGACTCGGCTAAGCCTGTCCGCCCAAGCGTTTTGAATGCCTGGAAGGTATACTGCCAACAAATGAATATGATGCTCTCTGGCAAAGGTCCACAGTTGCAAAGCTTCATTGCATAATTGCAGAGAGCCTGTTCCGCCTTGTTTGTTTAGGTAAAACATGGCCACCTGATTGTCGGTTTGCACCAGAACTGTTTTGTTTATGAGATGGAAGCAATAGACTCAAATAGCATTGGAGATGGCCCTTAGTTCAAGAGGTTTATTTGTAGAGAAGCCTCCTGTGGGGTCCAGAGACCCTGGGTAGACAGACTGCCCAAGTGGGCTCCCCAACCCAACTTGGAAGCATCTGTCGTTAGGATAGCCTGAGGTAGGGGTTGCTGAAAAGGAGAGCCTACTGTAATGTATTCCAGAGATTGCCACCAATGCAGAGACGCAATCAGGCTTGTGGTAACCCTGATCTTGTCTGACATGCCTCCTGAGGCTTGGGACCATTGGGATGCTAAGGTCCACTGGGCCGCTCACATGTGAAGGCGTGCATAAGGAATCACATGGACTGTAGATGCCATGTGTCCTAAAAGCCGAAGCATCTGTCGAGCAGTGAGGAAGGTTTGTAGCACTGCTTGAGATGCTAGTTCGATGATGCGCAGACATCGAGACTGAGGCAGGAAAGCCTTTGACTGCTGTGTGTCCAAGCGAGCCCCTATAAACTCGAGGGATTGAGATGGGGTGAGCTGGGACTTTGGAAGGTTTATGACCCATCCCAAGTACTGCAAAATTTGCATTGCTCGGGAAAGAGCATGACTTGCCTCTAGAGCTGACGGTGCTCAAATGAGCCAATCGTCCAAATAAGGAAAGACAAAAATTCCTAGAGTCCTCATAAATGCTGCTACTACTGCCATGCATTTTGTGAAGACCCTTGGAGCAGAGGCCAGTCCGAAAGGAAGGACTCTGTATTGAAAATGCCCTCCCTTGACTAGGAATCGAAGGAATTTTCTGTGATCTGCATGAATAAGGATATGCATGTAAGCGTCCCTTAAATCTAGAGAACATAGCCAATCTTGCTCGTGGAGGTATGGAAGAAGTGTGCCGAGGGAGATCATCTTGAACCTTTCTCGGACTAGATATTTGTTCAGTTCTCTGAGGTCCAGAGGATTGGTCTTAGTCCCCCTGATTTCTTTGGAATGAGAAAATAGGGGGAATAGAATCCTGTGCCCTGCTGGGACATTGGAACCTCTTCTATAGCTCCTTGAGCCAGAAGAGTGGTGACCTCTTGCCACAATAGGTCTGAGACCGGTGGTCGAGATCTGAACTGCTTTATTAACGTGAATGGGGGCAAGCTGAGGAAATGAAGCTTGTATCCCAGACTCATGATAGAGTCCAATTTTCTGATGTGATTTGTTGCCATCTTTTGGCAAAATGGCAGATACGGCCTGGAATATTTAAAGGTTCTCGGCTTAGAACAGGAAGAATGGCTAAATTCTCTAGACAATAGTCAAAGACCCTGAGGAGGCCGAGCTTGCTGGGTCTTCTGAGGTTGTGCCTTTCTTTGTCTAGTTTGTTGTTGCCCCTTCTGGGGAACATGTGTGTGTTGGGTGGAAAAAAGGTTTTTTGAAAAACCTTTTCTTGGCTGGGTTAGCTGTAGATTTTGACAATCTGTCTAAAATTGTATTATCAGTGTCAATTTCGTTAGCCTTGAGCTGCCAATCCTTGCCAAAGAGATTTTCTCCTGTGCAAGGAATGTTTCCTAGCTTATCTTGCACCCATTCCTCTACGTCTGAAGCCTGGAGCCAGGCAATACGACGTGCCCCTATGGATATAGCAGAAGTTCTGCTAATACATTCAAAACAGTCAAAGGTAGCACGATTCATAAATTTAGAGACATTCTGAGCATGTTTGACCAAAGTCAAATAATCTGTCCGTTTATCCTCTTGAAGAAAAGAGTTCAAAAGTTCTAAGTCTTTTGTAACTTCTTCAAGAAAAATAGATTCTTGCTGACAGCATGGAGGACTGAAAGCATCTACGACCAAAGGCATCCAGAGTTCTAGACTCACGACCTGGTGGATTGGAAGAGTGTCTCTTAGTACTCTTAATCCATCTCATGGCGGCCTCTACCACCATAGAATGAGTCTTTGAAAGCCTGGACAAGGTGGTACTCGATACATAGTGTCAAGACATCTAGAATGTGGAGATACTGTTAAAGGAGCTTCCCACATCATGTAAGATCTGATGAATAGGAAGCATAGCTGCCTCCTTTGGAGCCAAAGGATATTGAAGAATTTTCAATTCTTCTGCCCTAGGCTCCTTTTCAGGTACTACTGTAATGGCACGACCGTTTGCCATATCACGTACAAAATCATGAAAAGACATGTCCTCAGGAGGGGGACATTCTGCGTTGAGGAGAAGGAGTTGAATCTTGTAAAAGTTCAGCTCTGGTACCGGTGGAATCATCCGAGTCATCGGAATCGCAAGACTCAAAAGGAGGAAGCACCGGGTTCTCCCAAAGCAGATGGCGTCAGTACCACTCGATGTCGGTACCAACACGAGTTGGTACCTGATCCCCCATGCTTGAGAGAGATTCCAAGCTCGGCATCAGGGGAAGCATGCCTGTTGAAACAGGTACCGAAGGCACTGGCACCGGTACCAGCATCGGTACTGGTGCCTGCGGAACTGTCTGCAGCAACCTTAGCGGTACCGAAGTAGCTAAAAGAGTCGCTAGACTGCGTTCGATAGCGAGGCGTCTCTTGTCTACCGCTACTGCCGATCGGCACCGGTGGGAGCAGCCACAACCCCCGAGCATGGCACCAGTAGTTCCATCGAGGTTGAGGCCTCTGGAACATCCTGGAGCCCCGATAAAGCTTTGGAGCTTAAAGGCTCCCGCCGGGGCTGTTTTGCCAATAAATTGTCCTCGAGGGCAACACCAATGGCATCTCGATGTTTAGAGGGATATCTACCCTTCAAAGACATGCTAGACTTAGAAGACTTGTGTTTAGTTACCTGAGATCCCTGGGAAGAAGTCGAAGCCCTGGAAGACATCGATGCTACAGACGCTGTGTCAGAAGCAAATAGGGCACCGAGTTGATTTGCTCGATTTTGAAGACTTCTCTTAGTTAACTTCCTGCAGGAGAGACACTCTGCCGGGCAATGGTCAGGACCTAAACATTTAAGGCACCAGTTATGGGTGTCGGTAATAGAAATTGTACCGCCACATTTTGAACATTTTTTAAAATCTAGTGGCTGGTTTTTCCATGGCTAAGGAAAAAGAGGGCTTAATGCCCAAAATGGCACCACGCACCAGAGCAGGGAAGAAATCCCTGAAAAAAAGCACTAAAATTGAAAAAGTTTTAGAAGATAAGAAAGAAAAGCACCGGTGGTACCGGTAGGTGTCGACAGAAGGCAGACGCAACCACAAAAAATATAAAAATAAAAGATTTTCTGCTGTGACAGGGGACACGTCCTGTCGGCTCCGTGGAAAACGAAGAACTGAAGTGAGAGAGGTAGTTGGGCGGGAAGGCAGCACGCATGAGTGGTGGATGCTCCCAAAAGCTTTCTTTTTGGGACGCTGGGGAGCGTTCCCGTGCAGGCTCCGTCGGTGCCGACAGTACCCCATATGTGAAGACTACATTCCTGCTTGTTCCTGGAGATTAAAAATTAGCAATGAAGTAGATAACATGAGGAAGGATCTAGCTAAACTTGAAGAATAGTCTAGAATATGGCAGCTGAAATTTAATGCTAAAAAATGCAGGGTCATGCATTTGGGCTGCAAAAATCCAAAGGAGCTGTACAGTGTGGGGGGTGAGGTACTTCTGTCCACAAAAGAAGATCAGGACTTGGGCAAAATTGTGTCTGACGATCTTAAAGTAGCTAAACAGGTAGAAAAGGCAACTGCGAAAGCCAGAAGAATGCTTGGGTGTCGGGAAGAAGAATAGCCAGCAGAAAAAAAGGACGTGATAATGCCTCTTGTATAAGTCTCTGGTGTGACCTCATTTGAAGTATTGTGTGCAGTTCTGGAGACTGCACCTTCAGAAGGATATAGGCAGGTTGGAGTCTGTGTAGAGGGTGGCTACTAAAATGGTTAGTGATCTTATTATGTATACTTTAGAGGAAAGGTGGGATAGGGGCGATATGATAGAGACATTTAAATACCTCTGTGGCATAAATACACAGGAGAGTTTCTTTCAAATGAAGGCAAACTCTGCTATGAGGGGACTTAGGATGAGGGTGAAAGGGGATAGACTCAGAAGTAATATGCGGAAATATTTCTTCATGGAAAGAGTTGTAGATGCATGGAATAGTCACCCAGTGGAGGTGGTGAACACGAGGACAGTATCTGAATTCAAAAAAGTATGTGACAAACACAGAGGATCTCTAAAGGTAAAATGGGACGATTGTAGTTGATATGGAACGGCAGACTAGATAGATCATGTGGTCTTTTTTTGCTGTCATATTTCTATTTCTAATATATGCACGTTCTTACTTCATAATGCCACTAGATGGCGCCTGTAAACATCTATTAGAAACAAAAAGCTAAGGAAGAAATAAAAAGGAACTAAAAAATGGAGCAATAGTGGCAAATTAATTGTTAATAATATCAAGGCATAAATAATGCTAAAACCTTACATGACAGTCTTTCCGCAATATCACTAACAAAGATGTTAAAAAGAATGGGACTAATGACAGATCCCTGCAGCACACCACTGGTAACCTCCTTCTCCTCAGAGTGAGCTCCATTTAACTGTACCCTTTGTCACCTCCCACCCAACCAATTTCTAACCCAATCAGTAACTTTAGGTTCCATCCCTAGGGCGCTCAGTTTGTTTATAAGTCACCTGTGCAGAACAGTGTCAAAGGCTTTACTGAAATCTAAATACACCACATCTAAAGCCCTCCCTTGGTCCAACTCCTTGGTCAACGAGTCAAAGAAATCTATCAGATTTGCCAGACAAGATCTGCCTCTAGTGAATCCATGCTGCCTCGCATCCTGCAATCCATTGGACTCCAGAAATCACAGTATTCGCTCCTTTAGTAGTCTTTCCAATAATTTACTAACCACAGAGGTTAGACTAACCGACCTGTAGTTCTTAATGTCATCCTTACGTCCGCTTTTGTGTAAAGGGACCACATGTGCCTCTCTACAGTCCTCTGGCACCACTCCTAATTCCAAAGAGGCATTGAAAAGGTCAGACAGTGGAGCCGCTAGAACGTCCCCAAGTTCCCTTGGTATTCTTGGATGTATCCCATCTGGACCCATGGTTTGTGTACTTTTAGTTTAGCTAATTCCTTTCAAACACAGTCTTTTGAAAATTGTTCGAGATTCCCGTTGCTTCTGCTGCTATTTGTGGGTGTTTTCTGAGGTCTTGCTCCTGGCCCTTCATCTGTGACCACAGAACAGAAATATTTGTTAAGCAATTCTGCTTTATCCTCATCAGTTTCTGCATTTTCCTCTCCTGCATCCTTGAGTCTGACAATACTACTTTTGCCCTTCCTCTTCTCACTAACATATCTGAAAAATGTCTTATCCCCCTATTTTATTGCGTTGGCTATTTCTTCTTCTTTTTGTACCTTTACTTTACTGACTACTTTGTTAGCTTCTCTAAGTTTCTCCAAATATAGATGCCTGTCTTCCTCTGTGATCTTTTATTTCATAAATGCCTCCCCTCTTTTTCTTCACCTTCTCAGCTACTTCTTTTGAGAACCACAGTGGCCTCCTTTTCCTTTAACATTTATCTAACAAAAAGGTTTGTTGCCTTTAAAATATTCCCTTTCCGTTTTGCCCACTGTTTTTCTATATCCCCCAACTGTTCCCATCCCGCTAATAACTTTCTGAGGTATTGTCCCATCTTTGCAAAGTTAGTTTTCCTAACTAGTTTAAGACCCTTGCCTTTAATGGATTTATCAGCCCCAGTACTAATACTGTACCAACCATCTGGTGATCACTGGTTGCTACATGATCTCCCACTATGACAGCATAAACATTTTCCCCATTGGTAAGCACTAAGTCCAGTATGGCCCCATCACATGTAGGTTCTGTTACCAGTTGCCTGAATAGTTCTCCCTGTAGAGAATCCAGGATTTCCTTACTTCTAGATGACACCGCAGTAGGGATGTGCCAATCCACATCTGGCATATTGAAATCGCCTATTAGTAGCACTTTTCCTTTCATGGCAGTACTGTGTATGTCTTGAATTAAATCTTCATCCACTTCTACCCCCTGTGATGGGGATTTGTACATAACTCCATTGCAAATGGATTTTTCTTTCCCTCTTTCTAGTTTAACCCACAGTGCTCCTCTCTTCCTTTTAAGCTCTGCAATTCTATAGCTTTAATATTATTTTTAGCATATAGTGCCACACCACCTCCCCTTCTTTCTACCCTGTCCTTCCTAAATAAAGTACAGCCCAGTATAATTACATCCCAGTCTTGGTTTTCTGTGAACCATGCCACCGTAACCGCCACTAAATCCGGTCAGCCTCTTCCATTAAAGCCTCAACATCTGGGATTTTATTTCCCATGCCACGGGCATTTATACACACCGCTTTCCAGATGTTGCCCCTAGTACCCATTTCTACAGAGGTATTTAATGTTTCACTTACCTGGGGGCTCTCTTCACCCATCCCCATCAAATCTAGTTTAAAGCCCTCTTCAGTAGGTTAGCCAGTCTGCTGCTGAAAACGCTTCGACCCATCTTGGACAGATTTATTTATTTTGTTCATTTATTTCAAAGTTTTTTATACCGCCTTATTACATCTAATAGAGTTAACTTGGTACATCAAAAACAGAAACAGATAGACACCATCTATGCTCTGTAGCCCTTGGAACATCATCCCATGGTTGAGCAAACCAAAATGCTCTTGATGACACCATCCACACAGCCAAGCAATCATCTCCAGGATGCAAGCTTCTCTGCCTTGGCCTTTACCCTCAACAGGGAGGATTGAAAAGACCACCCACCTGTGCACCTATCTGCTTCGCCTTCTGTCCCATAGCCATGAAGTCACGTTTGATATGCTCGAAGGGATACCTAGCAGTATCATTTGTGCCAACATTAATGAGCAACATAGGATAACAGTCAGTAGGCTTGATGAGTCTCAGCAAACTCTCCGTAACATTTCGGATTTTGGCACCTGGCACACCTCTCTGGACATCAAATCTGGTCGATAGATAGACACCTCAATGCCCCTCAGGAGAGAGTCACCAATCACCACTATTCTCCGCTTCGTTGTGGTGACTGCTCTTTAACTTTGGGGTGCTCGAGCTGTGGTTCTTCTTTCCTTGAATGCTTCCACCTCCTCCACTTTCAGGGCTGCATACTAGTTCTTCAATTCAAGGGCTGGAGGAGTTGGTGTGCTGATACTGCAGGCTCTGGTGACTCGGGTCCAACCTTCTTCCTTCTGTAACATCCCATCTCCACCTCTGGATGTTTCAAGAAGCAGCTTGTCAAAGTTTCTCACCGTCTCAAATGCTTCTCAGTCTTGCCACCTCTTCCCTGGACTCCTTCACTTGTTTCCTGAGCACTTCAGCATGCAGGCACATCCTGCACATAGAGATCCCAATACCAGTTGAGGGACTGGTTCCGTCTGGACAGAGGTAGAAGTTGTAATGGGGACAACAGCTTTAGCAATACGGTATTTCCCAGCCATTGCTTAGTTGGTGGAACTTTGGTACCTGTTGAAGTAAAAGAGAGAGACCTACCAAAGTCCCTACTGGTTCCTCAGCTGTCCTTGCTTTGCAATGGAGTCCTTCAAGAAATTTCCTTGTCTGTTGGTCCCTTCCTCAGTTTTGAAATAGAATGATATCTCCTCAAGGTAGGACCATCAATGGAAAATGAAAGTGCTATATATCACCACCTGGCATCATTTAATCTACTTTCAGCTTTGTTGATCACCTGCTCTTTGACTGTACTTAAAACAGTTCCTATGAACTACAGATTTATGCTGCAGAGTTAAAACCCAGTTAACCTATATAAAAAGGTGTGGTGCCCGAAATAGACTTTATTGAATAGCAAATTTAGAAAAGAATTTTTTAAAACCTATAAAACTGCTTCCAAGTATTTGTTTACATTTTAATTTATATTTGTGTAATTACACAGGTACACTAAAAAAATTTTTTTTTAAACTGCCTCTAATGTTTCGATTGATTTTTACGTTTTTTGGGGCGCTGAATCCAAATCTGGTAACCAATTTGCTCCATCACGTACAGATTTTTTGCTACATTGGGTTAGCAGTTTGAGGTGAACGTTTCAGATTGAGTGCGATCGAGATAAACGTTTCTTGGATGAATTCTTTATACTAATTGTTTAGTAGTTATTCAAATAAGAATAAAGAAAATTGTAACAAGGCAGCACATAAGAATAGAGTAATGTCAACAAAACACACTGTGATGGTAGCAAAATTGTCTGCACTTAAAACAGCCACATACATGTGCACAAACATTGAGCATATAAGAGCGAGGTTAGACACAAAGCAAAGCAAAGAAATGTGCAAAAAATGTTGTACAGGTATGTATGTAAGAATAGAAAACGCAAACCGCACCATTGCAATACATGAAGACAAACACCCGATGGTGTGAAAATAAAATTCTAATAAATGAGATCCGACACTGTGGTAATAACTAGCAAATTTTTATTTCAAAGTTTAGTAAAAACACGATATTTGTCAACACAGTTTAGATTTTAAAGTCATTCTTGGGTCAATCAATCTCCTGGTGGGCCCGTTTCTTCTTCCCCCGAATGCTTCTCTTGGTGCGCTGCTTGGCGTATTTTTCATCTGGGGTTTCCCGCAGCAGCAACCAGCAGAAATCAGCCATCATAGTGGTGTTCCATCTTCCTTGGTACCTTCTCTCTGCGTCCTTGATGTCCTGGTGAAACCTTTCACCTTGTTCTTCACTGTACGCCCCCACGTTTTCGGGAAAGTAGTTCACATGGGAGTGCAAGAAATGGACTTTCAGGCTCATGTTACAGCCTTGTTCTTTGAAGGCATTGAGCATCCTGGCAACAATATCCTTATAGTTCTCATCCCACCTGTTCCCCAAGAATTTGAGAACAACATCCTTGAAGGAATCCCAGGCTTCTTTTTCCTTCTCAGACATCGTTTCAGCGAATGCTCCATCTGAAATGAGTTTCCTTATATCAGGGCCAACAAACACTCCTTCCTTTAGCTTTGCTTCAGAAAGTCGGGGGAACTTTGAGCAAAGGTACCGAAAGCACTCACCATCTTTTGGAAGGGACTTGATGAATTGCTTAATGAGACCCAACTTAATGTGGAGAGGTGGTAATAGAATTTTATCACGAGGTACCAAGCTCTCATGAAGAACATTTTTCTCACCGGGTCTCAAATACTCCCGAATTGGCCAGTCTTTTTTCCCCCAGTGTAGGTCGCGGGCCCGGCTATCCCACAAGCAAAGGAAGCAGGGATATTTGGTGAAACCGGATTGCTGCCCTAATAGCATGGATAGAATTTTAAAGTCTCCACAAATCATCCACTTATGCTCATCATAACGAATCTTCTGAAGAATCAGGGCCAAATTCTCGTATTTTTCTTGGAGAATAACAGAGTGAGCAATAGGAACTGAAGCGAATGTGTTGCCATTATGAAGAACACCACCTTTTATGCTGTCTTTTGACGAATCATTGAACAGCCGCCATTCAGCAGGATCATACTTGAGTTTAAACTTTTCCATCACTCCGTATATATCGTTGCAAAATACCAAATCTTCCTCTTTGCTGAAATACTTCAAAAATTGTGTCTCGCGGTTGCGGTACCAATAAAAGGTTGTTCCTGGTGACAATAGATTTTTCTGTTTAAGCCGAGAACCTAGCAGTTGGGCAGCATCTTTTGGGAGTCCTAAATCCCGGACTAAATCATTCAATTCAGCTTGAGAGAAAAGTTCAGGTTTCGGATCTGGTTCAGTTTCAAACTCGGAAGTACTGGACTCATCGGGAAAAGCCATCTGATGAGTCTCATCATGATCAGAACCGTCCACACAAATATGATCCAAAGATTTTGGTGGTTCAGGCACAGGTACTTCGTTGCTATGAGGCATAGGCCTAATTGCTGAGGGAAGGTTGGGGTAACTTATTACGTTCTTATTTTTTAAGTTGTATCCCTTCACAATGCAAGAGCAAAAATAGCAGTCACTGCTGTGGTCTCTTTGTTCACGCCACATCATAGGTATTCCGAAACGAAATGCTTGTTTTTTACCTTTCATCCATAAGCGTAGATCTTCCTCACATGTCTTGCACACTTTGTGAGGAGCCCACGGTTTGTCTTGATCGCCTAACTTCAAACCGAAATAGGCGAAATATACTTTTTTAATAAATGCAGAAATGTTCCTCTGCCGCTTTTTCACGGTATATTCCCCACAAATAAAACAAAAACTGTCCGGAGAGTTGACGCAACCTCTGGCTCTGTGAGCCATCACAAATACACAGCACTGCAAACTACAACTGTAGTGAACCACTTCGGAATAAAGCTGGATTACGACTGAGCAAACAAAAGGTAATAATGAACTTGCAAGAAACTGAAATTTGACAGGAACGTTCATGTCGCAACCACCGTGTTTGAGCGAGCGAACGAGGCGAGGCGAACAGGAAAGAACATGCGCCAGCGCGAGTACTGGATTTAGCCCCCCGCCTCCCAATTGTCCTGTTAATGTATAAAATGAATACAAAACACTCTAAAATATCATGAGGGAGTGTTTCTAGTTAGTTAACCATTACAACCTCTATTTTGGGCCAAGAAAATAAACTGCAGTCGGCTAAAAAGAAATTATGTGAACATTCCTTATATGGGTAAGAAATCTAATTTTGAAAGAAAACATGACGTGATGGAACATTTTGGCTATTTTTCCTGGATTCAGCACCCCAAAATCTATAGGAATCAGTTGCAAAACTGGAGGCAGTTTTTTGGTAGTGTACCTGTGTTATTAGAACAAATGACACAGATGCAAATTTCCTAAAGAATGTCTTGGTTTCTGCCAAAAGAGGGACTAGACAAAGGGGACAAAGTTTTGGTAGAGATCTTATAAAGGCGTCCCATATGTAACTGCAGCTTCTCTCATTTCTATCGAAGGTCTCAATGAAGCCAGAATAATGAACTTATAATTGCTTTTCTAGACAAGGCTAAAATTTCAGGTAGGATGAGCACTATTATTACTTGTGTATCTAAAAGCTATTGTTCAGCTATTAAAAAAAATTATGAAAATCTTTGTCTGGATGCCAATCTAATTCACTTTTTAATTCTATACTGAAGTTTGAAGACAACAATACTCAAATCTGATTTATCTAAAACTTTCACATACAAAATAAGTGGTGTGAAAAAGTCTTGCATAGGTAGTGCCGAATTGGCAGTTTTTAGTTTTTTGGATCACAGGGACAAAATGCGTAAGAATTTACAACCCATTCTGCATGCCATATTCTTTCCTTTTGTCTTTTGTAAAAATCTTACAAATTTGCCTGACTTGAGTGTTCTTTTATGATTGTTGAATAGCCATGTTCGTTTAGTTGTGAACCTGTGTAAAAAGATGCAATGTGTGCCCAAAAGGTTGCTGTGTTTTCTATTCCATGTATGTTGGCAGTGTGCATATTTTCTTCTTAATTTCATTAGGTAGCCCTGAAAAAGGCTGTTTTTTGTTGGTGGTGGCCATTAGTACTTGATGGGCCAGCCCTTGCTCTCTCTCACCAGAAGACATCTGTCTGGCATGGAGTGGACCAGTTTGACGAGGTGTTCTCGCGTTATGATGCAATTCCAGGCTGCAACCAGTGACCCAATCAGCTTTCACTCGGTCCGCAGCTGCTTCTTGGCGATCTCAACTGATGCCCTGTACCAAAGATTCTCAATTGGGTTGAGATCGGGTGACTGAGCTGGTCGGTCAATGGTCTGAACTTTACTTACTTTCTTCCAGTCGGTGATAGTTTTTGGTCAGTGGCAAGGTGCATTGTCATCCTGGAAGAAGTATTTGCCAGGAAACAGTTGCTCAGCTGATGGCAGCATGCACTTCTGAAGAATTCCTATGTATTTTGCTGCATTCACCATGTTGTCAACGATATGGAGTCTTCCAACACCACTGGCAGCCATACTTCCCCAGATCATGACCTTGGTTGGGTGCTTCACAGATGTTCAAGCACTCTGATTTGTACTCTTCATGAGGGAACCTCCTCACATAGCACATTTTGGGTTACCAGGACAAAACCTATCATCATGGAAAAGGGCTCTCCCAGTCAGCCTTCTCCATTTTGAGTACTTGGATACCCACTCAATGCATCTCTTCCTCTGTGCCATTAGTAGCAGTTTCCTCCGCCAACCATAGTCTCTTCACAGTGGAAGGGCAAACTGCAACAGAACATTTCTTCAGAACATTTCTCCTTCCATTCCCACAGAAGCTCAGGGGAAGTTAGTTTGTGGTTGCCAAAAGATGTCCTTATCAAGGCTCTGTCATCCATCTTGGTTGGTTAACTTTCTAGGCTGACTGCTATGATGCCCGTCCTGCGTATTTCCCGTCTCCTTATGCTTCTACGGAATGCAGACAACCATGCTCCAATTACAGCCAACGTTTGCTGCAATCTGCAGGCTAGAATACCCCTCCTTGTGCCAAAACACCACCCAGACCCAGTCCTCCATTGATAGAAAATGCGACCACCATGCCAGGACATTGAGCATCAGATGCGATACACACTAGTTGATCCACATTAAATTCAAACCCTGTGTGCCACCAAAATACCATGCATGATTGGCTATCAAATATGACTTCCAATTGGCTGAGAAAGCACAGTATTCTATTGGTTCACTTTGATCCCTATTTGACACAAAATCAGGCTGATTGTACTGGGACAATTTCCTCATGAAAGCCATACAAAAATTCGCAGACAAGTAGTTTTGCATGCAAAAATAGCTGCCAAATTAAATTTGCAACAGTATATAATAAGCCAGCATTCTGCCACAGAATTTGGAAAGATTGTCAAATAAAGCTGAAAATAGCTTGATCGTGCAGCCTATGCAAGATTTTTGCAAACCACTGTAAACAAACGTTGGACAAAAATTGATCAAATATAGAACATGGAGAACACACAAAATTCTAATAGCTGTTACCTTTCATCAGGATCTGGAAGGAGATCTAAAAATTCTTCGCTCACATATACATGACATGTTGAACATGCAAGTGAGGCTTCACAGGCACCTAAATGTAACAAAAAAGAAAATGCTTGGTCTGATACAAAAGAGAAAGTCCATGGGTCAAATACAGTGGCCTCCACTTGGCTGGAAAGCGTAGTTACTCATCTGTAACAGGTGATTTCCAGGAACAGCAAGAATTTGGTCTTCACATATGGGTGACGCTGCGTACGACTGGTAGAGTTTTACAAATGCTCAGTAGTAGTGACATCGGCACCAATGGAGCCCACGCGGGAACGTTCCCCTGCATCCTATAGGAAAGCCTTTGGGAGTACGCCACTGCGCCTGCGAGACTGTCTTCACACTCTTCTGACTCCCTTTCCTCAGTTGGGTTTGTAGCTGAGAAGGAAGAGTAAAAATAATCCTACAACTCCATGGGGAAGAGGGTGGGTTGTGAAGACTAAATTCTTGCTGTTCCAGGAGATCACCCGTTACAGGTGAGTAACTACGCTATCTCCAGGAACAAGCAGGAATGTTGTCTTCACATATGGGACTTCCTAGCTCCCATATCTACAAGAGAGTTGGAAACCAGGTCAGATATGTCAGACTGAGTTCAACTGGACATAGACATCCCTGCCATGGAGATCTGGAGAACAGTGTGGGCAGGGGGTGGAGTTGTAGCTATGTTCCAAAGAGATGCTGGAGGACCGCCTGGCCGAAGGCTGCATCCCGGTGGGAGTCCTTGTTCAAGCAGTAGCGGGCAGCAAAGGTGTGGATAGAGGACCATGTTGCTGCCTGGCATGTTTTGTCAATGGCTACTGAGCATAGTTTAGCTACAGATGTCGCCATTGCTTGGACGTTGTGAGCTGTGACATGTCCTGTGAGGGAGAGTCCTGCTTTATCATAAGTGAAAGCAATGCAGTCTGTTATCCATCTGGAAAGTGTTTGCTTAGTTACCGGAAGCCACAGATGAGTGGGGGGTCAAATGAAACTAAGAGTTGTGAGGAATTGTTGTGATTCAGAGTCCTTTGGAAGTAGAAGGCCAAGGCCCGTTTACAATCAAGTGTGTGCAGGGTGGCCTCTGCATAAGAGGAATGAGGTCTTGGGAAGAAGATCGGAAGTATGACGGATTGATTTATGTGGAATACTACCTTTGGTAGGAAGTGTGGATGCGTCCTGAGGACAACTTTTTGATGATGGAATCTGGTGTATGGTGGGTGAGCCACCAACACCTGTAATTCACTAATGCACCTGGCTGAGGTCAGGGCCACAAGAAATATGACCTTCCAAGTCAAGTAGTGCATGTAGGTTATTCTCAGGGGTTCAAAAGGAGGTTTGAGAAGCTGGGGCCAAGACAACATTGAGATCCCATGCCACTGGAGATGGTTGAATGGGGTGGCTTAGAGAGGAGGCAGCCTCTCATGAAGTATGCCACTAAAGGGTGCACTGAGATGGATTGGCCATCGATTGCTTATGAAAAGCTGCAATGGCACTTAGGTGAACTCGAACCAAATTGGTCTTGAGTCCTGAAGATAAGTGCAGTAGATATTGCAGGATTGCAGCTACTGGTGTATCAAATGAATTGAGATTGTCTTTTGAACACCATGATTCATATCTGCGCCATCTGCAGGAGTACATCCTTCTGGTGGAGGGTTTCCTAGAAGCCAGGAGGATGTTTTTTACTTCAGTAGACAGGTTGAGATGCTGAATGACTGCGTGGTGCTGAATTGCGCATCCTGACGGAGTGATCTCAGATTGGGATAGAGAACTATTACGTCTTCCTGGGATAGAAGGTTCAGAATGCAGCCTAGACAGATTGGATTCATCTGTTGAAACTGAAGAAGGGGAAATCACGGTTGTCGAGGTCAGAAGGGGGGCTATGAGTATCATAGTACTGCCATGCATCCAGCTGGAGCTTGAAGAGGGTTTTTGGTATTAGAGGTGTGAGGAGGGAATGCATAAAGCAGTCCTCGACCCCAATGTAGATGAAAGGCATTGTTTGGTTGGCTGAGTTTGTATGAAACTCTAGAGCAGGTGTGTGGATGTTTGGTGTTCTGTGGGGTTGCAAAGAGGTCGATGACTGGTGTTCCCCAGGCCTTGAATATCTGGGCTACCTTGTTCGGATGTAGACTCCACTCATGTGGGTAAAGAATCCGACTGAGTGTCTGCAAGTTGATTCTGCTTGCCTGGAATATATACTGCACAAAGGTGTATGTGGTGAGAGATGGCAAAGTTCCACAGGTGACAGGCCTCCTCACAAAGGGGAAGCAAACCTGTTCCACCTTGCTTGTTCAGATAGAGCACTGCCACTTGGTTGTCTGTCCTTACCAGAACATGGCTGTTGGTGAGATGATGGTGAAAAACCTGTAGGGCTTTCAAGATTGCCCGAAGCTCCAATAAGTTGATCTGTAGGGATGACTCCTGAGTTGTCCAGAAGCCCTGAGGGGAGAGTGACTCCAAGTGGGCTCCCCAACCGACCCTGGACGCATCCATCGTAAGGGTGTGTTGAGGCATCTGAAAAGATGACGCTTCGAGCAGGTTGCTGGTGTGCACCACCACAGTAGGGAGTGGACTAATGGGCGGGTGATCCAAATGATCTTCTTCAATTGTCCCATGGATTGTGTCCACTGAGATGATAGGGTCCACAATGCTAGGCGCATATGTAGTTGTGCATATGGCACTACATGCACAGTGGATGCCATATGGCCCAGGAGATGCAGGTAGTCCTGAGCAGTTGATGATGTTTGTTGCCACATGTGCGTAACTAGGTTGACCAGTCGGTCCATGTGGTCCAGTGGTAGAAAGGCCCTGGATAGCTGAGTGTCAAAGCACTGCTCCTATGAACTCCAACCTTTCAGTCAGGGTTAGTTGGGACTTTGGGAAGTTTATTATGAATCCCAGGTGCTGTAGCAATGCTATAGTGGTCTGGCATGAAGAGCAGAGTTCTTCTGAAGAATCTACCTTTACTAACCAGTCTTCCAATAGGGGAAGACAAAAATGCCCTTGCTTCGCAGGTGGACTGCTATCACTGTCATGCATTTTGTGAAAACCCTGGGAGCCAAAGCCAGGCCGAAGGGGAGGACTCGGTACTGATAAAGGGCTCACTGAAAGGTGAAGCGGAGATATCTCCTATGTCCTGGATGTATTAGGATATGAGTATATGCGTCTTTTAGATCTAGGGAACATAGCTAGTCTTGTTCCTGCAAATAGGGTAGGAGAGTTCCCTAGAAGATCTTGAACTTCTCCTTTAATAAGCATTTGTTGAGATTTTGGAGGTTAAGAATAGGCCTGTATCCTCCTGACTTCTTTGGGATGAGGAAATAAGGAAAGTAGAAGCCCTTGTGTAATTCTTGTTGTGGAACCTCCTCTATGTCTTCTTGAGTGAGCAGGTTGGAGATATCCTCTCTAAGTAGGGCCTCGAGGCTGGGTTGAAGGGGATATTCGCCTTTGAAATAAGGCAGCGGAACCGATACACCCCCCCACCCCATGATGTTTAGGGTCCACTGTTCTGAGGTGATGGCCTACCAGTGAATGGCAAATGAGGAAAGTTGACCTACTATTTTTAATTTGATTTGGCCCCTGAAGGGTCAAGGTGACAATGTTCCCCAGGATAGAGTCAGAAAATGGGAGTAACCTGTGCTTGAGCTGGTGGCTGCTGTTTGGTAGTTCCGAGCTTCTTAGCCTGGTTTTGACCCCTGCTGCTTGCCCTGCTTTTAGTAAGGGGGCTGTGAATAAGAAGGGTAGAACCTCCTCTTTTTGGGGTAGAAGGGCTGAGGGGTCAGCAGTTTTCTTGGAGAGCCTTTTTAGGGTAGTATCATCCGTTTCAAGCTCTCTAGCCTTTTCTCTCCAGTTCTTACCAAACAGGTTTTCCCCAGTGCAGAGGATGTTGCCCAGCCTTGTCCTGGACCCACTGTTCAAGGTCTGAAGCTTGTAATCATGCCAGCCTTCTAGCACTGATGGCAAAAGCAGATGCTCTGCTGGTAGATTCAAAAGCATTGAATGCTGCTCTGTTAATAAATTTGGAGACATGTTAACTGTTTTTGAGGACAGTTTCAAAGCTGGCTTTTTGTCATCTGGGATGAATGATAGGAAGGCTTCCCAATCCTTATTAATCTCCTTTAGGACATTCCCATATATAAAGTGTAGGAGTCGATCCTACTTGCCAGCATGGAGGCCTGGAAAAACCATCGGGCAAAAGCACTGAGTTTCCTCGATTCTCTTCCGGGAGGTATTGATGTATATGATTTTTCCACTTTCGATGTGTTGCATTGTTGATTCGACCATCATCAAGTGATGTGGTAGTTGCGGTTTTTGAAAACCTGGAGCCTCTGATACGCGATACATTGTATCGAGATGTCTGCTGATCAGTGCTATTGTGAGCGGGGTTTCCCACATGTGAAGCATTAGGTTGTGAAGGATCATGTGTACTGGTAAGATTGTTGCTTCCTTTGGTGCTGTGGGGTACTGGAGAATTTCCAGTTCCTCCGCTCGAGGCTCCAGTTCTGTCGCAAATTAATTCTTGGATGGACATGTTCTCCAGTGGAGATTTGCAGAGGAGGTGGTGGCCGTTGGTGACGGTTCCGATACCTATGCAAAATCCAGGAGGTCCTCCGAGTCAAGGGATCGATGAACTGAGTCAGATACATTGGACTCTGAGCTCGGAGAATGCTGTCAGTGCCGATGACCATGTGATGTCGGTGCCAGTTATGTTCTGTGTCCTCACCATGCTGAGTAGTCAGCAGCATTTATTGTGGCCCTGCCAATGGAGCACCAGGCATGGATGCTGGTAAAGGAGCAGTATAGCTTTGAAGTGGTAGTACCGGTAACAATACCAATGCTGGTACCGATACTATCTCCGGTGTTGGTAAGGATGTCGATACCAGATCCTAGCGGTGCCGGAGTCATCGGTGGTTGGGGTACCAATGCCTCCAGGAGTGCTGCTAATGTCTTCTCAATGGATAGCATGCACTGATCCAATGAGATTGCCGGTGTCTAGTCCAAGGATGGAACGGGGCTTGCAGCCACCGCACCAGAACACAGCACCAGGGGCTCTGCCGAGGTCGATGCCTTGGAGGCCTCCCAGTCCTCCACCAAGGCTTTGGAGGACATCCTCCTGCCAGGGGCATACGGTCTGATGTCCAGCTTGAGAGGATGTCTTTGGGGAGTCTCTGTGTTTAGAACGAGACCTGTCCCTCGATCCTCTCAGTGCCTCTCTGGATTCCTTCAAAGTAGTTTGATGATCCCGCGGTGTTTTTGGCGAGGTCTTGAAGTTTTATTCTTTTTGGAATCTGAGCTGTGCTTCGAGGTTTTGGATACTTTGAAAGCCAATGATAGAGAGGATGTCAATGCCAGTAAAACAGAGTCCATGGAAAAGGTTCTGACAGTTTTCTGGCCTGGTTTCCTAAACCTCTCTTAGTCATCTATTTACAGAGAGCACAAGAGTCTGGGTTGTGGTCGGGACAGAGGCATTTTAGGCACCAGTCATGTGTATCTGTGACAGAAATAGTGCAGGAACACTTGGTGCATTTTTTAAACCCAGAAAGGTGTTTCTCCATGATGGAGGGAATAGACTTGAGGCCTATGGAGGGCACTAGGTCCTCGATGAAGCAACTAAAGAAAAAAATACAAAAAATTAAAATACAAAAAAAAGAATGAAAAATTAAGAAAGAATATGGTACTGAATTTGGGGCGATGCCACTGAGGAGACAGGAAGGCAGAAGCGCGATTCCGAAGAAAAGATTTCTGCAGCGACAGGGAAAGTTGGATACTAATCCTACTGGCTCCGCGGAAAAAGACAAACTGGGGAAAGGGAGTTAGAAGAGTGGGAAGGCAGTCACACAGGCGCTGTGGAGGACTCCCAAAAGCTTTCCTATAGGACGCTAAGGAGCATTCCCACACGGGCTTCATTGATGCCGACGTCACCCTTATGTGAAGACTACATTCCTGCTTGTTCCAGGAGATGCAAACATATTTGTTATAGTCAAATCTGAGTGAAAAGCAATGTAGGCTGCTTTAAGCTAATTATAAAAATTGACTCCTACATTTAAAACCATGTTTCTGTGTAGCTTGGTAATACTGCCTTATGCTGGGGTTTGGATCCAGAGAATGAACAAGGGCTTTCATTGTACAGAATAGTCAGAACTGCAAGAAATGGAAGCAAATAAAATTGTCTCCTCTTTCTTATGGTAGGCACCAAGAGCTCCGACTATCCTGGACAAAAAAATAATCTGCAAAAATTCACATGGATCTGAAGCAACCACCCTATTGATTACATAACTCCTGACAGTCTAAGATTGGCTCTGTACTGGCATAAGTCTCCTCCTTCGTTTAAAAAATAGTTTCCACATATAGCATGGAGAGATTTGATGTTATCATTGCTCTTCTACAATTCCGGTCAGGTGTCACCTCCTAAGTAGTCTTCAAGTGGGCCTAACTAGAGACAAAATATTGAAATAAGCACAAGGTACAAGTAGTAAAAGTGTCTTGTTTCATCTAAAGATGAAATATCCTAAGTTAAAGATGAAATATCCTAGAGGGTTGGAATCATGTGGGGAAGTTAAGACCTTATTAAAGATACCAAAATGTCACAGCTTGAATCTAAATGTCTTTCATAAAAACAGAGGCAAGACTACAGTTTGCTTTCCCAAATTGCCTACTGAAATTTCTCAAATAGGTTCTGTAGGGACTAAATTGTAAGCATTTCAGTCATTGACTTCTCTATTGAGACTATTAAAGAGAATGGCAATAAAATGTCAAATGTGATCTAATGATCAGATCTGAGAATGAGGTTCCCAATACACTATACAAAGACTATTCAGTAACATATTCGCTTCTTATATTGTATTTCAGCTCCTTAACCTCCAGTTGTTGGACTTTGAAAAAATAAATCCCTGAATTTGGTCCCTGTGAATAGCAACCCAGTCACATTCGCAGATGTCCACAATAACTATTCATGAAATCTATTCAGAGGTAGCACATGAAAAACAGATCTCATGCAGAGTCAATGTGGACATTACAAGAAGCCAACTGGGCTGCGGCTCTTGATGACCAAATCTGAGGAACTCTAGGCTTCAAAGTTAGCCAGAACCTGCTCCAACCTTGCTAAATGGATGGAGTGAGGACACTGCAGAAGAAGTCTACCATCAGAAGAATGTAAAGCACGGTGGTCTCTGGAATCCAAGAGATGTGTGCCATGCTCAGTTTAAAGATGTCACATTTCAACCTGAATCTTCCTTTATTCAACATGCTGGAAAAAACTATAAGATTTTGAGAGGAAGTGAAAAACAGAATTCCATATTAAACAGGAAGAGATGACAATATGTAGGATGCATCATATAACAGAACTGCAAACCATCACGTACCTTCCAAGTCAATCTCATGTTTATGTGCAAGATATAAAACATTGTCTCCTACTTTTCCTTTCACAGGAATGTGTTGCCCAGAACGGTTTATGAAAGTTACATTAACTCTAGAAAAGAAAAACAAAAATTTACTGAATGAACTCTGGTTTCTTAAAATGTATATGGACATTGTGCACCCGATATGAAGAAGGGATATCTAGTTAGCTGAACCTGCTAACTAGATAAACCCTGCTAAGCCCAATATTCAGTGGCACTATCCAAACAGTGCCGCTGATCATTCCATCTAACCGCTGTGACGCTGTTTGGATAGTGCTGTGGCTGTCTGTGTACACTCCAAGAACTGTGAAAGCACTTATCTGGTTAACAGATTGATTAAGTGGCCGATTAAAAAGTGGCCAAAAAAGCAATTCTAATTGACTGAATACTGCCGCTATCCGGATAGACCCTGCCAGTCATCGCTGAAACTAGATATTCAGCAGAAGCCACTACGCAGGCACTTCTGCTGATTTTTTGGTTTCACTGTTGCCCACAGCATTTAAAAAAGGCGGAATACTGGCCTATATAACTCCTGTCTGCACTAAAATTAAACACTTTTTCCCGAAGCAATCTAAAACAAACATTTATGAATAAAATCTTTGGTAAATCAGATGGCAATAAATTGGGATTGTGCATATGCAGCTTTCAAAGTATAATTCAAACTTTTTCAGTGGTCAATTTCACATACACTTGATATGCAATACTAGTCATAAAAGATTGAGGGCAAGCCAAAATATGAAAGGGGGATGAAACAGAAAGATTCAAATATTTCTTTGTATACAGGGTGGTTCAAATTATTCCCAGACTTTTTATTGTCAGCATATAACTAGAAGAATTTAAAGAATATTTTTCCATGGGTATGGGTATGCTAGGGATCCATTACACAGGTACACTACCAAAAAACTGCCTCCAGTTTTGCAACTGATTCCTATAGATTTTGGGGTGCTGAATCCAGGAAAAATAGCCAAAATGTTCCATCACGTCACGTTTTCTTGCAAAATTAGATTTCTTACCCATATAAGGGATGTTCACATAATTTCTTTTTAGCCGACTGCAGTTTATTTTCTTGGCCCAAAATAGAGGTTGTAATGGTCAACTAAGTAGAAACACTCCCTCATGATATTTTAGAGTGTTTTGTATTCATTTTATACATTAACAGGACAATTGGGAGGCGGGGGGCTAAATCCAGTACTCGCGCTGGCGCATGTTCTTTCCTGTTCGCCTCGCCTCGTTCGCTCGCTCAAACACGGTGGTTGCGACATGAACGTTCCTGTCAAATTTCAGTTTCTTGCAAGTTCATTATTACCTTTTGTTTGCTCAGTCGTAATGCAGCTTTATTCCGAAGTGGTTCACTACAGTTGTAGTTTGCAGTGCTGTGTATTTGTGATGGCTCACAGAGCCAGAGGTTGCGTCAACTCTCCGGACAGTTTTTGTTTTATTTGTGGGGAATATACCGTGAAAAAGCGGCAGAGGAACATTTCTGCATTTATTGAAAAAGTATATTTCGCCTATTTCGGTTTGAAGTTAGGCGATCAAGACAAACCGTGGGCTCCTCACAAAGTGTGCAAGACATGTGAGGAAGATCTACGCTTATGGATGAAAGGTAAAAAAACAAGCATTTCGTTTCGGAATACCTATGATGTGGCGTGAACAAAGAGACCACAGCAGTGACTGCTATTTTTGCTCTTGCATTGTGAAGGGATACAACTTAAAAAATAAGAACGTAATAAGTTACCCCAACCTTCCCTCAGCAATTAGGCCTATGCCTCATAGCAACGAAGTACCTGTGCCTGAACCACCAAAATCTTTGGATCACATTTGTGTGGACGGTTCTGATCATGATGAGACTCATCAGATGGCTTTTCCCGATGAGTCCAGTACTTCCGAGTTTGAAACTGAACCAGATCCGAAACCTGAACTTATCTCTCAAGCTGAATTGAATGATTTAGTCCGGGATTTAGGACTCCCAAAAGATGCTGCCCAACTGCTAGGTTCTCGGCTTAAACAGAAAAATCTATTGTCACCAGGAACAACTTTTTATTGGTACCGCAACCGCGAGACACAATTTTTGAAGTATTTCAGCAAAGAGGAAGATTTGGTATTTTGCAACGATATATACGGAGTGATGGAAAAGTTTAAACTCAAGTATGATCCTGCTGAATGGCGGCTGTTCATTGATTCGTCAAAAGACAGCATAAAAGGTGTTCTTCTTCATAATGGCAACACATTCGCTTCAGTTCCTATTGCTCACTCTGTTATTCTCCAAGAAAAATACGAGAATTTGGCCCTGATTCTTCAGAAGATTTGTTATGATGAGCATAAGTGGATGATTTGTGGAGACTTTAAAATTCTATCCATGCTATTAGGGCAGCAATCCGGTTTCACCAAATATCCCTGCTTCCTTTGCTTGTGGGATAGCCGGGCCCGCGACCTACACTGGGGGAAAAAAGACTGGCCAATTCGGGAGTATTTGAGACCCGGTGAGAAAAATGTTCTTCATGAGAGCTTGGTACTTCGTGATAAAATTCTATTACCACCTCTCCACATTAAGTTGGGTCTCATTAAGCAATTCATCAAGTCCCTTCCAAAAGATGGTGAGTGCTTTCGGTACCTTTGCTCAAAGTTCCCCCGACTTTCTGAAGCAAAGCTAAAGGAAGGAGTGTTTGTTGGCCCTGATATAAGGAAACTCATTTCAGATGGAGCATTCGCTGAAACGATGTCTGAGAAGGAAAAAGAAGCCTGGGATTCCTTCAAGGATGTTGTTCTCAAATTCTTGGGGAACAGGTGGGATGAGAACTATAAGGATATTGTTGCCAGGATGCTCAATGCCTTCAAAGAACAAGGCTGTAACATGAGCCTGAAAGTCCATTTCTTGCACTCCCATGTGAACTACTTTCCCGAAAACGTGGGGGCGTACAGTGAAGAACAAGGTGAAAGGTTTCACCAGGACATCAAGGACGCAGAGAGAGAAGGTACCAAGGAAGATGGAACACCACTATGATGGCTGATTTCTGCTGGTTGCTGCTGCGGGAAACCCCAGATGAAAAATACGCCAAGCAGCACACCAAGAGAAGCATTTGGGGGAAGAAGAAACGGGCCCACCAGGAGATTGATTGACCCAAGAATGACTTTAAAATCTAAACTGTGTTGACAAATATCGTGTTTTTACTAAACTTTGAAATAAAAATTTGCTAGTTATTACCACAGTGTCGGATCTCATTTATTAGAATTTTATTTTCACACCATCGGGTGTTTGTCTTCATGTATTGCAATGGTGCGGTTTGCGTTTTCTATTCTTACATACATACCTGTACAACATTTCTTTGCTTTGCTTTGTGTCTAACCTCGCTCTTATATGCTCAATGTTTGTGCACATGTATGTGGCTGTTTTAAGTGCAGACAATTTTGCTACCATCACAGTGTGTTGTGTTGACATTACTCTATTCTTATGTGCTGCCTTGTTACAATTTTCTTTATTCTTATTTGAATAACTACTAAACAATTAGTATAAAGAATTCATCCAAGAAACTTTTATCTCGATCGCACTCAATCTGAAACGTTCACCTCAAACTGCTAACCCAATGTAGCAAAAAATCTGTACGTGATGGAGCAAATTGGTTACCAGATTTGGATTCAGCGCACCAAAAAAACGTAAAAATCAATCGAAACATTAGAGGCAGTTTAAAAAAAAGTTTTTTTAGTGTACCTGTGTTATTAATGAATAAGAACATAAGAAATGTCATACTGGGTCAGACCAAGATCAAGACAAGTATCCCGTTTCCTACAGTGGCCAATCCAGGTCACAAGTACGTGACAGTTTCCCAAAAAGACACACAGGTTCCGCAATGCTTGTGCTAGGACAAGCAGTGGATTTCCCGGATCCTCTTTAATAATGGTTTATGGACCTTTCCTCCGGGAACTTGTCCAAACTATTTTTAAGCCCAGCTACACTAACAGCTTTTACTACATCCTCTGGTAACGAATTCCAGAGTTTAATTAGGCATTGAGTGAAAAAATATTTTCTCTTATTAGTCTTAAACAGGTTAGTTACACTGTAGCTTAATTGCATGCTCTCTAGTCTATCTACTTTTTGATGGGGTAATCGATCTACATTTGCCCGTTCCACTCCATTCATTAATTTATAGATCTCTATCATATCTCCCCCTCAAGTTGTCTCTTTTCTAGGTTGAAGAGCCCTAACCTTATAAGCCTCTCCTCATAGTGGTATCCTTCCATCCCATCTACCATTTTGGTGGCTCTTCTCTGTATCTTTTCTAATTCTGCTATATCCTTTTTAAGATACAGCAACCAGAATGCACACAATAGTCAAGGTGCAGTTGCATCATGGAATGATACAGAGGCATTATAATATCCTTGGTTTTTATTCTCCATTTCATTCGTTATGATTCCTAGCATTCTATTTTCCTTCTTGGCCGCTGCTGCACAATGGGCAGAGAGTTTCAATGTGTTACTCATGACAACCCCTAAATCTTTTTCCTGGGTGGTGGTTCCTAATGTGGAACCTTTCATTGTGTAACCATAGTTTGTGTTGTTCTTTCCTAGGTGTATAACTTTGCATGTGTCCACATTAAATTTAATCTGCCATTTGAACGTCCTTGTCTTCCAATTTATCAAGGTCCTCTTGTAATTTTTCACAATCCTCTTGGGTTTTTAACAACTTTGAATAATTTTGTGTCATCTGCAAATCTGATTACCTCACTCGTTATTCCCATTTCCAGATCATTTACAAATATGTTAAAAAGCAGCGAACCCAGCACAGATCCCTAGGGTACTCCACTCTTCATCTTTCTCAAATGGGAAAATTGGCCATTTAGCCCTACCCTCTGCTTTCTACTTTTTAATCAGTTCCTGATCCACAATAGTACGCTGCCTCCTAACCCATGACTTTTTAATTTCGCCAAGAGTCTCTCATAAGGGTCCTCGTCAAAGGCTTTCTGAAAATGCACATACACTAGATCGACCGGCTCACCATCGTCTATCTGTTTATTCACACCTTCAAAAACATAACACAGATTAGTAAGACAAGACCTTCTTTGACTAAAGCCATGTTGGCTTTCTCCCATTAAACCATGACTATTCACATGTTCAGTAATTTTGTTCTTATAATGATTTCTACCATTTTGCCCGGTACTGACAACAGGCTCACTTGTGTGTCATAAAATGGTAGAGGCAGGTATCTGTTCGAAATGGTGAAACATGACAAAATTTTTAGTGAATGCAGTAGACATGACATCCACCTGAAAGTCAGAGAAGACATCATACACAGTTTGTGGAAGTAACTGTTAGAAGATCCTGACCAAGACTACAGCTATTACAAACCAACTGAATTCAAGCCAGCAAAACACACACACTCTGAAAGCCTGATTTACTCTGTCAAATTAATATGCGAGATATTGTGCCAGCCACAGTGAGGAGTACTAGTAGTGCTGAAAGTTTTTGATGAACCAAAAATTTCAACAAAAGCATGAATGGATTGAACATGGCAGAAAATGTTAGAGGTTAAATTGTGTTTTAAGAGGTTGCAGGAAGCAAGATGCTTCATTTCATGGTGTAGTAATTCATGACTTGGACAGGGATGGAAAGAAATGCTGTGCTGTTATGGGAAGATTATGTTGAATAAATAAAGCACAGTTACTTACCTGTAACAGGTGATCTCTGGGAACAGCAGGAATAAGTCTTCACATATGGGTACGTCGGTACCGACGGAGCCTGCGCGGGAACGCTCCCCAGCTTCCCAAAAAGGAAAGCTTTTGGAAGCATCCCACAGCGCCTGCGCGCTGCCTTCCCGCCTTTCCTAACCGCCTCTCCCCAGTTCGAGTTTTAAAGCTGAGACAAAGAGAGAGAGGAAAGGAAAAATAGATAGAGAGATACAACTCCTAGGGGAGGTGGGTGGGTTGTGAAGACTTATTCCTGCTGTTCCCAGAGATCACCTGTTACAGGTAAGTAACTGTGCTATCTCCAGGAACAAGCAGGAATGAGTCTTCACATATGGGGACTCCCTAGCTAGAGATGCCTGGGAGATCCCCAAGGTTATGAGACCCTGTGAAGGGCTCTATCTCCTCCTATGGATCTCAGGCATCCATTCAGGGAAGGAGGGCAGGAGTTGATTAAGCATGGAACAGGTGTTTGAGAACAGCCTGACCAAACAAGGCATCCGGCGGGAGTCCTTGTCCAAACAGTAATGGGCTGTGAAGGTATGAACCGAGGCCCAGGTGGCCGCTCGCCAGATCTGGTCGATGGACACAGAATTTAGATGAGCCATAGAGGTGGCCATGGCCCTCACATTATGAGCTGTGACATGGCCTTCCAGAGAAAGGTTCTTACTCTGGTAGGCGAAAGAAATACACTGAGCAATCCAATTGGACAGTGTCCTCTTAGAGACTGGAAGTCCCAAATGAGAGGGATCAAAGGCAACAAAGAGTTGAGAAGACTTTCTATGTTGCTGTGTCCTTTTTAAGTAAAAAGGCAAGAGCTCTCTTCCAATCCAGGGTATGAAGATTCCTCTCTGCACTTGATGCATGAGGACCTGGAAAAAAGACAGGTAAATACACCTCTTGATTAAGATGAAAAGGTGAAACCACTTTAGGCATAAAGTGTGGATTGGTCCTAAGGACTACCTTATCATGATGGAACCTTGTATAAGGTGGATTAGCCACTAAGGCCTGCAGTTCACTGATGCGGCGAGCTGAGGTGATTGCAATGAGGAAAATAACCTTCCAGGAAAGAAATTTCAAGGAGGTGGTGGCTAAGGGTTCAAAAGGTGGCTTCATAAGCTGACCAAGAACCAGATTTAAGTCCCATGCCACCGGAGGAGGCCTAATGGGAGGTTAGTTAAAGTTAGGCCTCTCATGAATCTTGCAATAAGAGGATGAGAGGAAATAGGCTGTCCATTAATAGGCTTAAGGGATGCTGCAATAGCACTCAAATGGACCCTTACTGAATTTGTCTTAAGGCCTGCATTGGAGAGATGCAGGAGATATTCCAATAGAGAATTCAAAGGTAGTGCTAGAGGGTCAAGACCCTTCTCAGCACACCAAATGGAAAACCTTTTCCATTTAAAAGCATAGGAACGTTTAGTAGAAGGTTTTCTGGAAGCATGGAGGATATCCTTCACCTGCTGAGAAAGATTCCAATCTTGAAGGTCTAGGCCAGCGATGGCGAACCTGTGGCACGCGAAGGCCTTGCAGCTGGCACGCGGGAAGGTCCGCAGAAAAATAAAAAGCTGGCTCTGACTGCTGCCGCGGACGCGGCAAGGGCAGAATGCAGCGTCCCACTGGGCCCCCTCCGCCCGCTAAGCCCCTCTGCAAGAGCTTTCAGATTCGCGAGGGAGAGCGTCTCCCTCGCGTCTCTGTTAAGCCCGCAGGGGCTAATGGGAAATTTCTCATCAGCCCCTTTAGACGCGAGGGACTGATGGGAAATTTCCAATTAGCCCCTGCATGCTTAACAGAGACGCGAGGGAGATGCTCTCCCTCGCGAATCTGAAAGCCCTTGCAGAGGGGCCCCGCGGGACATTGCAATCTGCCGCGGCAGCAGCCAGAGCCTGCTTTTTTTTTAAAAAAATTTGCCAGGGGGGGTTAGGACTGCTAATGGGCAGGGAGGGGGGGGGTTAGGACTGCTAATGGGCAGGGAGGAGGAGGGGGGGTTAGGACTGCTAATGGGCAGGGAGGAGGAGGGGGGGTAGGACTGCTAATGGGCAGGGAGGAGGAGGGGGGGGTTAGGACTGCTAATGGGCAGGGAGGAGGAGGGGGGGGTTAGGACTGCTAATGGGCAGGGAGGGGGGGTTAGGACTGCTAATGGGCAGGGAGGGAGGGGGGGTTAGGACTGCTAATGGGCAGGGAGGGAGGGAGGGAGGGGGTTAGGACTGCTAATGGGGAGGGAGGGAGGGAGGGAGGGGGGGGTTAGGACTGCTAATGGGCAGGGAGGGAGGGAAGGGAGGGGGGGGTTAGGACTGCTAATGGGCAGGAGGGAGGGAGGGAGGGGGGGGGTTAGGACTGCTACTGGGCAGGGAGGGAGGGAGGGAGGGGGCTTAGGACTGCTAATGGGCAGGGAGGGGGGGTTAGGACTGCTAATGGGCAGGGAGGGGGGTTAGGACTGCTAATGGGCAGGGAGGGAGGGAGGGAGGGGGGGTTAGGACTGCTAATGGGCAGGGAGGGAGGGAGGGAGGGGGGTTAGGACTGCTAATGGGCAGGGAGGGAGGGAGGGAGGGAGGGGGGGGTTAGGACTGCTAATGGGCAGGCAGGGAGGGAGGGAGGGAGGGGGGGGTTAGGACTGCTAATGGGCAGGCAGGGAGGGAGGGAGGGGGGGAGGGTAGGACTGCGAATGGGCAGGGAGGGGGGGGTTAGGACTGCTAATGGGCAGGGAGGGAGGGAGGGGGGGGTTAGGACTGCTAATGGGCAGGGAGGGAGGGGGGGTTAGGACTGCTAATGGGCAGGGAGGGGGGGAGGTAGGGAGGGAGGGGGGTTAGGACTGCTAATGGGCAGGGAGGGATGGGGGGGTTAGGACTGCTAATGGGCGGGCGGGCGGGGGGGTAGGACTGCTAATGGGCTGGGGGGGTTAGGACTGCTAATGGGCGGGCGGGCGGGCGGGGGGGGTAGGACTGCTAATGGGCTGGGGGGGTAGGACTGCTAATGGGCTGTGGGCTGATGGGGGCTGTCTGGAAATGGGGTGATGGGGGTTAGGACTGGTAATGGGTTATAGGGGGGGCTTAAACTGAAAATGGGGTGATGGGGGTTTAGGACTGGAAGTGGGTTGATGGGGGGGGGCTAGGACTGGTATTGGGTTGGGGGGTTGCTAGGACTGGAAATGGGCTGATGGGGGGCTAGGACTGGAAATGGGCTGATGCAGGGACTAGAAGGGAATGGATGCTGGGTGAGGCTGGAAACTAGAAGGGAGCTGATGTTGGGGGAGGATTAAAATGGGATGGGGCTGGGAGAGTAAAATGGAGAGGGGAAAAATATTTTGTGTGGGAGGGATAAAAAATCTACAATTGGCCGGGTATTGGGAGAGTAAGTGGGGATTGAGGATGGAGGGGTAAAATTTGAGTGGATGAAATAGGAATGAGGAAAGAGCAAAAGGAGAAAGATTAGTATGTTAAAGCGGATGTAGAGAGAGAGAATGGAAAAAAAAACTAGAAGAGAGAAGAAAGGACAAATGGACAGCAGATGATGGAGAGTTAGCAGAAAACATGAAGAAACCAGAAGAAAGTGGCTGGAGCAATTGCAACTGTGTAACTGAGCTGAGGTATTCTGTTTATGTAATTCCTTTTTGACATTGCCACTTGTTCTCTTTCCCCAGTAGGTCATGTATTGTTATTGTCTGAAATGTATTGGTTTAATATTTGCAGTGTTGCCTTTTGATAGGTATGGTGTGGTGCTTTGTGAGTCCTGGTAGTGCTGTTTAGGATACGGCGGGTTTGCTATTGGTTCTAAATGGGCAGTGTTTGTAGTAGTTCCTAATGTGCCTGGCGGTTGGCACTGGATTATAGTAATGTAGAAATCTTTTAGTCTGTCTTTATCCATACACTCATTAAGAGACATGTTTCCTAAAAGTTAGTGTATGTTAGCATTATGCAAATATTTATGCAAATTGACGTGCTGGCACTTTGAGGAAATTCTTTGGTTTTGTGCGGCAGTTTGGGCACTCGGGCTCAAAAAGGTTAGCCATCACTGGTCTAGGCCTTCAGCAACCAAGCTCTGAGGTGAAGGGACTTGGGGTTTGATTGCCACAAAGTCCCCTCCTCCTGGGACAGAAGGTCTGGAGCAGCTCCAAAGTCTAGGGAGGGAGCTTGAGAGAGATGCAGAAGTAGAGGGTACCACACTTGGTGTGGCCAGCGTGGAGCTATGAGGATCATGGATCCTTGATCCCTCTCTGGAGCTTGAACAGAGTCTTGGGAATTAAAGGAATGGGTGGAAAGGCATACAGGAAGTCTTGACCCCAGTGAAGGAGGAAAGCATCCTTGGCCTGAACTCCCTGACACGGAATTCTGGAACAGAACCGGGGAAGTTTGGCATTCCACGGACTTGCAAAGAGCTCTATGTCCGGGGTTCCCCACTCTTGAAAGATTCTGAGTACTTGGTCCATGTGCAGGGACCATTCGTGTGGAAGCAGAACTCGACTGAGTCTGTCTGCCCAAGAGTTTTGGATTCCTGGGAGGTATACGGCCAGGAGATGGATTTGATGCTCTCTGGCGAAGGCCCACAATCTTAAAGCTTCGTTGCAAAGCGACAGAGAGCCAGTTCCTCCTTGCTTGTTTATGTAAAACATGGCTACCTGATTGTCCGTATGAATGAGGACTGTCTTGTAGCGAGCAGGGTATGGAAGACCTTGAGAGCTAGAAAAAACTGCTCGGAGCTCCAAGTGGTTGATATGTAGAGAGGTCTCCTGTGGAGACCAAGTGCCCTGAGTGGAGAGGTCTTGTAGATGAGCTCCCCAACCTGTTGGGAGGCATCTGTTGTGAGGGTTGCTTGGGGCAACAACTGTTGGAAGGGGGACCCCAGCAACAGATTTTGGGTGGACATCCACCACTGGAGAGACCAAAAGAGGCGTTTGGAGGTTGCTATTTGGTCTGAGAGAGCTCCTGATGCTTGAGTCCACTGGGTGGACAAAGTCCATTGAGCTGCTCTCATGTGAAGGCGAGCATAGGGTACCACATGCACTGTGGATGCCATGTGGCCTAGCAGTTGTAGCATCTCCCGGGCTGTTAAATGACTCTTTGACTGAATCTGGGAGGCTAACTGCACTAGGCATAGGCAACGGGCCTGAGGAAGATAGGCCCTTGCAGTGGTAGTATCCAGCCAGGCCCCTATGAACTCTAGGGACTGAGTAGGGGTGAGCTGGGACTTTGGGAGGTTTACCACAGAATGTGCCTTGTGCAGTCCAGGGAAGTCTGGGCCTCTGACTGAGATGGAGCTCGGATGAGCCAGTCGTCCAGGTATGGGAATACAAATATTCCCAGAGTGCGTAGAAATGCAGCTACTACTGCCATGCATTTGGTGAACACTCTTGGAGCAGAGGCCAGACCGAAAGGAAGCACCCTGTATTGGTAATGCTTTCCTTGGAAAAGAAAACGGAGGAACCTTCTGTGAGATGGATGGATGAGGACATGTGTGTACACATCCTTGAGATCTAGAGAACAAAGCCAATCCTGACTCTGAAGGTATGGAAGGAGAGTGCCCAGAGAAAGCATCTTGAATTTCTCCTTGCAAAGAAATTTGTTCAAGTCTCTGAGATCTAATATGGGTCTGTAGCCCCCTGTTTTCTTTGGGATCAGAAAGTAGGGGGAGTAAAACCCTGACCCTTGTTGAAGAAGAGGTACTTCTTCTATTGCCCCTTGGGCAAGAAGGGCAGCCACCTCCTGACCTAGAAGGTCGAAGAGAGATGTTGGAGAATTGAAATGTCTCACCATGGTGTGAGGAGGAAGATTTGAGAAATTAAGCTTGTAGCCCTCCCTTATGATGGAGAGGGTCCACTGCTCTGCTGTAATTTGCTCCCATCTGGGAGCAAAATGAGCTAACCTTCCTGGAATGGTGAGAGGCTCTGGCTGTTTCAGAGCCAGAAAGGCTAAGTTCTCTAGCATCAAGTCAAAAACCCTGAGGAGGCTGGGTCTGCTGAGTTGCAGCAGCCCCTGTAGGCTTAGGCCTGGCCTTTTTAGGTTGCTGACGCTTAGAAGCAAAACGACCTGTTGGCCAGAAGCAGGATGGAATCTGCCTTTCTTGAAAAAAGACTTCTTGAAAGGTTTTTTCTTGGCAGGAATGGAGGTTGACTTTGAAAGTCTATCCAAAGCAGAATTTTCTGCATCAATTTGAGTGGCTTTTATTTGCCAATCTTTGCCAAACAAGTTTTCTCCTGTACAGGGAAGATTTCCCAAGCCATGCGGGACCCAAGATTCTAGATCAGAAGCTTGGAGCCAAGCAATTCTGAGTGCAGCTATGGCAATGGCCGAAGCCCTGCTGGCACCCTCAAAGGAGTCAAAAGCTGCACGGTTGGAAAACTTTGAAATATCTTGAGTATGCTTAATCCAAATAAGAAATTCTTCCCTTTTATCCTCTGGAAGAAAAGGGAAGAAGTGTGCAGCTTATCTGCAACTTCTTTCAGACACATACCCATATAAAGACGAGAGGAGTTGATTCTGGCAATGAGCATACTGGCTTGGAAGATTGTCCTACCAAAAGCATCCAAGGTCCTGCATTCTCTTCCTGGAGGAGCAGAGGAGTGTCTTTTTGCACTCTTTATCCTTTTCATAGCTGACTCCACCACAATAGAATGGTGAGGAAGCTGTGTTTTATGAAACCCAGGACAAGGAGGGACACGGTACATAGTGTCCAATCTACGAGAATGAGGAGAAATAGTGAGAGGAGTCTCCCATAAGTCAATCATGTGATCATAAAGAATCTCATGAATTGGCAAGGTGACTGCCTCCTTAGGAGCCTTAGAATAACCTAAATATCCAATTTTTTTAGCTCTAGGCTCTGATTCAGAGGTTACTGATATAGAAAGTCCTTTAGCCACTTCTCTTATGAAGTCTTGAAAGGACAAGTCCTCTGGAGGAGACATTCTTCTTTTTGGAGAAGAAGGCTCTTCAGGAAGAGCTATAGATACTTCAGCAGACTCCTCCGATGCATCAGTCTTCGGAGGAATCAAAGTATCAACTGTCAGGGTGCTCTCCCAAAGCTCGGTACGCGTATCGAGCGGTATCGACATCGGGCGTCATCGGGACCGGTTCGGTACCGATGGGCATCCCTGGACAGGGAACCGCTGCATCCTGGTCGATGTCGATGCAGTCGGTACTGGTACCGACACTGGTGCCGGTACCGGAGCCGATACCACAACAAACTCCGTTGTCGGTATCAGTGGCGTCGCAGCTTGAATGAAGACCGTGATAGCCTGCTGCATGGATAGAACATTCTGATCCATCGACGCCATGAATGCCTGGAATTCGGTACCGGAAGGTTGCGCCGGTACCCCAGAGCATTCTAACAGGTGATCGGTCGAGGCCGTGCCATCGATGTCAACCTGTAACCCCATAGGAGGAGCTTTGGAAGCTGGAGCTGCCCGCCGGGGTTGTTTTGCCGGTGCGGAATCCTTGAGGGCAAGCCCGGAGGCATCTCGATGCTTGGAAGGAGATCTACCCTTCGAGGACCGGCTGGATTTATGTTTGGTTACCTGAGATCCATGGGAGGAAGTAGAGGCCCTGGAAGACGTCGATGCCACTGAAGCTGCATCAGAGGGAAACAGCACATGGAGCTTAGCTGCTCGGTTCTGTAAACCTCGTTTAGACATCAAGGAGCAGGACGGACAATCCAAAATGGAATGGCCAGGACCCAAACATTTAAGACACCATTCATGGGTGTCGGTGACAGAAATAGTACCGCTGCACTTAGTGCATTTTTTAAACCTGGAGGCTGGTTTTTCCATGAGGAAAATTTCTCGTGAGGCCTAAGGCCCAAAGAGGAAAAACACACTACGTGAGGGAAAAATATGTTTGTTTGGGTTTTTTTTATAAGAAAAGAAAGAAAGACCGGCGGTACCGGTCCGACGTCGGGGAAGGCAGATGCGCGACCAAAGAAATAAAATAAAACAAAGAACTTCTTCAGCGGTGACAGGAACACGACCTGCTGGCTCCGCGGAAAAGAAGAACTGGGGAGAGGCGGTTAGGAAAGGTGGGAAGGCAGCGCGCAGGCGCTGTGGGATGCTCCCAAAAGCTTTCCTTTTTGGGAAGCTGGGGAGCGTTCCCGCGCAGGCTCCGTCGGTACCGACGTACCCATATGTGAAGACTCATTCCTGGAGATAGCTATATTCACTTTCATATCGTTTAGTGGGAAAACATTTGGTAATGTTCCCTGTAAATATTAGTGTATGTGTCTCATATCCCCTCGTGTTAAATGTATCCCCCAATTGTGTTGTGACCACTTTGATTGAAGGATAACGTGGTATACAAAACTGTCTAAATAAATAAAATAATGACTTGAAATTCCATCTCCAGTCTGGCAGCCCAGCTGGGCTGCCTTGGAGGAGAGAGATCACTTGGATATAAAGCATCACTTTTGTATGGCAGAAAGTGATTCTGTGGCTAGGACCTGCCATCCAAGGGATGCAATATTGTCTTGTGCCAAGAATGTGTCTCCAGAGGTTTCTTTGCAAAAGGGAAGGGATGGAATGGCCGTTTTAGTTGATAATTCGCTCAGTCATATAGATAGCTGAGTTGCTAGTGGGCATGAGGATTGCTGATCACTTGCCTCCCCCTGAGGCGAAGGTGGTAGACGTCATATGAAACCTAGATAGGATTGTAAGTGCTGGGGAGGAACCAGCTGCCTGGCGCATGTTGATACCAATGACAGGAAAAATGTGGGAGGTGGTTCTGAAAGCCAAATTTAAGCTTTTAGACAGAAAACTGAAATCCAGGACCTTCAGAGTAGCACTCTCAGAAATACTTCCTGTTCCATAAACAGGGCCCAAGAGACAGGCAGAACTACAGAGTCTCAATGCATTGATAAGATGATAGTGCAGGGAGGAATAATTTAGATTTGTTAATAACTGAACTACATGCTGAGGAAGGGAGAGCCTATTCGGCAAATAGAGGCTCCACCTTAACTCTGAGTGGGAACCAGGCTGCTGGCGCTAATGTTTGAAAAGGAGATGGAGCAGTTTTTAAATCAGAACTAGGGGTTAAGCAGACAGTTGCTCAGGAGCACATGGTTTGAAGTAAGGTATCTTTGAAAGATACCTTCAAAACAGAAAAGTCGGGGCATCCCAAGAGAGAGGTTGCAATAAAAGCTAAAGTAGCTCAGGTGCTTTTAAATAAAGTGCAAACTTTAAACTCTTTCTCCTCATTCTCCTCGTCAACTGCTAAGAAGACTGTACATTCAAACATTCCTTAAAAATGTCTATAAAATGCTAGAAAAGTAAAAAATTAAAGGAGAGTCAGAATATATAGCACTAAATGAAAACACATACCGTTGTGGGTCAACATTACTGGCACCCTTGCAGTTCAACCCCTTAATAGCCAATATCTCAAAAAAAAAAGTGACCAGTGAAATGGCTTTGGACTATATATGCACACATATTTGACAAATAAAAGAATCAAATAAAACAAGACTAATTAATAAAGGAAATAGTATAAAAACTAGGACATTGCCAGGATATGGCTAGATCTGTGTCACACCATATTACTATGGGATTCCTGATTTCACTGGTCAACAAATTTTTACAAAAGTCATGTTACTGAAATAAAAATAGTCATTTATCATCAATTTTTATATGCTGAACACGAATATGACAGTGAAATTGCAAAGCTGGCTCCAGTTTTTTTGTAATCTACAAGAATTAATGTTTACATCACGAAATGCATGTCAATAGTAAATATAATAGGCCTTCGATTAATACCTGTAAAAAAAACAAGTCATAGACTACTTCTTAGATTTTTTCGCCTGTCTCTTGTACAGCTGGGAGCTTCTCTGGGGAGTGTCCAGCAGTAGTCAGCCAGCATTGTAAAAATGCAATGTGTGCCTTCGAGTCAGTCCTGACTCCTGGCGACCCAGAAGCTCCTGGGTTTTCTTGGCAGTGTCACCGGAAGTAGATTGCCAGGCCTTTCTTCCGAGGCAATGGAGGGTTAAGTGACTTGCCCAAGGCCCCAAGGAGTGCTAGTGGGACTCGAACCCTGGTTGCTTGGTTACCAAGCCAGTGTTCTAACCACTAGGCTACTCCTCCACTCCATAGTGGATCATTTTCCCTGGTATCTTTGCTCCATCGTTGCGATATTCTGGTGAAAACGTTTGCCCTGTTCATCACTAACCATACCACAGGTGTCAGGAAAGAAATCGAGATGGGAATCAAGGAAATGGATCTTTAGAGACATATTGCAGCCAAGTTTCTGATACTGCATCAGCATGTCTTCTACTAGTTCCTTGTAGTTTTCTGCCGTAACATTCCAGAAAAAGTTTGTTGACATTAGGCAAAAAGCATTCCATGCTTGTTTCGCATCACCCTGCAGCAAGTTGTTGAACCGGTCATCTTTGAAGAGCTCTCGAATCTGAGGACCCACAAAAACTCCCTCTTTAATCTTTGCTTTGCTGAGTCGAGGGAATTTTTCATGCAGGTATCGTAAAGCTGACGAAGTGCGGTCCATGGCTTTCATGAAGTTTTTCATCAAAACTAGTATTATGTGAAGGGGTCGGTAGCAAGATTTTGTGAGCCTCAACCAGAGCTGGGTGCTGGATAGTTTCTCTCCAACTGTTACATTTGTCTGCGATTCCATGCCTTCCACAAGTAGTGCCAATCCCTTGCTCGGCTATCCCACTCACATAAGAAACACATGTATTTTATATATCCCTGCTGCAGTCCCATTAAAAGGGCAACTACCTTCAAGTCACCACAGAGGTGCCAGTTGTACTTGTTATAGTTAATGGAAGTCAGTAGATGCTTTAAGTCATCGAATGTCTCTTTCATGTGGATGGCATGCGCTACTGGAATAGATGGAAGACGGTTTCCATTGTTCAAAAGCACAGCCTTCAGACTCAGTTTCGAAGAGTCTATAAATAGTCTCCAGTCTTGTGGGTCATGAAGGATTTTAAGGCAGTCATGAGGCTTTCAATATCGGAAAAGAATACCAGATTACTTTCCTTTCTGAAGAAAGGCTCCAACTGCTGGTGGCGCTTTCGATATGAAGTAATGTTGACGACTTCTTCTAGAAGATTCCATTGTTGGAATCTTGATCCTAGCAATTCTGCCTTGTTCTTGGATAAGTACAAATCACGAATCAGGTCATTTAGTTCTTCCTGTGTTATTCTGTGTGGAGTTGATAATGCATCCCAGTGAAAATCTGGGTCACTGCATGCTGACGGACCAGGAGAAGAACAGGTCAGCTCACCCTTGTCCTCATCAGATGAATCAAGAGAATATTCTGATGGAGGTTCTGGAATAGGAAGTCCCTCACCATGTGGAACTGGTCTCAATGCAGACGGAATGTTTGGGTAGACTTCTTTTGCTCGACTTTTTTTTGCTTCATTATTCCACTGGAAAGAGGAACCACCAAGCAGAAGTAACAGTCATTTATGTGGTTGCTTGGCTCTCTGCACACCATGGGGACTGCAAACGGTATTGATGGTCTTTTGCAATTCAACCACTGTGAAAGCTGTGTTGTACATGTAGCGCAGCATATATGCAGGGCCCAAGGCTTGTCTTGGTCACCAATCTTGCATCCGAAGTAAAGCACAGTTACTTACCTGTAACAGGTGATCTCTGGGAACAGCAGGAATTAGTCCTCACATATGGGTACGTCAGAACCGACGGAGCCTGCGCGGGAAAGCTCCCCAGCTTCCCAGAAAGGAAGCTTTTGGGGCCTCCCACAGCGCATGTGCGCTGCCTTCCCGCCTTCCTGACCATCTCTCTTCAGTTCTAGTTTAAAGCTGAGACAATAGAGAGAGGAGAGGAAAGAGAGAGAGAGAGATACAACTCCTAGGGGAGGTGGGAGGGTTGTGAGGACTAATTCCTGCTGTTCCCAGAGATCACCTGTTACAGGTAAGTAACTGTGCTATCTCCAGGAACAAGCAGGAATGAGTCCTCACATATGGGGACTCCCTAGCTAAGATGCCGGGGAGATCCCCCTGCAAGAATTCCTCATCTTCCCATGGATCTCAGGCATCCACTCAGGGAAGGTGGGCAGGAGTTGTTTAAGAATGGAACAGGTGTCTGAGGACAGCCTGAACCAAACAAGGCATCCCGGCGGGAGTCCTTGTCCAAGCAGTAATGGGCTGTGAAGGTATGAACCGAGGCCCAAGTGGCTGCTCGACAGATCTGATCGATGGATACAGAATGAAGATGAGCCATAGATGTGGCCATGGCTCTCACATTGTGAGCTGTGACATGGCCTTCCAGAGAAAGGTTCTTACTCTGGTAAGCAAAAGAAATACACTGAGCAATCCAATTGGACAGTGTTCTTTTTTAGACTGGAAGTTCTAAATGAGAAGGATCAAAAGCAACAAAAAGTTGAGAAGACTTTCGATGTTGCTGTGTCCTGTGGATGTAAAAGGCAAGAGCTCTTTTACAATCTAACGTATGTAGGTTCCTCTCTGCACTAGATGCATGAGGAGCTGGAAAAAAGACAGGTAGATATACCTCTTGATTAAGATGAAAAGGTGAGACCACTTTAGGCATAAAGTGGGGATTTGTCCTAAGGACTACCTTATCATGATGGAACCTTGTATAAGATGGATTAGCCACTAAAGCCTGCAGTTCACTGATGCGGCGAGCAGAAGTGATTGCAATAAGGAAAATGACTTTCCAGGAAAGGAATTTTAAGGAGGTAGTGGCTAAGGGTTCAAAGGGCAGCTTCATACGATGACCAAGAACTACGTTTAAGTCCCATGCCACTGGAGGAGGCCGAATGGGAGGTTTAGTTAAAGTTAGACCTCTCATGAATCTTGCAATAAGAGGATGAGAGGAAACAGATTGTCCATTGATAGGCTGAAGAGATGCTGCAATAGCACTCAAATGGACTCTTACAGAATTGGTTTTAAGTCCTGCATTGGAAAGATGCAGGAGATATTCAAGTAAAGAAGTTAAAGGTAGTGCTAGAGGGTTAAGACCTTTGTTAGCACACCAAATTGAAAATCTTTTCCATTTAAAAGCATAAGAACGCCTGGTGGAAGGTTTCCTCGATGCATGGAGGACATCCTTCACCTGTTGAGAAAGATTCAAGTCTTGAAGGTCTAGGCCTTCAGTAACCAAGCTCTGAGGTGAAGGGACTTGGGGTTTGGATGCCACAAAGTCCCCTCCTCTTGAGACAGAAGGTCTGGAGCAGCTCCCAGATCCAGGGAGGGTGTCTGGGAGAGATGCAGAAGTAGAGGGTACCACACTTGGCGTGGCCAGCGTGGAGCTATGAGGATCATGGATCCTTGATCCCTCTGAAGTTTGAATAGAGTCTTGGGAATCAAGGGAATGGGTGGAAAGGCATATAGGAAGGCCTGACCCCAATGAAGGAGGAAGGCATCCTTGGCCTGAGCTCCCTGACACGGAATCCTGGAACAGAACCGGGGAAGTTTGGCATTGTACGGATTTGCAAAGAGGTCTATGTCTGGGGTCCCCCATTCTTGAAAGATTCTGAGTACCTGATCCATGTGCAGGGACCATTCGTGTGGCAGCAGGACTCGACTGAGTCTGTCTGCCCAAGAGTTTTGGATTCCTGGGAGGTACACTGCCAGGAGATGGATCCCATGCTCTCTGGCGAAGGCCCAGAGTTTTAGAGCTTCGTTGCAAAGCGACAGAGAGCCAGTCCCTCCTTGTTTGTTTACGAAGAACATGGCTACTTGATTGTCGGTATGAACAAGGACTGTCATGTTGATGAGGAGGGTATGAAAGACCTTGAGAGCAAGGAGAATTGCTCGCAGCTTCAAAAGGTTGATATGAAGGGTGGTTTCCTGTGGAGACCAAAGGCCCTGAGTGGAGAGGTCTTGGAGATGAGCTCCCCAGCCTGTTTGGGAGGCATCTGTAGTGAGAGTTGCTTGGGGTAACACAGGTTGGAAGGGGGCCCCCAACAACAGATTTTGAGTGGATACCCACCATTGGAGAGACCAAAAAAGACGTTTTGAGGTTGCTATTTGGTCTGAGAGAGCTCCTGATGCTTGGGTCCACTGTGTGGACAAGGTCCATTGAGCTGCTCTCATATGTAGGCGAGCATAAGGCACTACATGAACTGTGGATGCCATGTGACCTAGCAGTTGTAGCATCTCTCTGGCAGTCAAGTGGCTTCTGGACTGAATTTGAGAGGCCAAGTGCACTAGACGGTTGCAACGGGCCTGAGGAAGATAGGCCCTTGCAGTGGTAGTATCTAGCCAAGCCCCGATGAACTCTAGGGATTGAGTAGGGGTGAGTTGAGACTTTGGCAGATTGATGACAAGTCCCAGATACTGCAGTATGCATCTGGTGTGGTCCAGGGAAGTCTGAGCCTCGGACTGAGATGGAGCTCGTATGAGCCAGTCGTCCAGGTACGGGAAGACAAAGATCCCCAGAGTGCGTATTAATGCAGCTACTATTGCCATGCATTTGGTAAATACCCTTGGAGCAGAGACTAGACCGAAGTGGAGTACTCTGTATTGGAAATGTTTTCCCTGGAACATGAACCGTAGGAATTTTCTGTGGGATGGATGGATGAGTATATGTGTGTATGCATCCTTGAGATCTAGAGAACAAAGCCAGTCCTGACTCTGTAGGTATGGAAGGAAAATACCTAGAGAAAGCATTTTGAATTTCTCTTTGTAGAGGAATTTGTTCAATTTTCTGAGATCCAGAATGGGTCTGTATCCCCCTGTTTTCTTGGGAATCAGAAAATAGGGGGAGTAGAAACCTGACCCTTGTTGAGGAAGAGGAACCTCTTCTATTGCCCTTTGGGCGAGAAGAGTGGTCACCTCTTGTCCCAACAGGTACAGGAGAGATGGGGAGAATTGAATTGTCTCACCATGGTATGGGGAGGAAGGCTGGAGAAATGTAGTTTGTAGCCCTCTCTGATGATAGAGAGGGTCCACGGTTCTGATGTGATTTGTTCCCATCTGGGAGCAAAAGGAGCCAACCTTCCTGGAATGGTGAGAGGTTCTGGCTGTTGCAGAGCCAGAAAGGGTAAGTTCTCTAGAACCAAGTCAAAAACCCTGAGGAGGTTGGGACTGCTGGATTGTAGCAGGCCCTGTGGCCTTTGTTCTGGCCTGCTTAGTTTGCTGACGCTTAGGAGCAAAGCGAACTTGGGAAGATTGCTGACCAGTATTTGTGGAAAATCTGGTCTTTTTATAGAAAGTTTTCTTAAAAGGTTTTTTCTTGGCAGGGGTAGAGGTAGACTTAGAAAGTCTATCTAAAGCAGCATTCTCTGCATCCATTTGAGTGGCTTTGATTTGCCACTCTTTGCCAAAGAGATTTTCACCTGTACAGGGCAGATTGCCCAAGCCTTCTTGTACCCAGGGTTCCAAATCAGAGGCCTGGAGCCAAGCCAGTCTGCGAGCAGCTATGGCTATGCCAGAGGCTCTGCTTGCCCCCTCAAAAGAGTCAAAGGCTGCTCTGTTGGAGAACTTGGAAACATCCTGAGTGTGCTTTAGCAAAAGAAGGAATTCCTCCTGTTTATCCTCTGGGATAAAGGGGAGAAATTGACGTATCTTTAATGCAATCTCTTTCAAAAACATGCCCATATAAAGGCAGTATGAATTGATTCTGGCAATAAGCATGCTAGCTTGGAAGATTTTTCTCCCAAAAGCATCCAGAGTCCTACATTCTCTTCCTGGAGGGGTAGAAGAGTGTCTTTTGGTACTCTTTATCTTTTTCATAGCAGACTTCACCACAATAGAGTGGTGAGGAAGCTGAGTTTTTGAAAACCAGGAGAAGGAGGAACCCGATACATGGTGTCCAAACATCGAGAATGTGGAGATAGGGTAAGAGGAGCCTCCCACAAATCCATCATGTGTTCTTGAAGAATTTCATGTATGGGTAAGGTGGCTGCCTCTTTAGGAACCTTAGAGTATCCTAAAATATCTAATTTCTTTGCTCTAGGTTCCTTTTCTGAGGATACAGATATGGAGAGTCCTTTAGCTACTTCAATAATGAAGTCTTGAAAGGACAAATCCTCTGGAGGAGACATTCTCCTTTTTGGAGAAGAGGGCTCCTCAGGAAGAGTGAAAGAGACGTCAGCAGAATCATCTGAGGTATCAGACTCTTCAGAGGATTCAAAGTATCGTCTATTTGCTTCCAGAGATCGATACGCGTACCGATCGGTACCGACATCGGGCGTACCGGGTATCGGAGCGGTATCGAAGAAAGCTCCGGAACCGGAGACCGGAACCAGCATGCTACCGGAAGTAGATGCTCTGGGTACCGGTATCGGTTGCGGTACCAGAATCGGAGTCGGAACCGATTGTCGCGGTACCGATGGCGGTGCAGCATTAATGAAGATCAGTAAGGCCTGCTGCATGGATTGTACCGTAGTACCCATAGCCGCCACAACTGCCTGGAAGTCGGTACCGGTGTTAGCCGGTACCCCAGAGCAGTCTAACAGGAGATCGGTCGAGGCCGTGCCATCGATGTCTACCTGTAACCCCATAGGAGGAGCTTTGGAAGCCGGAGCTTCCCGCCAGGGTTTTTTGGCTGGGGCAGGGTCCTCAAGGTCAATTGCAAGGGCCTCTCGCTGCTTAGAGGGAGATTTGCCTTTTGAGGACTTGCCCGAAGAATGTTTGGTTACCTGAGATCCATCAGGAGAAGAAGACCTGGAGGATGTTGATGCTGGAAGTAATATATATATATATTTTTTTTAAATAAACGAAAAAAGGACCGTCGGTACCGGTCCAGAATCGGGGAAGGCAGACACGCGGTCAAAGAAACAAATTAAAATAACAATTTCTTCAGCGGTGACAGGAACACGACCTGCTGGCTCCGCGGAAAAAGAAGAACTGAAGAGAGTTGGTCAGGAAGGCGGGAAGGCAGCGTGCATGCGCTGTGGGAGGCCCCAAAAGCTTCCTTTCTGGGAAGCTGGGGAGCTTTCCCGTGCAGGCTCCGTCGGTTCCGATGTACCCATATGTGAGGATTCATTCCTGCTTGTTCCTGGAGATAGATGATATACCTTCTTCAGTTGAGAAGTGATACTTTTCTTCTGGTTGGCAAATGTCACTTCCCCACACATGTAGCAGAAATTGTCAACAGTATTAACGCACTTTCATGGCATTACTGTTCTGTATTGTACCTAAATGGCTAAAATTATATGATTAATAAAAGTTACATGTAACAGTAGCTTACACTGTCTCGCACACAGTTTGAAATATTTTAAATGCTCAACCTTTCCGACTGCGTATAGTACACTGCTGATGTCAGATGGCTTCAGCAGCCGTCTGGCAGTAGTATTGCATTGCATCAGAAAATGATGCAATCAACTCTGGATGATGTGTGCATGCTGGTATTATGCAATGTGATGCAATATTACATCATTCAAGGCTTATTTGGGATGTTGTTGATGTCCTACTGGATAAATTTACACGGTGAAACATCAAAAATGAACTACATGCAATATCTTCAAAATGAGAGCCAATACATTTTTTTTAATGTTATATTTGTGTTCAGCTCACCAAGATACTACAGATTAGGGCCTTTTAAAGTCAGTAGTGATTTCAATGTTGACCAGTGGTTTCAGAAGTAGGCAGATTCCTGATCAGAGCGGTATAGTCTGCTGGGACTTGGACAAATTGGCGTTTGTCATATTACAAGCTAAGTTGTTGCCATACTACTAGCTAAGTTACAATTTTATGAATGTGTGCTATGCTATGGTGGTGTTTGCACATGATTTTTGGCAAGTGTCACCTTTAAAGTGAATAAAACGCAAAGTTTGTTTCAAGAGAGGAATCTTTTTCCCTTCATGACAAACCTTCCAACAAAATGTATTAGTGGGGCGTTGTCGGTTTAACCCTAGTTTTTGGATTATTTTGTGGTTGTGACCAATAGTTTTTTTTGTTTAAGACATGACTATTTGGCACCCTTTTAAATTCAAATCAGTTTGAACAGAAGAGCCACATTCCCATGCAGTAAAATTAGATGCACCTGTGATCAATTGTCAGTACTCACATGACTTCAATCAACCAGTGAATGATGGCTCTAATGTTTAAAATGGCCACATTCACTCCCTGCTCCATTTTCACAATGGTGAAGACAAGAGAGCTGCCTGAGACCATCAGAAAAGCCATCACCACCAAACATCAAACTTCAAAGGGTACAAGATTATCTCCAAAGACCTTGAGATTCCTGTGTCTACAGTTCGTATTGTTATTAACACTAGAAGCCCCAAAAGGCATTTTACCTAGAAACCCCAAAGTGCGTCAATTGACGTATTATGACAACTGCGTTTAGCATGAAATGCAGATGTGAATTAATGTGAAGTTGTTGTTAATACGTGCAGTATTTGACATCATTGTGTGTTTATTGTTTGTAATGTCGGAGTAAAACTGTAAACAGTGATTGAGATGCGCCACCTAGAGATAACATGAATTTATACCTAGAAGCCCCAAAGTACATCAATTGACGCATCCAAGACAACTGAGTGTGTCAATTGACATACTTTGGGGCTTCTAGGTATAAATTCATTTTCCTGCTAGGTGGTGCATCTGTCATTAATTTTTGATGCACATATTTGAACATCTTGACCTTGCTAACAAAGTCATGGAACATGACTGGCATGGTTCTAGCAGTGGTGCTGATATACAACTTCGAAGATGCGTTTGCGTCAATTGACGCACTTTGGGGCTTCTAGTGTTAAGAGATTATCTGCTCATGGAACTGTCAAGAACCTCTGAGGATGAGGTGGGAAGAGGAAAACTAATCCAAGAAGTCTTCAAAAGGTTAGAGCGGACTGCTGGAAAAACACCACGTACAACATCCAAAGAGCTTAAGGCTGAGCTGGAGCAATCTGGAGTGGTGGTTTCAACCCGCACTATACACCACATACTAAACAAAGGAGGACTTTATGGGTGAAAGTCAAAGAGGACCCCACTTCTCAAAGACAGACATAAAATGGCAAGCCTGATTTCTGCCCAAACCCACCTCAAGAAACTTCAGTCCTTTTGGGACAATGTTCTGTAGACAGATGAAACTAAACTTTAGTTCCTCAGGAACTGGAGGCCTTGAACATATTAAAGGAATCATGAAGTCAGAGGAATGCCAAGATATTTTGGAGAGAAATGTGCTATCTTGTGTCAGAAAGCTAGGTCTCGGTTGAAAGTCATGGGTCCTCCAGCAGGACCATAAAGCGTACTCACTCACCTGTAACAGGTGATCTCTGGGAACAGCAGGAATTTAGTCCTCACATATGGGTATCGTCGGTACTGACGGAGCCTGCGCGGGAACGCTCTCCAACGTCCAATAGGAACGCTTTTGGGAGCATCCCTCAGCACATGTGCGCTGCCTTCCCGCCTTTCCAACTGTCCATCTTCAGTTAAGTTTGCAGCTGAGTGAAAGGATAGAGGAAGAGAGGAAAGAGACAACTCCTAGGGGAGGTGGGTGGGTTGTGAGGACTAAATTCCTGCTGTTGCCGGAGATCACCTGTTACAGGTGAGTAACTAGGCTATCTCCAGGAACAAGCAGAAATGTAGTCCTCACATATGGGGACTCCCTAGCTGAAGATGCCAGGAAGATAGCCCCAGGAAGGTGCCACCGTTGAAGGTGAGAATCCTTCCTCCCATGGATCTCTGGCAACCCACCACGGTTGGTGGGTAGGAGTTGGTTTAAGTTTGAAAGAGATTTTGAAGAACAGCTTGGCCAAAGAAGGCATCCCGACGGGAGGCTTTATCTAGGCAGTAGTGGGCTGTGAAGGTGTGAACCGAAGCCCAGGTGGCTGCTCGACAAATGTCATCGATAGACACAGAGTGGAGATTAGCCATAGAAGCTGCCATGGCTCTCACATTGTGAGCTGTGACATGGTCATGAGCAATCTCATAAGCAAAGGATATGCATTGGGCAATCCATTTAGATAAAGTTCTTTTGGAGACTGGAAGTCCCAAATGACTAGGGTCAAAAGCTACAAAAAGTTGCGAGGACTTTCTATGTTGCTGTGTTCTTTGTATGTAAAAGGCTAAGGCCCTTTTACAATCCAAAGTATGAAGGTTTTTTTCTGCATTAGAGGCGTGAGGCCTCAGAAAAAATACAGGAAGATAAATTGATTGGTTCAAATGAAAAGGCGAAACCACCTTTGGCATAAAGTGTGGGTGAGTTTGAAGAACAACCTTATCATGATGAAATCTAGTATAAGGAGGATCAGCCACTAAAGCTTGCAATTCACTAATGCGACGGGCAGAGGTGATTGCAATTAGGAAGATGACCTTCCAAGTCATAAACTTAAGAGTTGTAGTGGCCAAAGGTTCAAAAGGTGGCTTCATGAGCTGCCCGAGAACTAGATTTAGATCCCATGCCACTGGTGGTGGCCTGATGGGAGGTTTAGTTAATAAAAGGCCTCTCATAAATCTTGATAGGAGTGGATGAGAGGAAATTGGTTGTCCATTTAGAGGCTTATAAGAAGCTGCAATTGCACTAAGATGGACTCTTACCAAATTGGTCTTTAACCCAGAATTCGATAAGTGAAGGAGATACTCTAGTATCGATTCTAAGGGTATGAGCAGGGTGTTTAATCCCCTCTTGGAGCACCATATAGTAAGACATTTCCACTTGAAGGCATAAGATCTTCTTGTGGAAAGTTTCCTAGAAGCCTGAAGGATATCTTTTACTTGCTGGGACAGGTTGAAATCCTGGAGATCTAAGCCTTCAGCAACCAGGCCGTGAGGTGCAGGGACTGGGGATTTGGGTGCTACAGCGTCCCGTTCTCCTGGGAAATAAGAGCTGGAGCATGCCCTAACTCCAGAGGTGCCGCTTGAGAGAGATGCAGAAGCAGGGAAAACCACGTTTGGCGTGGCCATCGTGGTGCTACGAGAATCATGCGACCCCTGTCTCTCTGAAGTTTGAAGAGTGTTTTGGGGATGAGGGGAATGGGTGGGAAGGCATAAAGGAAGTCCTGACCCTAGTGAAGGAGGAAGGCATCCCTTGCCTGACAGTTGTGCGCTGGAATCCTGGAACAGAACCGGGGAATTTTGGCATTCAGTGGACTTGCAAAGAAGTCTATGTCTGGAGTGCCCCAGAGATGAAATATCTTTGCCACTTGGTTTAGGTGGAGTGACCACTCGTGAGGTAGCAGTACTCGACTGAGTTTGTCTGTCCAAAGGTTTTGAATGCCTGGAAGATATACCACTAGGTGGTGAATTTGATGCTCTCTAGCGAGGGCCCATAGTCGTAAAGCTTCGTTGCATAACGACAGAGAGCCCGTTCCACCCTGCTTGTTCACATAGAACATGGCTACCTGACTGTCCATCTGGACTAGGACTGTCTTGTAGCTGAGCTGGGCGTGGAACACTCAAAGAGCTAAATAAATTGCTCTTAATTCCAGGAGGTTTATGTGTAAACCAACCTCCTGTGGAGTCCAGGTGCCCTGGGTAGAGAGATGGATTCAGGTGTGCTCCCCAACCCACCTGTGAGGCATCTGTTGTTAGGGTGGCCTGAAAGAGGGGTTGATGGAAAGGAGACCCCACTGTCAGATTTTCTAGTGATTGCCACCTTTGGAGGGACAAAATTAGTCGTTGAGAGATTGTTATTTTGTCCGACAAATTACCCTTGGCCTGTGTCCACTGTGTGGAGAGTGTCCACTGAGCTGCTCGAATGTGGAGGCGAGCATATGGGACTACATGAACTGTGGATGCCATGTGTCCCAGTAACTGCAGTAGCTCCCAAGCAGTGAGGGAGGATTTGCCTGCTGCTTGGGAAGCTAGCTGCATTATGCGAAGACACCGGGCTTGTGGAAGGAAAGCCCTTGCCTGTCTGGTATACAGACAGGTTCCTATGAATTCTAGGCATTGGGAAGGAACTAGTTGAGATTTCGGGAAGTTTATTACCAATCCCAAGTATTGGAGGATTCGCATTGTACGGGACAGTGCAGTGCTGGCCTCTGCAACTGTGGAGGCTCGAATGAGCCAGTCGTTTAAGTAAGGGAAGACGAAAATCCCCAGGGTTCGTAGAAATGGCTACTACTGCCATGCATTTCGTGAATACCCTTGGTGCTGAAGCCAGACCAAAAAGGAAGAACTCTGTACTGAAAATGACTTCCCCTGAAAAGGAAACGTAAAGATTTCCTGTGATCTGGATGGATGAGAATGTGAGTGTATGCATCCTTTAAGTCTAGAGAGCAAAGCCAGTCCTAGCTTTGAAGATATGGCAGAAGAGTTCCTAGAGAAATCATTTTGAATTTCTCTCGAAACAGATATTTGTTCAATTCTCTGAGGTCTAGAATGGGTCTGTGTCCTGTTTTCTTTGGAATAAGAAAATAGGGGAGTAGAACCCTGTACCCTGTTGAAGAATGGGTACTTCCTCTATTGCCCCTTGGGCAAGAAGTGTGGAGACCGCGTGATCTAGCAATTTGTCAGCAGAGGTTTGTGAACTGAATTGCCTTAGAACTGTAGAAGGGGTAAGCTGCGAAAATGAAGTTTGTACCCCTCTCCTACAATGGACAAAGTCCAATCTTCTGCTGTTATCTGATGCCATCTGTTGACAAAGTCAAAAATCAACAAACCCAGCCAGTGAAACTAATAAGAAGCTGATTAAACAGGATTCACTAAGAAAAAAACCTCGTGAAACTTATCTTTTTGTCGGAGCAAGCCGAAGGAGGGATGGTATGGAAACCCGTCCCACACCAGACGGCAGGCTTCTTTTTTTCTTTTTTCAATTGTGGTTCCCCACCATCAAAACTTGTTCGCTGTTCAGTTCAACAATATATAATCTCTTCCGATAATTCTTTTATTGTTGTCGCTCCCAAAAGAACAGTTCAGCACGACATGCACGTTTCGGGCTAGTGCCCTGTGTCAAGTGCTCATACGCTACTAAACAAACTGGCAACAACATCAAAAAAACACCGTCACAAGCTTAACCTTGGCCGCAGTGATGGCGTTTTTTTGATGTTGTTGCCAGTAAGTTGGGCTCTCGGGCCTTTTGGTTTCTTTTGCTGTCTAGTTTGTCCCTTTTGGGCAACCTGACCTGGAGTCTGACTCTGTTGGGTATAGGAAGGATAAAACTTCCTCTTTTTGCTAAAAGAGGGTTTCTTATAAGGCTTCCTTTTGGCTGGAGTGGCTGTAGACTGACAATCTATTCTAAGGTAGAATTGTCAGCATCTACCTCGTTAGCCTTCTCCTGCCAGTTCTTGCCGAAGAGATTCTCTCCCGTGCAAGGAATGTTGCCTAACTTGTCCTGTACCCAAGTCTCCAAGTCTGATGCCTGAAGCCAGGCAATCCGTCGTGCACCAATGGCAATAGCAGAAGTTCTGCTGATGCATTCGAAGCAGTCAAAGGCTGCACGATTGACAAACTTGGAGACATCCTGAGCATGCTTAACTGGAGTAAGAAAATCTTGTCTCTTATCATCTGGGAGAAATGGGCTCATAAGTTCCAAGTCTCCTGTGACTTTGAGGAACATTCCCATATATAGGATATATGAACTGATCCTAGCTGAAAGCATGGAAGCTTGAAAAGTTCTGCGTCCAAAAGCATCCAGAGTCCTGCATTCATGACCTGGAGGATTGGATGCATGCCTCTTTGTACTTTTCATCCTACGCATGGCTGATTCCACTACCATTGAATGGTGTGGCAGCTGAGTTTTTTGAAATCCAGGACATGGTGGAACTCGATACATAGTATCAAGTCTCCTAGAGTGAGGAGAAGTAGTCAGAGGTGTCTCCCACATTCTGAGCATCAAGCTATGCAGAATTTCATGGATAGGCAGATCCATGAAATTGATGGAAAGATCTTTTCAACATATGCTAAAGCGCGTAAATCGTTACCTCTGTTAAATGTTTAACTGATGTATATTATTCCCCAATTTAACTGTTTTATTACCTGTTACCTGTAAACTCGGACTAGATCTCTAAGTCTGAGTGTAATGTTGTTCAATGTAAACCGCATTGATAACAAATAGCGCGGTATATAAAAGCTGTTAAATTAATTAATTAATTAGGAGCTTTAGGATATTGGAGGATTTCCAATTCCTTTGCTCTGGGTTCCTCTTCAGGAGCTACTGTGATTGAAAGGACCTTTGGCTGTATCACGGATGAAATCCTGAAATGACATGTCCTCTGGAGGTGACATTCTGTGTTGGGGAGAAGAGGGACGTTCTAGGAGAAAACCTCTAGTGCCAGCAGAATTGTCAGAGTCTTCGGAATCGGAGGAATCGAAGTATTCCTGACTCTGATGCTCTTGCAAAGCATGATCCTGGTACCGATCGAAGTCGGTAACTAGGTGACCCGGTACCACTTTGTCTACTCCAGCCAGAGGTGGCATGGGAAGAGTTCGCACCGGGACCGGTACCATCGGTACCGGTATTGTCGGTGTCTGTACCGGTGTCGGTACTGGCATCGGTGTGGATGTCTGCACCGGTGCCCTTGGGACCACCAGTACCACAGCTGAAAGAAGAGCTGCGATACTGCGCTCGATAGCAAGAAACCTCTGGTCTATCGAGGCTGCCAATGCCTGGGTGTCGGTACCGGTAAGAACGGCCGGAACCCCCAAGCATGGCACAGGTAGTTCTTGCGAGGTTGAGGCCTCGAGGACATCCTGAAGCCCCCTCGATGCTTTGGAAGCCGAAGCCTCCCCCCGGGGCTGTTTTGCCGGTGTGGTTCCCTCAAGGGCAATGCTAATGGCCTCTCGATGCTTAGCAAGAGAGCTACCCTTTGAGGACCGGCTTTTATGTTTAGTTACCTGTATCCATGGGAGGAAGAAGAGGCCCTTGATGATGTTGATGTAATGGATCTGGCATCTGAAGAAAAGAGGGTACCGAGCTTTGCGGCACGGTTCTGTCTTCCTCTTTTGGTCATCCCCATGCAGGAGACACATTCAGTTGGAGAATGATCAGGTCCTAAACATTTTAGACACCAATCATGGGTGTCAGTGACAGAAATGGTACCGCCACACTTAGTACATTTTTTAAAACCACGAGTTGGCTTTTCCATGATTTAGGAAAAATGGGGCCTAATGACCAAAATGGCGCCTAGCACCAAAGAGGAAAGTTTCTGAAAATTAACAGTCTAAGTTGAAGGGTTTTTTTTTTTTTGTATGAAAAGAAAATAAAAGAACCGGCGGTACCGGTAGGTGTTGTGCGGTAGGCAAACGCGACCACAAGAAAGAATTTTAAAGACAGAATTTTCTGTGGTGACAGGGAATAGGTCCTGTCGGCTCAGCGGAAAACGAAGAACTGAAGAGGGACAGTTGGAAAGGCGGGAAGGCAGCGCGCATGTGCTGAGGGATGCTCCCAAATGCGTTCCTATTGGACGCTGGGGAGCGTTCCCGCGCAGGCTCCGTCGGTACCGACGAAACCCATATGTGAGGACTACATTCCTGCTTGTTCCTGGAGATTGCAAAACACACATCCAAATGTACAAAAGAATGGTTAAAAAGGAAAAAAAATGGACCATTTTAAACTGGCCAGCATCGAGTCCTGATCTCAGTCCAACAGAGAATCTTTGGAAAGAGCTGAAATCTGCTATTGGTAAAAGGAATCCTGGAAACATTCATGAGCTGGAACAAATCGCAGTTGAAGAGTGGGAGAAACTACCAGCAGACAGATGTACAAAATTTATAGATGGCTACAAGAAACGTTTGGAAGCTGTCATCACTGGCAACCAAATTTTAGTGAAGGGTGCCATTAATCCTGTCCAGGTCATATTTTGTTTTTGTCAGAAATTTAAATGTCTAAGTGCACAGACATCTTTTTTTATTGTATACCTTTAAACATACTATTAAAATATTATGATGTCATACAGTTGGAATATGTCCAATTATTTCTCAAGATATTGTACACAACATATCAAAAATGCAATACCACCAATAATGTTGACCATAACTGTAATCAAATTTGACTTAACTGAAGTATACAAAAGGAACTATGATATGTCAGCATTCATTTTCAAAAGACAGACTATGATAAAATGAGGAAAACGATATGAAGAAAAATAAAAGGAGCAGCAGCAAATGTCAAGAGCTCATATCAACATAGACACTGTTGATAAATACAAAGCCTGGAAGGCACATTAAGAAAGGCAGAAGAAAGGCCAAACAGCCAGCATATTGAAAAGGTGAGATGAATGAGGCCAAAAGAATCTTTCAAAAAATGGAAACAGGAACCAAATTAAGATAACTGGAAATAAAATAAGAATTGATCAGTTAAATGCAAAGCATTGATAAGGAAGGCAAAAAGAGAATTTGAAAACAGGCTTGCCATAGAGGCCAAAATTCACAATAATCTTTTTTCAGGGGTGGCTTCTAGTTTTGGTAGGATGTGATCAGGTGAAGGTTGGTGGAGCTCTGTCCTTGCTGCTAGGGCCAGCCCAACCATTAGGCAAACTAACAATCACCTAGGGTGGCAACCTCTTATGGAGGGGGGAGTATATGTTAAAGAGCAGGCCAAAGCTAAACAATAGATTTTGACAGGGGGGGTTGTCTAAGGCTTAAGGATTGCCTAGGGTGTCAACACCTTCAGCCAACTCCGGGGCCGGCCCTGATTTCCATATTATAAACTTGGAGCTTTAATGCCCATAGAGTTTCCCTACTGGTATTGTTGGAGTATTTGATATGCCTACGCTGCAGAAAACCAAAACTAATAAAACTATTAAGGATATCTATGCTGAAAAAACTACAGCACTCTTTCCTCAGCATACATAGTCTGATAAGATGGCTGACTTAAGTAGAAAAGCAGTGTGCCCGACTGATGCGATTGTGGTGGAAGTGGACTTAGCAGTGATTTTGTAAGAGATCAGGGCCTCTAAAGCAGAAATAGTAGCCATGATTTTGGAGCGCCTGGATCAGAAGTCTGAGAGTGTACTGTGTCAACTTACCAAATGGAAGAGTGAGTCAGACTGCTGGAGGTTGATCAGACTGCCAGGAAGGAGGAAATTGCAAAGCTGCATAAGACTATCTGGTGGCTGCAGGAGAAAGCAGAAGATCAGGAGAACAGAGACTGTGGGTCCAATATTTATATTTTTTGGAGTCCAAAGGTTTGGATCTCCCTGACCCAAGAAAGTTTGTCAAGGAACTGCTGGATACTGGATATTACCTTTCCTAGCTATGAAGTTGAACCAGCGCTTAGAGAGACTAGGCCTAAACCAGTGCGATGCAAGTGGCTTTGTACTATTATTGCGCACTTGATTCGCTATTAAGAAAAAGAATATGTAATGATAGAGACACAGAAAGCTTGCACTATTTCCTACAAAAACTGGAGAATCTGTTTTTCAGGACTCAAGTGCTGAGACCATTAAAAAAATGAAAGGCAGTGATACTTCAATACTTTCACCTTGCTGTTCCTTATGCTTGGAACAAACTACTAGAGTCTGTATGTCAGGCTTCGTCTCTCCTCATTGAAAAATTCATGCTAAAAGGCTCACCTCTGAGGCCATTTTTGGATTCCAATCCCTTGTTTTCAGATTCTGATCTCTTGTTTTCCTTACCTTTCTCTATTTGTACCCCTATTCTCATCAATTGTATTCTGTCTTGATCAGATTGTAAGCTCTGATGAGCAGGAATAGTCTTTTTTATATGTATCTGTACAACGCTGCATATGCCTTGTAGCGCTATACAAATGATTAGTAGTAGTAGAAACAGTATCAGGATGCATAGGTCAAGGCTGATCTTGGAGCCAGCATTTGGTTCCTGGACAGTTAACACGTTAGAACAAGGGGTGCATGCGTTTTTGCACTCCCCTGCTTAAGCAACATCAGTCTGCTGCTAAGGAGTTTGGAAAATCAGGTGTGGAAGAGCAACAGAGGGGGTCTCCCCCATGGCATCCACCGGAGCAGGAGCTGGCGAAGGAGGTAATGACACAGGAGGCAGCAACAGGGGTATCAATGCCAATGAACAATTTAGAGATCAAGGTCAGCTTGCTGGTGGCTGCTATAAGTGGAGCAGAGTAAAAGATCCCAGAAACTCCTGGTACACAGAAAACAGCAGAGATCTCAGGACTGTGAAAGTGACAAGTGCGAGAGACAGCAAAATGCAGCACAGTTCCCACTTACTCTGGATGCCAGGCCACAGCAGACTTACAAGATTAATTCCTGAAACCTAATAACTATAGAAGATGTAATGGACATTATGCTGCTTTCTCTGGAGGCACAGGAGAAGTCCCCTTTTGGTCACGATTGCTGAACCTTGATAGGTCTTTGTGGCTCTGTTTTTGAGATATGTTTAGATAATTGGGGAGAATGGGGAAGGCTGGGAATAAGGGATGACAATTTGTTGCTATGGTTTGGTGGTTTGATCAAAGTGGGGGATAGTGAGCATAAGCGAGTAAAATTAGAGGGGTAGTGTGGAATGCCTGATAGCTGGAGGGGAATGGGTGGGGTTTTGGTAGTATTTCCTTAAATTGGTATATTTGAGTCTAAGAGAAGTGTTACGAGTGACATGTGTGGCTTGATAGGGTGCTTTGTGTGGTGGGTGGTTGAGGGGTTGATATGTGGAGGCGCAGAAACTTTGCTATGTTCCATGGGGAAGCCAGTGGTGGGTGTTAAAAAAAATGGAAAAACACAAAACAAAGGGAAACATTGGAATTAGTTTGTTTTGTTTCATGTTCTGTTTAAATGGTTGGATGTTAGGGTGGACTGATGTGCATGTGCATAAAGTGGAGCTCTGGAGGCGGATCTATAAGGAGAGATGGTGCAATGGAGAGGGGCAGTGTATAGGGGAGGGTGGGAAGAGGGATCTGTTACAAGTGGATGGAATACTGAGTGAGAATTAGTGTTTGGGAAGAGGCTTAAAAATTGCAAGACTGCAACCTTGAATGTTGGGACATTAATAGTTTCATCAAAAGGAAGTGAGTGATACCCTACCTGGCAACAGAAAAGGTTGATTTGCTCTCCTGCAGGAGGTTTGCACGATTCCTTTGGAAATAGAAAAATTGAGAGCAAGTTGGTATGGTCAACTTCTCTATTCCTATACGTCCAAAAAGAGAGGTGTTGCTATATTGGTGAATAAGTAATTCCCTTTTGCAGTTTATTATGTGGGTAGAGCCAAACAAGGTCAGGTAATCTGGGTTACTGGGCGAATAGATGGTCAGAAACTGCTGAATATTTATGCTCCAAATGGACCAAAGGATGATTTCTTTAGGAAGGCATTTTTTTGGTCTTTGAGGCTTGCTGTTGCTCAAAAAAGCTGATTTGGTTTATACTACTACTACTGATCATTTGTATAGCACTACAAGGCATACGCAACTCTGTACAGACACATGTAAAGGATGGTCCCTGCTCATCAGGGCTTACAATCTAGTCAAGACAGCACAACAGCTGAAGATTTATTTTATTTATTTTATTTAACAATCACTTATATACCGCAGCCTTCCAAAAGATCAGGTGCGGCTTACAAATAACAAGTTAAGAAACAGTGTAACAAATCTGTTTTTTACATAAAACATCAGTGAACTATGTAAAATAGTCTGTTTTATACATAAAAACATTAAAAAACATTAAATAACTATTTACAATGTGTCAGTGAACTATGTGCAATGGTTTGTATTTTACATGAAAACATTAGAGTACTATATACAAGGTATGACCCTTAATAAACAAACATACTTAATCTAGTTTGGGTCAGGGACTAAATACTAGGTAGTTGGGGGTATGTAAAATAAGAAAAATATTTGTGACTATGCAGCGTAAATTGCATTGATGTCAATTGAACAATTGATAAGTGTTGATCTTAGAATAAGAGCATTGGGGTAAGTTTAATTGTTATTTTGAGTCCTTCTTGGTCTGATATCAATCTTATCTTGTATCCATCTAGTCATCTGTTATCCACTTTCTATCTGGGATAAGGAGTTTGCTATTGGGCCATAGTGTGAGCTAAACAGATGGGTTTTTAATTTTTTCCGAAGTTCTTTAATTTCAATTAATGTTCTTAATTCTTCAGGGAGGGAGTTCCAGAGGATAGGGGCTGCATGAGAAAATGCTTTTTTGTTGGTTATCTTTTTGGCCTTTGTGAGGTCTTTTGGAATCTTTATTTTATTTGTATGGCCTCTCCTGTGAGCACTTTTAGTTGAGTCTTTAGTGATGTTTGTTTAGTGTGTTGTTGTTGTTAAGTGCCGTTGAGTCAGAGTCGACTCATGGCGACCCTCTGGATAGCTATCCTAAATTGTGTTCAGTCTTCAGTCAGGCGGCTCATTGTTGACAGACTAGTACCCGTAGCTGCTGTTATTGTATCGATCCATCTCATTGCTGGCCTTCCTCTTTTGCGTTGACCTTCTATCTTGCCAAGCATGATGTCTTTCTCTAATGATCTCTCTCTTCGCATGATGTGTCCAAAGTATGAAAGTCGAAGTCTTGTCATCTTAGCTTCTAAAGAAAGCTTAGGTTTGATCTCCTCTAGTAACGACTGGTTTGTTCTTCGGGCAGTCCATGGTATACACAGTATTCGCCGCCAGCACCATAATTCAAAGGCATCAATTTTCTTCCTGTCTGTCCTTTTCACTGTCCAGCTTTCACATCCATATGATGTTATTGAAAATACCATGGCTTGAACAAGTCGAATCTTTGTATGAAGAGAGACATCTCTGCTCTTGAGAATCTTATCTAGGTCTTCCATAGCCATTCTGCCAAGAGCAATGCGTCGTTTGATTTCTTGACTGCTTGATGCTTCTTTATTGATAGTTGATCCAAGTAGGTTAAAGTTGTTCACAATTTCAATTTCTTCTCCTTCAACAATGAACCTGTTGATTATGCCAGTTGTCATGATCTTTGTCTTCTTTACATTAAGGCGCAGGCCCATTTTGAGACTATGTTCTTTGATTGTGAGAAGCAAATGTTTCAGATCATCTTCACTTTCAGCCAGTAATGTAGTATCATCAGCTTAGCGAAGATTGTTGATGAGTCTTCCACCAATCTTCACATCTCTGTTGTCTTCATACAATCCTGCTTCTCTGATGATTTGTTCTGCATATAAATTAAACAGGTAGGGGGAAAGTATGCAGCCTTGTCTTACACCTTTGCTTATTTTAAACCATTCTGTTTCTCCTTGTTCCGTTCGAACTGTTGCTTCTTGATCAATGTACAGATTGCGCAAGAGCACGATCAGGTGTTTCTGGTATACCCAGGCTTCTTAAATGTGGCCCAGAGTTTCTCATGGTTTACACAGTCAAAAGCCTTGCTATAGTCGATAAAGCACAAATAGATATCCTTTTGGTATTCTTTAGTCTTTCAAGGATCCCTCCTCACATCCGCAATGATGTCTCTCGTTCCTCGCCCTTTCCTGAACCCTGCTTGCACTTCAGGTAGTTCTTGTTCCAGGTATGGTTGTAGTCTCTTTTGAATAATCTTCAGTAGAATCTTGCTGGCATGTGGGATCAGAGCGACTGTTAGATAATTTCCACAGTCAGTTGGATCACCTTTCTTTAGTATTGGTATAAACACAGATCTTTTCCAGTCAGTTGGCCATGATGTTGTCTTCCATATTTCTTGGCAGAGCCTTGAAAGTATGGTAACAGCTGCATCAGATTGCTGCAATACTTCTATAGGAATGCTATCAATGCCTGGTGCTTTGTTCTTTGATAAGGCTTTCAATGCTGCTTCAACTTCTTCTTTCATCACCAATGGTTCCCGATCATAAGGTACAGGTTGAAACGGATAAGAACATAAGATATGCCATACTGGGTCAGACCAAGGTCCATCAAGCCCAGCATTCTGTTTCCAACAGTGGCCAATCTAGGTCATACGTACCTAGCAGTTTCCCCAAGGGACACAGGTTCCACAATGCTTGTATTGGTTCAAGCATTGATATCCTGGGTCCCTTCTTAATAATGGTTTATGGACCTTTCCTCCAGGAACTTGTCCAGACCTCTTTTAAATCCAGCTACACTAAGAACCTTTACTACATCCTCCGCAACAAATTCCAGAGTTTGATTACACGTTGAGTGAAAAAATATTTTCTTTTATTAGTCTTAAATAGTTTACCCTGTAGCTTCATTGCATGTCCCCTAGTCTTTCCATATTCTGATAAGGTAAACAATCGATCTACGTTTACCCGTTCCACTCCGTTCATTAATTTATAGACTTCTATCATATCTCCCCTCAGCCGTCTCTTCTCCAGGCTAAAGAGCCCCAAGCTTTTTAGCCTTTCTTCATAGGAGTAGCCTTCCATCCCCCTTTACCATTTTGGTGGCTCTTCTCTGAACCTTTTCTAAAATCGCTATATCCTTTTTAAGATACGGCGACCAGAATGCACACAATATTCAAGGTGCGGTCTCACCATGGAACGATATAGAGGCATTATAATATCTTCTGTTTTATTTTCCATTCCTTTCCTTATCATACCTAGCATTCTATTTGCTCTCTTGGCCGCCGCTGCACACTGGGCCGAGGGTTTTTTAAACAAGGTATCCACAAGGACGCCTAAATCTTTTTCCTGGGTGGTGGTTCCTAATGTGGAACCTTGCATCGTGTAACCATAGTTTGGGTTGTTCTTCCTAGGTGCATAACCTTGCACTTCTCCACATTAAATTTCATCTGCCATTTTGATGCCCAGTCTTCCAATTTATCAAGATCCTCTTGCAATTTTCCACAATCCTCCTGGGTTTTAACAACTTTAAATAGTTTTGTGTCATCTGCAAATTTGATAACCTCACTTGTTATTCCACTTTCCAGGTCATTTATGAATATGTCAAAAAGCGCGGACCCAGCACAGATCCCTGGGGTACACCACTATTCACCTTTCTCCATTGGGAAAATTGGCCATTTAGCCCTACCCTCTGCTTTCTATCTTTTAAACCAGTTCCTGATCCACAGTAGTACACTGCCTCCTATCCCATGACTCTTTAGTTTTGCCAAATGTCTCTCATGAGGGACCTTGTCAAAGGCTTTCTGAAAGTCCAGATACACAATATCAACCGACTCACCTTTGTCCACCTGTTTATTCACTCCTTCAAAAAAACATAACAGATTAGTAAGACAAGATCTTCCTTGTCTAAAGCCATGTTGGCTGTCTCCCATTAGGTCGTGACTATCTACATGCTGAGTAATTTTATTCTTTATGATGGTTTCTACCATTTTTCCCGGTACTGATGTCAGGCTCACTGGTCTGTAGTTTCCCGGATCACCCCTCGAACCCTTTTTAAAAATTGGTGTTACATTGGCGATCCTCCAATCCTCAGGTATTAGAGATGATTTTAATGATAGTTCACAGATTACTGATAGCAGGTCTGCAATCTCAAATTTCAGTTCTTTCAACACCCTTGGATGGATACCATCCGGCCCAGGTGATTTGCTACTCTTCAGTTTATCTAATAGTTGTAAGACATCTTCCCGATGTATCGATATTTCCTTCAATTCTTCCACACCTTTAAATACCACTTCAGTCATGGGTAACATCCCTACATCTTCCTCAGTAAAGACCGAAGCAAAGAATTCATTCAGTCTCTCCGCTATCGCCTTGTCGCCTCTTAGTGCTCCTTTAACCCCTTTATCATCTAATGGACCAACTGACTCTCTCACAGGTTTTTTGCTACGAATGTACTTGAAAAGGTCTTTATTTCGCGTTTTTGCTTCCGCAGCAAGCTTCTTCTCAAATTCTCTCTTTGCCTGCCTTATCAATGCCTTGCATTTGACTTGCCAGTGCTTGTGCTGTTTCCAGGTTTCATCGTTTGGCTCTTTTTTTCCATTTCCTGAAAGATGCTTTTTTGGCAACAACAGCCTCTCTGACCTCACCTTTAAACCATGCTGGCAGTTTTTTGGACTTCCTTCCACTTTTCTTAAAGCGTGGAATACAGCTGGTCTGGGCTTCCAAGATAGTATTTTTCAACCACACCCAAGCTTGATGTACATCTTTAACCTTTGCAACTGCTCCTTTTAGTTTTTTCTTAACTGTTTTCCTCATTTTATCATAGTCTCCCTTTCGAAAGTTAAAGGGTAGTACTGTGGATTTCCTTACTATCCCTCCTCCACTAATTAAATCAAAGGTGATCATGCTATGATCACTATTGCCAAGTGGCCCCAACACCCTTATCTCTTGCACTACATCTGGTGTTCCACTAAGGACTAGGTCTAATATTGCTTCCCCTCTGGTTGGTTCATGAACCAGCTGCTCCAAGAAGCAGTCATTTATTTCATCTAGGAACTTTATCTCCCTAGCATGTCCTGTTGTGACACTGACCCAGTAGATGCCGGGGTAATTGAAATCACCCATTATTATTACTGCACTGTAACTTTTGCTAGCTTCCTTGATTTCTTTGAGCATTTCATCATCCATTTGTTCATTCTGGCCAGGCGGACGATAGTACACCCCCACTGCCATCGCCTTCCCCTTTTTACATGGAATTTCAATCCATAGAGATTCTACAGCAAATTTTGTTTCTTGCAAAACTTTAATCCTTTCTGACTCAATGCCCTCTCTAACATAGAGCGCAACCCCTCCACCAATTTGGTCGGCTCTATTATTACGATATAGTTTGTACCCAGGTATCACAGTGTCCCACTGGTTGTCCTCCTTCCACCATGTCTCTGATATTCCAATCATATCTAACCTCTCGTTTAGTGCTATATATTCTAACTCTCCCATCTTGTTTTGTAGACTTCTAGCATTTGCATACAAGCATTTTAGAGACTGTATTTTATTCATATTAATTTGGCTATTGGTAGACATGGGTGATTTGGGATCTTTAAGTTCTGTCTGCTCCATACTCTAGGGCATTTGGGCTACTTTACTCTTTTTTGGAACCTCTCTGCTTTTTGTAGTATCCTTCAAGGATACATTCTTCCGAACCATGCGCTCTTGGGCGACTGTCGGCTTTCCCCTATTATCTAGTTTAAAAGCTGCTCTATCTCCTTTTTAAAGGTTAATGCCAGCAGCCTGGTTCCATCCCGGTTAAGGTGAAGCCCATCCCTTCGGAAGAGCCCCTCCTTTCCCCAGAATGTTCCCCAGTTCCTAACAAATCCGAACCCCTCATCTCTGCACCATTGTCTCATCCACGCATTGAGACTCCGGAGCTCTGCCTGCCTTTTGGGTCCTGCGCGTGGAATGGGAAGCATTTCGGAGAACGCTACCCTGGAAGTTCTGGATTTCAACTTCCTACCTAAAAGCCTAAATTTAGCTTCCAGAACCTCCCTACCACATTTTCCTATGTCATTGGTACCAACATGTACCAAGACAGCAGACTCCTCCCCAGCACTATCTAAGACCTTATCTAGGTGGCGTTTGAGGTCCGCTACCTTCGCACCAGGCAGGCATGTTACCAGGCGATCCTCACATCCACCAGCCACCCAGCTATCTACATGCCTAATGATCGAATCACCAACTATAACTGCTGTCCTAACCCTTCCCTCATGGGCACTTGGCCCTGGAGAAACCTCCTCGGTGCGAGAGGGGTTTACATCACCTGGAGGACAGGTCCTAGTTACAGGATCACTTCCTGCCACACCAGGGTGATGCTCTCCTGTCACGTGACCTCTCTCCTCCATGGCAACAGGGATGCTGCCAGACTGGAGGTGGGAATTCAGGACTATATCCCTGTAGGTCTCGTCTATGTACCTCTCTGTCTGTCTTATGTTTTCAAAGTCTGCTACTCTAGCCTCTAGAGAACGGACTTGTTCCCTGAGAGCAGAGAGCTCCTTGCACCTAGTGCACACGTAAGACCTCTCACCAGCTGGGAGAAAATCATACATGTGACACTCAATGCAAAAGACTGGAAAGCCCACATCCCGCTGCTGGACTGCTGTGTGCATCTTAGTTTTAAGTTTGTGTTTAGATCTTTAAGTTCTTTATGTACTAAAGGGTGCTATGGATATTTATACCACTAAAACTGTACCTAAGAAGTTTAATATACCTTATTCACCTGAAGCTTAATTCATCTCAGGTCCTTAGTGTACGACTGATTTGGGTAATGAGCTTCACCTGAGAGCACCTCCTGTCTTTTAAGTTGTGCAAGTACCTATAAAGCTGTGATTATCCCAGGGGAGGGTGGGTGTGGGGAGGGAGGGAGGGATTATAACACTTATTAAAAAAGGGCTGCTACACAGTACCTTGTCCTGTGCCGCTGAGGAAAAAGCCTATTCTGATTTGATTTAAATTATAGCCCAGCTTTGCTGCTACTAGGCTCTAACCTATTATGAAATTTAAACTACAAGCTCTCTGCTGGATTGATCACCAGAGAGCTTGTAGTTTAAATTTGAATAATAATAGGTTAGCCCTAGTAGCAGAAAATAGCTATAATTTAAATCAAATCAGAATATAGTTTTCCTCAGCAGCACAGTACAAGGTACTGTGTAGCAGCCCTTTTTTAATAAGTGTTATTTCCCTCCCTCCCACCACAATACCCACCCACCCCGGGGAAAATCACAGCGTTATAGGTACTTGCACAACTTAAAATACAGGAGGTGCTCTCAGGTGAAGCTCATTAAACAAATCAGTCATAAACCAAGGACCAGAGATTAATTAAGCTTAAGGTGAACAAGGTATATAAAACTTCTTAGGTACAGTTTTAGTGGTATAAATATCAAATGAACACTTTAGTAAATATATAAATTAAAGATCTAAACACAAACTTAAAACTAAGATGCAGAAAGCAGTCCAGCAGCGGGATGTGGGCTTTCCAGTCTTTTGCATTGAGTGTCACATGTATGATTTTCTCCCAGCTGGTGAGAGGTCTTACGTGTGCACTAGGTGCAAGGAGCTCTCTGCTCTCAGGGAACAAGTCCGTTTCTCAGAGGCTTTAGAGTAGCAGCCTTGGAAAACATAAGACAGACATAGAGGTACATAGACGAGACATTCAGGGATATAGTCCTGAAGTACAACCTCAAGTCTGGCAGCATCCCTGTTGCCATGGAGGAGAGAGGTCACGTGACAGGAGAGCATCACCCTGGTGTGGCAGGAAGTGATCTGTAACTAGGACCTGTCCTCCAGGTGATGTAAAACCCTCTCGCACCGAGGAGGTTTCTCCAGGGCCAAGTGCCCATGCGGGAAGGGGTAGGACCGCGTTATAGTTGGTGATTCGATCATTAGGCATGTAGATAGCTGGGTGGATGGTGGACGTGAGGGATCGCCTGGTAACATGCCTGCCTGGTGCGAAAGGTAGCGGACCTCACACGCCACCTAGATAAGGTCTTAGATAGTGCTGGGGAGGAGTCTGCTGTCTTGGTACATGTTCGTACCAATGACATAGGAAAAATGTGGTAGGGAGGTTCTGGAAGCTAAATTTAGGCTTTTAGGTAGGAAGTTGAAAGCCAGAACTCCAGGGTAGCGTTTCTCCTAAATGCTTCCCTTCCACGTGCAGGACCCAATAGGCAGGCAGAGCTCCGGATTCTCAAATGCGTGGATGATACAATGGTGCAGAGATGATGTGTTCGGATTTGTTAGGAAATGGGGAACATTCTGGGGAAAGGAGGGGCTCTTCCGAAGGGATGGGCTTCACCTTAACCGGGATGGAACCAGGCTGCTGGCATTAACCTTTAAAAAGGAGATAGAGCAGCTTTTAAACTAGATCATCGGGGAAAGCCGACAGTCGCCCAAGAGCGCATGGTTCGGACGAATGTATCCTGGAAGGATACTACAAAAAAGCAGAGAGGTTCCAAAAAAGAGTAACGTAGCCCAAATGCCCTCGCGTATGGAGAAGACAGAACTTAAAGATCCCAAATCACCCATGTCTACCACTAGCCCAATTAATATGAATAAAATCCAGTCTCTAAAATGCTTGTATGCCAATGCTAGAAGACTAAAAAACAAGATGGGAGAGTTAGAATATATAACACTAAACGAGAGGTTAGATATGATTGGATTATCAGAGACATGGTGGAAGGAGGACACCAGTGGGACACTGTGATACCTGGGTACACACTAGATAGAAAGGATAGAGCTGATCAAATTGGTGGAGGGGTTGCGCTCTATGTTAGAGAGGGCATTGAGTCAGAAAGGATGAAAGTTTTGCAAGAAACAAAATTTGCTGTAGAATCTCTATGGATTGAAATTCCATGTAAAAAGGGGAAGGCGATGGCAGTGGGGGTTTGGTGTACTATCGTCCGCCTGGCCAGAATGAACAGAATGGATGATGAAATGCTCAAAGAAATCAAGGACGCTAGCAAAAGTTACAGTGCCCTAATAATAATGGGTGATTTCAAATTAACCCGGCATCGACTGGGTCAGTGTCACAACAGGACATGCTAGGGAGATTAAAGTTTCCTAGATGAAATAAATGACTGCTTCTTGGAGCAGCCTGGTTCATGAATCCGACAGAGGGGAAGCAACTATTAGACCTAGTCCTTAGTGGAACACCAGATGTAGTGCAAGAGATAAGGGTGTTGGGGCCACTTGGCAATAGTGTCTATAGCATGATCGCCTTTGAATTAATTAGTGGCGGAGGGATAGTAAGGAAATCCACAGTACTACCCCTTAACTTTCGAAAGGGAGAACTATGATTAGAATGAGGAAAACAGTTAAGAAAAAACTAAAAGGAGCAGTTGCAAAGGTTTAAAGACGTACATCAAGCTTGGGTTGTTTGTTGAAAAATACTGATCTTGGAAGCCAAGACCAGCTGTATTCCAAGCTTTAAGAAAAGTGGAAGGGAAGTCCAAAAAATTGCCAGCATGGTTTAAAGCTGAGGTCAGAGAGGCTGTTGTTGCCAAAAAAAGCACATCTTTCAGAAAATGGAAAAAAAGAGCCAAATGATGAAACCTGGAAACAGCACAAGCATGGCAAGTCAAATGCAAGGCATTGATAAGGCAGGCAAAGAGAGAATTTGAGAAGAAGCTTGCCTGCGGAAGCAAAAACGCGAATACAAAGGACTTTTCAAGTACATTCGTAGCCAAAAAACCGTGAGAGAGTCAGTTGGTCCCATTTTAAGATGATAAAGGGGTTAAAGGAGCACTAAGAGGCGACAAGGCGATAGCGGAGAGACCTGAATGCATTCTTTGCTTCGGTCTTTACTGAGGAAGATGTAGGGATGTTACCCACGACTGAAGTGGTATTTAAAGGTGTGGAAGAATTGGAAGGAAATATCGATTACACCGGGAAGATGTCCTACAACTATTAGATAAACTGAAGAGTAGCAAAATCACCTGGGGCCGGATGGTATACATCCAAGGGTGTTGAAAGAACTGAAATTGAGATTGCAGACCTGATATCAGTAATTCCTGTAAACTATCATTAAAATCATCTCTAATACCGAGTATTGGAGGATCGCCAATGTAACACCAATGTTTTAAAAAGGGTTTCGAGGGGTGATCCGGGAAAAACTACAGACGGTCGAGCCTGACATCAGTACCGGGAAAAATGGTAGAAAACCATCATTAAACGAATAAAATTTACTCAGCATGTAGATTAGTCATGACCTAATGGGAGACAGCCAACATTGGCTTTAGACAAGGAAGATCTTGTCTTACTAATCTGTTATGTTTTTTTGACAGGAGTGAAATAAACAGGTGGGTGGCAAAGGTGAGTCGGTTGATATTGGTGTATCTGGACTTTCGAAAGCCTTTGACAAGGGTCCTTAACATGAGAGACTTTTGGCAAAACCTAACGAGTCATGGGATAGGAGGCAGTGTAACTCCCTGTGGAATCAGGAACTGGTTAAAGATAGGAAAGCAGAGAGTAGGGCTAAATGGCCAATTTTTTCCCAATGGAGAAAGGTGAATAGTGGTGTACCCCAGGGATCTGTGCTGGGTCCGCTGCTTTTTGACATATTCATAAATTGACCTGGAAACGTGGAATAACAAGAGTGAGGTTATCAAATTTGCTGATGGACACAAAACTATTTAAAGTTGTTAAAACCCAGGAGGATTGTGGAAAATTGCAAGAGGATCTTGATAAATTTGGAAGACTTGGCATCAAAAGGGCATGATGTAATTTAATGTGGAGAAGTGCAAGGTTATGCACCTAGGGTAAGAACAACCCAAACTATGGTTACACGATGCAAGGTTCCACATTAGGAACCACCACCCAAGAAAAAGATTTAGGCGTCCTTGTGGAGTACCATGTTAAAACCCTCGGCCCAGGTGTTGCAGCGGCGGCCAAGAGAGCAAATAGAATGCTAGGTATGATAAGGAAAGGAATGGAAAATAAAACAAAAGATAATTAATAATGCCTCTTATATCGTTCCATGGTGGAGACCGCACCTTGAATATTGTGTGCCATTCTGGTCGCCGTATCTTAAAAAGGATATAGCGATTTTGTAGAAAAGGTTCAGAGAAGAGCCACCAAAATGGTAAAAGGGGGATGGAAGGCTACTCCTATGAAGAAAGGCTAAAAGGTTGGGGCTCCTTTAACCTGGAAAAGAGACGGCTGAGGGGCGATATGATAGAAGTCTATAAATTAATGAACGGAGTGGGATAACGGGTAAACGTAGATCGATTGTTCTCTAGTACCTTATCAGAATATAGAAAGACTAGGGGACATCCAATGAAAGTACCAGGGTAAACTATTTTAAGACTAATTAAAAGAAAATATTTTTTCACTCAACGTGTAATCAAACTCTGGAATTTGTTACCGAGGATGTAGTAAAGGCTGTTAGTGTAGCTGGGTTTAAAAAATGTGTTTGGACAAGTTCCCTGGAGGAAAGGTCCATAAACCATTATTAAGAAGGGACCCAGGATCACATCAAATGCTTGAACCAAGTACAGCATGTGTGGAACCTGTGTCCCTTGGGGAAAATGTCTAGTAGTATTGGACCTAGATTGTCCCACTGTTGGAAACATAATGCTGGGCCCTTGTGGCACCTTGTCTGAAGAGCCCAGTAGGTGGCAGGATCTTTTATTTTCTAAAGATCCGTTTCCAACAGCCGTGTTTCCACCTGTACCTTATTATGATCGGGAACCATTGGTGATGAAAAGAAGAAGTTGAAGCCGCATTGAAAGCCTTATCAAAGAACACAGCCACCAGGCCATTGATAGCACTTCCTATTTAGAAGTATTGCCGCAATCTGATGGCAGCTGTTACCCCATACTTTCACGGCTCTGCCAAGAAATTATGGAAGACACCATCATGGCCAACTTACTGGAAAAGATCTGTGTTTTTATACCAATACTAAAGACAGGTGATTCCACTGACTGTGGGAAAGTTTCTAACAGTCGCTCTGATCCCACCTGCCATCAAGAGTCTACTGAAGATTATTCAAAAGAGACTACAGACCATACCCTTGAACAAGAACTACCTGAAGTTGCAAGCAGGTTCAGGAAAGGGCTAGGAACGAGAGACATCATTGCGGATGTGAGCTGGATCCTTGAAAAGACTAAAGAATACCAAAAGGATATCTATTTGTGCTTTCACGACTATAGCAAGGCTTTTGACTGTGTAAACCATGAGACACTCTGGGCCCCATAAGGAAGCCATGGGTTTACCAGAACACCTGGTCGTTCTCTTGCGCAATCTACCTGTACATTGATCAAGAAGCCAACAGTTCGAACGGAACAAGGAGAAACAGAATGGGTTAAAATAAGCCAAAGTGTAAGACAAGGCCTTGCATACTTTCCCCCTACCTGTTTTAATTTTATATGCAGAACACATCATCAGAGAATCAGGATTGTATGAAATACAACAGAGATGTGAAAGATTGGTTGGAAGACTCATCAACAATCTTCGCTAACTGATGAATACTACAGTGTACTGGCTGCAGATGAAGGATTCTCTGAACCCCTTGCTTCTCAAAATCAAAGAACATAGTCTCAAAATGGGCCGGCGCCTTAATGTAAACGCGACAAATATCATGACAACCTGGCATAATCAACAGGTTCATTGTTTAAGGAGAAGAAATTGAAATTGTGAACAACTTTAACCTACTTGGATTCACTATCAATAAAGGAAGCTCAAGCCCCAGTCAAGAAATCAAACGACTCACTTGCTTCTTGGCAGAATGGCTATGAAAGACCTAGATTAAGATTTCTCAAGAGGCAGAGATGTCCCCCTCCTCTTCATACAAATTTCGACTTGTTCAAGCCATGGTATTTTCAATACCATCATATGGATGTGAAAGCCTGGACAGTGAAAAAGGCAACAGGAAAAACATTGATGCCTTTGAATTATGGTGCTGGCGGCGAATTACTGTGTATACCATGGACTGCCCCGAAGAACAAACCAGTTCTTTACTAGAGGAAGATCAAACCTAAGCTTTCTTCAAGAAGCTCAGATGACAAGCCTTCGACTTTCATACTTTGGACACATCATGCGAAAGGAGAAGAGATCAATTAGAGAAAGACATCATGCTTGGCAATATAGAAGGTCAACGCAAAAGAGGAAGGCCAGCAATGGAGATGGATCGATACAATAACAGCAAGCTAACGGGTAACAGTCTTTCAACAATGAGCCGCCTGACCCTGAATACTGAACCACAATTTTAGGTCTGCTATCCAGAGGGTCCCTCACCATGAGTCGCCCCTCTGACCTCAACGGCACTTAA